>JBBPCY010000037.1:18623047-18643005 GCA_037974405.1 Brachyalestes nurse | reverse complement strand
GTTGCTTAAGTGGTAAGATCTATTCTCAACCTCAAAATTGGTTTTTAATGTAACTTTTGTCTGTGATTGTTCAGTGAAATTACATATATAAGGAGAAGATTGAAGGAGGTTCAGACAGAAGGACGTTATATTAAAAATGTAAAAAAAAAAAGAACGTGAACGTGAGTTCATTTTTGAGCTGTGAACTTCGTTCAAAATTTAAACAAATGAACTATGAACGCGAACTAGTTCATTTTTATTTGAATGAACAGTATTTTGAACTTTTTTTTTTCAGTGTGAACTGGCACAACACTGCCCACTCATCTACAAGCATCGTTCATTTCATCAGTTCCTTATATAGATGTACTTTGTAGTTTACAGTTGCTGACTGTTATCCTTCTGTATTATTTTTACCCTCTTTAGTTCATTCTTCACAATTATCAGGACCCCCTATTCATTAATGGTCAGGACCCTCACAATACCACCAGTGAGCAGGTTCTGTTTGAGGAGTAGATCATTTTCAGGAAATTGTAGTATAAACTGTGTGTGTGTGTGTGTCTGTGTGTCTGTGTGTGCGCGCGTGTGCTGCATATAAATCGCACAGCACTCTATACTATATCATTTGGAAGATTAAACTGAAGGAGTGGAACCCTTTACAGTGTGATGGATCTGGAAAATTATTTTTTGGATCAAAGAACCTCCTAAACCTTCCACACTCACTCAGTCACTCACTTCCACACTCAGTCACTGACTCACTTCCACACCCAGTCACTCACTTACTTCCACACTCACTCACTCACTCACTTCCACACTCACTCACTTCCACACCCACTCACTCACTTCCATACTCAATCACTCACTCACTTGCACACTGGGTCAATCACTCACTTCCACACTCAATCACTCGCTCATGTTTGGAAGGCTCAACATAATCTGCACTGTTCAGTGACGGTGAGTGATGAATTTAGCAAGCAAGTCATGGCCTGCATAGCTGAGGATTTCTCAGATGTGACTTACAATCGACGGGAACACATAATGCTGATGCTACATAGTGTTCTTGGACACTTTGATGGTTAAAAAGGATGTTCATTCACTTTTAGCACTTGTATTCATGTAGTGGTCCTCTCTACCACTTCAGTACTAAATTTCACATTGATTTAAGTGGAAGGTTTTAAATTGTTAAAAATATTTAATGTTTTGAAGTTAAATTCTACCTCAATCTGAAAACACATTGTGTGTAGTACTTTGAATCAGTAATGTTTTTTGGATAAAGGTTCACTTTTGGAGTGTTTTAGTAATCAATCGTTTCAAGGTGTTAAGGGACTCCCAACAGTATACAACAGTAGTTTAACTAGCTCAGCAGTTGTCAGTGGCCTCTTTTGCAGATACAAAATGCCACTCATCCCCACCGCCCACCTCCCAGAACTTGAGTAAATCGTTTTGTAACTTGTAAAAATATATATTTTTTTATTTAGTTAAAATCATCATACAGCATGTATATTTATACATATATACTTGTCACATAGTTACTGAATCTGGCTAACCATTTGATTACCAAGTGTAAACACGTGTTGCTAAAATCTTATCAACATACAATCCAGATTCTAGTCTTGTTAAGTGACCAGGTGTGAACAGAGTCACTGTGTTTGAATTAAAACATGGCAAAACTAATGTGGCAGTAATGTCAGTTTATATATTTGGGTGATAGGCAGCAAAATTTTCATGTTACCTACAAAGTCAGATAACAGTATTCATAGATGCTCCCCACCTGCAGCAAGACAGTTCTAAATAGATTACTGGTTTAGCATAAGGGAATTGGTGTAAACAAACATGTAATTATAATCTACATATAGAAATACATCCAATATGTAGTTAGCCTGCTTTGAGTTGATTACACAGATTCATCAGTTCAGTATCAAGAAGAAAAAAATTGCATGTACGTAAAAAATCTTAAGGCCAAAGGAAGAATACATGAATTCTTAAGAATACGTGAAAAAAAAAGATATTTTTCCTTTTTTTCCTCCAGTAATAACAAAAGTGCAGTGCAAATGAGACTCTCAACCTGGTTAATGATGTCATTAGGCTCTATTTTGTTTGTCAGGGGAGGTCAGGTAAATTCTGAGCTTGAGGATATAAACAATCATTAAGAGGCAGTTACTTCAGCCCTCCAGAGGAGGCCAACTGTCATCACAACAATTAACAAATGTTAACTGGAGAGCAAGGTGGTTTCTCTTGCCAGCTCACTTTCGTACAGATGCCCAAACAATGTGAAGCAAAATGGAGGAGTGATTAATATCAGAATATCTTATCTGCTCCTGTTGCTGCTGGCAAACAGATGAACTGCAGCTTCTTTGTATGCGTCCTAAAGTCAAGTGCTGGTGTTCTCAACATATTTTTCTTTCTCTTTCTGCTCTGTCTGCAGGTTTTCTAAGCACAGGAGACCAGGCGGCCAAAGGAAACTATGGGCTCCTAGATCTAATCCAAGCTCTCCGCTGGACTAGCGAAAACATCGCTTTCTTTGGCGGTGACCCTTTACGCATTACTGTTTTTGGATCTGGGGCCGGGGCCTCTTGTGTGAACCTCCTCACTCTGTCCCATTATTCTGAAGGTAACCGCTGGAGCAATTCAACCAAAGGTATAATGCAGAGGTTGCAACTTTTGACCCTTTTGGTGTTTGCATGCCACCTTGTTGCTATGTTTAAACCAGGCCTGTTTTTTTCTCTTCTAATAACTGTGTGTGCTCTTTTGTGTTTGATATGCATTTGTGCTTACACATATTTGCATGGAACCTTCTGTGAAGCTTTGTCTTCTTTTGCCTCCGGTACTCTCAAAATATGCTAACAGAACTTGCTCGATAACTCATACTTCCAAACTACACAAAGGAAATCCCATGAGAAAGGAGGATTCATCTTCTGCTTTTGTTCAAATACCATGCCGTGTGTAGTCAGGTTTGGATTAAGGTGCAGAATATGCTGTAGAGTTTAACAGACGTGTATGGCAGCAACACCCGTCCATAGTCTCCCTGGCAGCATCAGTGCTGCATACTGATGCGCAAACACAAGCGATATTCTGCATCACTCTTTCAAAACACCCTACAACCCTGCTTTCATTCATCCCCTTCCATTACGTTTATGGATCGTGATATCTACAACATTTTCCTTTGGTAATACAGACAACGCCCTGGCAATGCATGCATGATCCAAAATTGTCAAGCCATCAAGGTTATGGGCAAAGTCACAGCCTTCTCATTGCTCCTGCATTAGAACAGATCGTTCATCATTTCCCCCTCCACTGGCACACTTTAAGGGGCTAAATCAGTCTGACCTGAAACTGGTTGCTTATGAAAAATGTATTTGAATTGGTCTCTCAGCTCATCTTTATTCAGTAGAGTTCATACCAATCGCCATGCTTTCCTCAAGCACAGTTCAGTAGTACCATTTTTCCTGTAGAAATAACCCATCGACATGGAAAGAGTAATTAATTAATTCCATTTTCCTCTCTGCAATGGAATTGGAAAGGTCTTTCCACATCAGCATACCTTGACATTATCACCATCATTCTGAATGAACCTTGAGATGCCCTTGTCATTGACCAGAGAATTGCACATTATTAGTTCACCTCAAAGAAATCCACTTAATTGATTAATAGTAAAAAGATGAATGCACATACATTTACGGATATCATCGCTGACTGAGCAGAAGGAAAAAAATCTACTTTTGTTGTTTTGGAAAGGTGCCTTTGACTTTATTTGAAAATGTGTTTGAAAAACTGAACCTGCCTGGCAGAGGACGCATGTTTATTTTGCCTCCATGCGGTGAGGAAGGTGATTAACGAAGTAAGAATGTCTCCGAGGATCACAGTTGTAGAAGATGGTAGCATTTCCAGGTCATTTTTTCAAAAATATATATATTTAGACACGCTCTTCATGCCAGCAGACTACTTGGAAACATGACAGAAGGTATTCTTTCATTACAAACATACCTTTTTTGGTAACAAAGCATTAAAAGAGGAATGATTATACAGAAAAGAACCTTCCCACTGTTATGCATGGAGGAGATTTTTCCTCCAAAACCCTACGTACCTTGTTGGTAGAGATGACATCACAAACTCCATGAGGTACCGACAGATTTTAAATAAAATTCTGGCTGCTTCTGTTAAAAAGTTAAAACTGGGCCAGCTGGGTGATGTTCCAAAATATACATGAAAATCTAAAGAAAAATGGTTGATTACACTGACATGCCAGGTGAACTGAAGAGGAGAGTTCGAAAGAGAAGACCTTGCAAGACCTTGAGGATCTGGAGACATTCTGTGGTCTCAGATTGCTTGTTTTGTATTCTCCAGTCACATCAAGCATTGATGATTCATTGCTGTTATACTGACAGACAGAGGTTGCAAGTAATAAATGTCAATAACTGCCATGTGGATTTGTTAGAAATATTTTTTGACAATTATTTCATAACTTTTTAACCCACCGTTAGTAAGAGTGCCAACAGAGCTGACTGTAAAAAAATAGTCATACCCCAAACATTTACATTTATTTATTTGTATCTCTGTTTTTTGAAGTGAGTGAATCGGTTGAACAACCATTCAGATTTTTCAATTATATCTTTGGTCCCACCACCTCTTTTGAACAGACTTTGTAGTTCTCCACCATAAAAGAACATAAAGATAGAGATTGTCATATTAGATTCATATCAAAACACAACATCTCACTTTGCTAACCACAACATGCACACATGCTCTTTATCTTGATCTGTATCTTGATCTGCATGGCGTTTGACATTCTTCTGTCATAATCTAATTATGTCAATGCTTCATTTGTGTTTATAAGTAAAGATTGTTTAATGCTGTCAAAGCAAAGATCTGGTGTTCAGCATAAATTTACACATTCAGTTAATTGCACACAGCATGTTAGAAAATTGCAACAATAAAGCACAGTGACTCTGTACACAGTGCATGCTCATTTGTGGTTGTGTTCTTGTTTTCATGACAGATGTCTGCTTATAATTTTCTTACAATATAAGTAATTTCTTACAATATAAAGCTCTCAGCCACTGAATTTCCTCATTTCTGTCTGCATGCTTGTGCTTTGGGTCCATCTCTTGTGCATTGGGTATTTTTGCCAATATCTCATTGTATCCTCACAGGCCTCTTCCAGAGAGCGATTGCCCAGAGTGGTACAGCTCTGTCGAGCTGGGCTGTCAGCTTCCAGCCTGCAAAGTATGCCCGCATGCTGGCCAAAAAGGTGGGCTGCAACCTCAAAGACACGGTGGACCTGGTGGAGTGTCTTCAGAAGAAGCACTACAAGGAGCTGGTGGAGCAGGACATTCAGCCTGCACGTTACCACATTGCCTTTGGCCCCGTCATTGATGGCGATGTCATACCTGATGACCCGCAGATCCTTATGGAACAAGGGGAGTTCCTAAACTACGACATCATGTTGGGGGTCAACCAGGGTGAAGGCTTAAAGTTCGTTGAGCTTATTGTGGATAATGAGAATGGCGTGCAGGCCAACGACTTCGACTATGCTGTTTCGAGCTTTGTTGATGACCTGTACGGTTACCCCGAGGGGAAGGATATCCTACGAGAGACCATTAAGTTTATGTACACTGACTGGGCTGACCGTCACAATCCAGAAACCAGGAGGAAGACCCTGCTGGCCCTTTTTACTGACCACCAATGGGTGGCGCCTGCGGTGGCCACAGCGGACCTCCACTCCAGCTTTGGGTCCCCAACTTATTTCTATGCTTTTTACCACCACTGCCAGACAGAGCAGGTGCCACCCTGGGCAGACGCAGCGCACGGGGATGAGATCCCCTATGTTTTCGGCCTGCCCATGATCGGACCCACCGAGCTCTTCCCCTGCAACTTCTCCAAGAACGACGTGATGCTCAGCGCAGTGGTGATGACATACTGGACCAACTTTGCCAAGACCGGGTAAGTCAAGAAAGACAAGTACCTTGCAGAGCCTGACCGATTCATCAGTTACACAATATTATTGGCCAATATTGAGGTCCAGTAGATTAAAACACTAATACTGTACTGTGTTTTTTGTTTTACATTGTAAGACATGATTTGAAGAAATGATTAATTTCCAAGCATTTAATGGTTTTAATGGTGCTAATTTGATACCTACCACCTACTTACTTCTGTCACAGGAAGGCAAAGTTTACTGGTAGGTCTAAACAAAAAAAGTTACTGGTTGATCTAAACATAAACTAAGTAAAAATCTCCTTCAGCAGTGTACAATCTAACTACCATCTGTGTGTGTGTGTGTGTGTGTGTGTGTGTGTGTGTTGTTCTTCACACTGCTACTTCTGTAACACAGGATGATTCATATCATCCTGTGTTACAGAAAATGTTTTTAGTGATTTTCAGAATATATTTTTTGATGACTTTTTAATTAAGTAATACATTCCTGTTCATCTTAGATATGATGTTGCAGTTACAGACCCATTGGTGCAGTGAAGTATATTTACAGCCTTTGCAGTAGATTTTGAAATAATCTTACCTTGGATGCTTCAATTTCAGATAAGGAATCAATTTGTGCTAGTTGCAAATGTGGTATTCCTGTTCTCTGACTTCCCCCTGTTAATTAAGAAGCAGTGGCAGTTGCCAGTAGATTGTGATGTTCAGCGTAAAAGAATATTAAATCTTTCCACAATGCCTTTAAGCGTGTCTCTGTGTCAGTAATTGTTTTCTCAGGCAATAGTAAAATAGAATGCCCTTTTTTTTTTGCCACACCATATAAGCCCATGGGTACTGACCTCTAATGACTTTCATATAACCCTGAATTGCCGCATCCCGCAGAAATGTCAAAAATAGTAATGCACTCCTTTTTTACAGTGAATGAAATTACTCTCAATTCTGATGCTGTTCCTTTTCCTTTACAGTGACCCCAACCAACCAGTGCCACAGGACACCAAGTTCATCCACACCAAACCAAACCGTTTCGAGGAGGTTGCCTGGACGCGCTACAACCAGAAAGACCAGCTGTACCTCCACATTGGTCTCAAGCCTCGAGTTAAGGAGCACTATCGCGCCAACAAAGTCAATCTGTGGCTGGAGCTGGTTCCCCACCTGCATAGCCTCAACGAGGTGACCCAGATCATCTCCACCACCACCAAGGTGCCGCCACCGGAGGTCACACCTCGTGCCCCCAAGAAGACCCCGGCCAACACGAAGCGTCCCTTCCCCACACCCTTCCCTACTGAGACACACGACAGCCAGAACCAGAACCAGAATCAGCCCTTTTTGGTGGACCAGCGGGATTACTCCACAGAGCTGAGCGTGACAATCGCTGTGGGCGCTTCACTGCTCTTCCTGAACATCCTGGCCTTTGCTGCGCTTTACTACAAAAAGGACAAGCGTCGGCACGAGGTGCACCGGCGCTGCAGCCCGCAGCGCACCACAGCCAACGAACTGCCCCACACGCAGGAGGAGGAGATCATGACCCTTCAGATGAAGCACAGTGACCTGGAGCGCGAGTGCCGCGAGGCCATGCACCCGCATGAGGTGGTCCTCAGGACTGCCTGCCCGCCCGACTACACGCTGGCCATGCGCCGCTCGCCCGACGACATCCCCCTCATGACCCCCAACACCATCACAATGATCCCCAATAGCATGCCCGGCCTCAGCTCGCTGCACCCCTTCAACAGCTACCCCAGCGGACAGAACAACACACTGCCTCACCCGCACCCCCACTCACACTCTACCACTAGAGTATAGCCTCACACTTGGTGCCGCTTTCAAGCACACCCATATAGACACAGATAGATACACACCTGGACAATACACACACTCACCCACAGGCATACCGTACAGCCCCATGGATTTGTTGGGGAATATGTGCGTGCTTGCTGTTTCGAGGAAAACACAGAATATGGCGTGGGAATTTGGCTCCCTGGGAGGAAAACTATCATTTTCTATTAGAAAAAAAGGAATGAGAAAATGTGCGAAAACATTTCAACCTTAATGAAAAACAGAGATGGATGTCTTTTTTTTTTAGCCCTGCTGTTGTGACAAAGCCAGGGCCATTTCCTGGCAAACAGATATCACTCCAGGTTGCTTGGAAGGATGACTTGATTCAGTTACCCAGGGAGGAAACAGCAGCGGCGGCGGCGGCAGCGGAGATGGCATGTGGGAGACCCTTTGTAAATGAAAGAAAGCATATTGTTTTCCCGAGGCATCGGATTGTAGATTACTCTCTCTGGAGCAGAGAGGAGATGCTGCTTACCTAATTTAGGCATGTGCTCTCCTAAGGATGGAGACATTGTAAGATACGGAATAAAACGTTAAGGGAGAAAAAGAGGAGGACAGGAACTCCTCGAAAATATGCACAATAGAGACATTCACCAAATGTCTTGGAATCTTTTGTCAGTTTATTTTTTGGGAACAGTTTTATTGTATAGAATCTATTTACATATCTAGATATGTACACAAAGCACCAATGCTGTTTAAGCCCTGACTGGGGGCCTCAGTACGGGAAAAATCTGCCAGCGGTTCATATAGCGGGAAGTTCACTTGTTTTCTGGCAGATACAGCTCCATCACACAAGTGCTGTCTATTCGGAGAACTGGAGGACAAAAAAAGGGAAGCTGGATATTTTTAGCACGAAGCGCATGACAATTTATCTGCTTGGTGGCTGTTCTGCTGATTAAGTCATTATTAAAAGAAGAAAATGAATAATAATTTTCATCCCCATTGGATTTGTTAGAGGAAATACTGCTCTGATTGGCTCACAAACCTACCGAAATCGGAATACAGTGACACACGCGAGGGCCATGGGCGCAGATTGGATGTGGGGAAGGGAAGGGGGTGGGTATATGCTAAATAGAGTGCATTCACAAATAGCTTGAGTGAACCTGGTTATAAGGACTAGTTTTGTACAATGTGTGTTGGTAAAACTTTTTAATAGTGGTGAATCACTTGCTGTTTGAGATCCCATGTGTGGGACATTCATTGTACTCTTTTCAGTTTGCTCATTTGGTCTCGGCTGTAATTTTTTTTTTCTTTTTTCTTTTTTTTCCCCTCACCTCTGGCTTATAGTCAAAGACCACATTTACCTTAGACAACAACCTGCGTTGTTTAATTCACATTCATTTTGTTGTCTTATCAGGATGCCCCTCCACCACCAACCCACCCTCTGTGCATAACTGATGCCCTGGGGTTAGGAAGAAATGAAGGCATATTGCTGGGAATCGCTCTGCATAACTTTAGCTCTCTGGAACATGATTGGTTGCATTGATTTTCTTTTGCTTCTGCCCTTTATTGAGTTCATGCCACAGCGCTATTTAAAGACGAATGCTTATAAATTTCTGCCCGACACAGGGGAAGCTCTCTGCTGACAGTGTGGATTACGAGGCCCTCTTATCCTATGCTTCCTGCCTCGCTTTGCAGCAGGTGCAGAGGTGGCAGTGTAAGGTAAAAGGAGGCCCTTACCATGTCCAAGTGTGCTGAACCCACAGAGCAGCTTTCATCTGCATCCACAGTTATAAAAATGTCGTCTCTGTTCGGGTCTTCATGTAAACTGACTTTGCCACCTAGACATTTGTTTTGTCGCTGCTTTAGCCTTTGCTGTTTCTCCAAGGAACAAGCTTTTCTCTTGTCTAAATTTTATTTACACACACAAAAAGCCATTTTGCCATTTGTTTTTCTGTCTCAGTCTGCTTTCTGTTTGCCTCCTCTGTTGTAAACACACTCTTACTCTGTGGAGAGGTAACTTGTCAAACGCAGACAAAAAACTTGGATTTATCAAATGAAATGATTGGGATCTGTCCCAAGTTGGATAGGCCTTTGTAAGGCTACAGAGAACACCCTGTATTACTTCTCCAGGCTAATCCTTGTGCTTTGTGTCATACTCTCCATCACGGCCTACTGCACAGCTGGTCAAAGGCATTGCTCACGGTTGTCCGGAACCCTTTTGAAACTTTAGACCTGTGACTATGCATTACTAATGAGGAGTAATTAAAGGACTATTCTCTCTGTTTTAGACCCAATCTCTTTCACCTGAATCAGTAGCATACGCTTGATTAGCGCCGATAATAACTCACATGCTTGCCTGTTCCTTTGTTAAAAAAAAAAAAAAAATTAACACATGATATTGAATCACACTTGGAGCAGCTGCCCATTGTCGTCTATTATAAGTGAATTTTCAGTCAGCAGGTTTTCTGTTTTTTTTTTTCCCCCAGTACAGGATAAAGATGCTAGTTTTTCATGTTAACCAGACGTGTTGTACAGATGCAGCAGACAGAGATTGGGTCAGAAAATGTGGAATTGTTCTTTGAATTAAAGTTCAGATAGATTCGAGTTGTTTGTAAAAGTTGCGGTAACACAGCACGAGGCCAGCGAGGCAAGCAGGAGACCAAAGGAGGCGAAGGAGAAAGAAAAAAGGAGAAAATTATGCAGCTCTCCTGCCGCCCTGGCGACCTGTGACACGCAGCGAGTCCCAAACAAGATGTTCCCGCCTAGAACACAGCCTCCCCGGAGCTGCTCGGCTCCGCGCTGGCCCTGTGTAATAGGACGGTAAATACAGAGCAGAATAAGCTCTCTCCCCCAAACGCCATACCATTAACTGAAACCCCTCAGCGCAGCCCCCCTCACTCAGTCAATACAGGTATGAATATGCAAAGCAGCCCTGCCCTGAGCCCCCTCTCCAAATGAGGCTCCTTTTCAACAGTGTTAAAATTTAATGAGCCATTCATACAAGGGGCTGCTTTGAGGATTCTTTCAGTACATTTGCATGTAGGGCCAAGGTGAGAGCTGGGATACATCTGTACCCACAGAGGACTCCAGAGCTCAGTCCCAGACACACACACACACACACACACACACACATAAGCAACAGTACGAAGCCTCGTGACTGAATGTATTACAATACTGAGTGCCATTTATAAACAGCAACCAAACCGCATATATTTTTTGTTTGTTTGTTTGTTTGTTTTTCTTCTTCTGTCTAAGCTTCAAAGGGATGATCAAAAATGCCTGTTCATAGGAACCATATCAGAGGGCAATTGTAATGTAGATTATTTGTCATTTTGTCTTTATTTCTGGTTAAATAGGATTTACTCTTCTGGAGCACAATAAATGATTTTATTAAGCTGAACTCAAATCACTGCAACTCTTTATTTACCCTCGGTTTTATGGAAATATCCAGTGACTGGAGTCCTATAGCCACACACACACACACACACACACACACAGTCTGTCAGTCATTTTAATACCTGCCACACTGTTGTGGGGTGCTCTGTTCAACATGTAGTTCCTTGGACTCAGAACATCTTGCCATCTTGCAACTCATTCGTCTGTGTCTGTCTGCATTAGCTGACCCTGGACAAATCATATCAGACTTCTCGGCTGCGTCCAGAAACCTTTTCTCCTGCTCCTACCCTGGAAGCAAAGTGGGGGGAATCAAGGTGGGGGAAATCAAGGTGGGGGGCACCAGGAGAACAGGACAGAATGAGCAGATTATGCACTTCAGCATCCTTAAAGTTGATGTGCACTATTGATAAACTACTTTGGTTTATCAATAGTCCACAGCTATGTGGCCTTCTCCTCTTTTTACAAAATAAACAAAAATACGAATGTACCTGCCTACAGGACTTCAGAGGTGTTTTACATTTGTTGTACATTTTGTAACTGATGTTAAATAACCCTCAAAGCTTGGAGGAGAACGCCACACAATTATAAGTAGACTGTCCTGTGTGGAAAATACAATTGGCTACCAGAGCTTTTGTGCAAATAGTATTATTGCCTTAATTCATCAATAATTGACCTCAGATTTGATGTGTGACTATATGGGGCCACTTTACTTACCTTATCAAGAGGAGCAGTAGCAAAACTTTATAGGTGCAGTCATGTGTCCTCTGCTCCATGGAAAAGGTGTTCAACGCGGCTTGTCTCAGCTTCAGTACTAGGCAGCTGGACATTGCAAAATCGTGTCATGGAGGACAGGAGGAGGGGCGGTAAAATCAGGAACTTATCATTTACATGGAGATGCAACTAAATACACAGTACTTTGTTTTGAAAACTGCTGTAGACCTCCAGTCCAGTTCAAGACCTCTGCTGGTGACTATAATGAAACTGCAAAAGTGGAACAGAAGCCATCTTATTTCTCCCTTTCATATGTCTATTGATCTGCCTCTATTAACCGCTGCTTTTTCTCCTGCCTGGCTGAAAATCCGAGGACCTGGAAATGTGATTACTTAATGCAGCTTCGTTCTATAGTCCTCATATGTAGCCTTAATATACTCACGTATTGTCTTCATATTATTTCTGAAAAGAAGCACCACGTTTAAAACCTTCAAATGCATTCAAGGTGGCAAAATATTGTATGTGGTTAATGAAAAGCCTTTCAGGTCTCAAGAAATACGTCACCTTTTCTCTAAGCAGCTACATGTTGGACAACACAGCGGCTGCATTGTTTCTCATTGGGTCGCAGAGATCAGCCTTTATCACTAATTGATGTCCAGTGTTCCTAGTTTAACAAAAAGGGAAGATTCATGTTCATTATTATTTTTTATGCCTTGATAATTGGCCCCCACAACATTTGAAGAGGTCTTTAGTGAAAGGTTGAGGCAGTTTTGTTTTCATTCTTTACATCTCCTAATGAGATTGCAGGCAGTTTGAGGATTGAAAGAGTTATTTTTTTTACCTGCATCATTGATTCTATGTTTTCCAGAGGTGATTTTGAGTTCATAAGTAAAATGATACTCCTCCATGTTGGCAGCAATTAAAAACGAATTACAAATGCAATCTGACTTTTGTTTCTAGTATATTCCCCACTTTTCTGTCCACTGCCGACAAGAACAAACAGTCTTTCTGGACATCAAAGGGTCACATTAAGGAGTGTTTTGTCCCATCAGGCTGAAGACCAGTCATTTAACAGCCTGCATTGTTGATCTTTTGTCTCCACTGTATTTTTTGCAAGCTCTTTATAGTCTGAGGTTAATGGTCTATTTGTAAGTTTTGTTTTTGAATACACACTGCTTTTGAAAGAAGAACTATTCTACTTGCATATATTATGAAAAGGAAGGTGAAAAAAAAATTCGATGATGTCTTGTAGCCGGGAAGAAAGGTTCACCTGTTCCACCACTGGCAAACTGCTGAGAACCTTATGTAACTGTCCATTATTGCTGCTAAATGGAAAATAATGCTCCATAGGTTACTAAATGTGTTTTTTTATGGAGGTAGCTTTGTAAATGAGGGCTGCTAACCACATAAATTCAAATAAGCTCATCATTGACAACTGAAAATGACTGGAATCATTTTTACCAGACTAGACTACTCTGTAGTGTTAAGTCTTTTGGGGGGCTCCTTCAGTTACACCACCAATTGTATGCAAAGATTTGGGCACCCTGTGCAAATGACATGTTTTGTTGATGTGAAAAACACATGCTATACAGAGAAAAAACTTTGTTATGCACAGTTAATGTTCATTTGTTGAATTCATCGTATTGGAGAAAAAAATGACAAAGCCTGGAAAAGTCAAGGCACATTTCATTTTCCTCCACAATGTTAAACTCAGCAAATAAGTAGAAATGATTTTGTAATATCAGCGGGAAAGGGTGATTATGCTAATTAGGTTTGCTCTTTGTGGATATATACATAGTTGTAGTTGTAGATGAAAGAGTTTGTATTGAAGAAACATGCAGGCTTGAATTTGCACTAGTTTGAAT
This sequence comes from Brachyalestes nurse, assembly GCA_037974405.1. Classification (NCBI taxonomy): domain Eukaryota; kingdom Metazoa; phylum Chordata; class Actinopteri; order Characiformes; family Alestidae; genus Brachyalestes; species Brachyalestes nurse. The sequence continues at coordinate 18,629,350 of JBBPCY010000037.1, read as the reverse complement.
ATAGTTTTAATAAGAACAAGATCTTAACTTTACTCCCTTCTCCACTTCCCTCAGTCTCCCTCTTTTATGACTGAAGTTCTCAGGGATCTTTTAAAAGCGACTGTCTCTGATATCCATGGTGACAACAGCACAAGCGCTTCTCAGTAAATTTAATTCATTCCGTTTGCATGTCACACTAAATAATTAGGCAGTGCTTGCTTTAAATTCTAAAGAGGTTATCTTTGGATAGGAGGTGACTGGGTTTCTTTCAGTCCACACAGTGGTTTCCCAGGGTTGCCCTGTAAACGCTGTTCGGGATTTCGGTCTCATTTCATGCTTCTAACAAGTTCTCGCTCATCAAAAGCATGCTCAGTTTATAGGAATTGTCCGTGTCCTGCATAAACTCTGCAATCCGCATGAATTTGTAGTCTGAAAGCTACTTAATGCAAGGATATGTTTTGATGTGTGTTTCTTTTCATCAGGTGCTCAAAACACCAGCGTGGGAAGATGTTCCATTCCATAATGATGTTGTATTTTATTTCACAAAAACGTACAAATGTTTTCTTATTTATTTATTTATTTATTTTTGTCAATGTTTTCTTTATTACTGACATTTCAGAAGACTGGCACACCTCAGAGGAGTCGATCAATACACGGAATGTCTTTTTAGAGCCACTAGAATTCAATTAAGGAATAAAAACAAGCAAATGACAAACCGAAAAAGAATCCAACTCAGTGCAGTGAATCATCTGTCGCATGTGGATGGCGTTCTGCAGTATAAAAGTTTCTGCAGTTAAAATTTGATGTAATATGTAAACAATGTACTGCCCACTCCATAGAGCCCGTATATGAAAACAAGGCAGCACTTTATTTTGTATGGTCCCTGCAGATGGTTTGTAGATGCTCACCTAATTTTTAACTAACATTCAGCCAAATAGAAATTCAAAGAAACTGATAATGAACATCTAAACCTAAACCTAATCCTAAGGCTGTTGACAATCATGCTAGCCTCGCGAGATGATTTTCTAAGATGTTCATGAGATAGAAAGAAAGAAAGTTATTAATCCCTCGGAAAGATTCCTCCGGGAAATTCAGTTTCAAGCAGCAGTACACCGGCATAGTTGTAACAGAGAAAGTTATAAATGAAAGAAAGAAATGAATGAAAAGATACAAATATAAGAAATGTAAGAACGTATTAGCAAAATTAAAGAAAGGCTATCTAAGCCGATGTAAGAAAATGAAACCGATATAAGAGATGAATAATAATAAAACGTATATATAAAATATTTTAAAATTAAAAAGTGTAAAAATAGCAGCAGTCACACAGTGTAATGATAGTAAATAGTTGTCGGATGAAAACAACAGTAATGATAAATTACACCAGTGATGATAAATAGTTGTGGGATGATGCCAAAAATAAGTTACTGTAAGTATTATTGCACACTGGGTAATTATAAGTAATTATTGCACAGGTTTCTTTCACAGTCATGTTTCTGTGCAATAATAAATAATTGCACTGTCCCTAATGTTGATTGTCCAGTTTGTGTTGTTTAGGTGAATTGCTCCTGATCCTTTCCGTCCTCCTCTGTCCTTCTGTTCCCCCTCCTGCCCCCCAGTGAGGGGTTTTTAAATTCCCCACTTGTGGGACTAAGAAATGTTTATCTTATCTTAAATGAATATAATAATCTTTCAGTTGCAATCATATTTGATACATCTGTGTCACACTAACCAAGGAAAATGAACAGATAACAATGATCTGAACTGATCGAATGTGGTCTTATCTAAGAAAATGGTCATATGTCATCTACTGCGGATGCTTGAACACTGTAATTTTATATGAGCTTACTGTTAACCTACTATTGTCTTAAACCAGTGGTTCTCAAACTAGTCCTGGCCCTCTGTCCTGCGCATTTTACTCTTTAGTCGATTTAAGTATATGTTAGCAAATGAAATCTGTAATTTTGATCCAAATGGAGTACAGTTCTGGAGAAAGATGAATAAGTTGCACTGGAATGTTTCAGTTTTGCTCACCAACAGTTGTCAAGGTGAGGCTGTATATACTGACTCTAATTCACTGAATGAAAAGATGTGGCAAAACTGAATTAAGTTTTTTTTTTACAGCAGTTTATATTTCAATGTATTTTGTTGCATTTTGACAGTGTCTAGAAGCCAGTGTTTATTTTTTAAGCTTTATAACTTTTGCAAGTGCTGTTAACATTTAGCAATTTAACCGTGATCTTTCAAATTCATTCAGAAAGATTCTGTGAAAGATATTTCCAGGTTGTTTCTAAGAATTTACTACCAGGAACTGATAATCAATTATGTTTAGTTTAGTTTGAATAGGGGCGTTTTAATGTATTTTATTATTTGCAAACTGTGTAAACTTCTGCAGGCTCTTATTTTAACTAAATTATGGACCATACTGATGGCTTTAGACTATTTCTGTTTAATTGATTGAATGTATGAGTATGCTTGCAACTGAAATGCATCCTTTTACTACCATTTACTATCACTTTGGTTGCTGCCATTTTAAACAGGTATTATCTGTTAATTTTTCCTGATTTAAGGACTAAATAAAACAAATAAGTGGAAAAGTTTCTGACAATAAATGGAAGCTAGTAATCACCAGTTATCACAGTAGTATGCTAGCTGGCTTTCACTGATTGTTTGCATTTGTATTATTGACAGACCTATTCCTTAAACAGGTCACATAAAGACATTTCAAGTATTCTAGCAACTGAAAGATTACAAATAATTAACATTCAGCTCTGTTAATGTAAATATGAATTATGACACACAAAGGGTTAGAAAAATTCAAGACAATGTGGGATATGGCCCTTTTAACGCAGATTCTGCCAGAGGTGCTGTCTGGTTAGAATGGAGTCCACCTGTCATGTCTTAATAACTCAGTCGAACTGCTGGCTCATTTCAGGACAGTGTGTTTAATGGCTTTCTCATATCCAGCCCACAGAAGAGTGGTATTAAAGGACGAACCATGACTAATCATTTGGGATTTGCATCCATCTCATCATTCCTCTCATACAATTTTTCCTGTCTCCTTGGTGCTCCTATAAGCTGAATAAATGGTTGGATGCCCACATCGGTTATTCAGCTAAAGAACGTCTGGCTGTCATGTTGAGAGAGAAGAATGCTGGGCCTGTGTGGGCCGGGGTTGTCAGGTAGAATCCACAGTCACCCTTGACAATACTGCTCTTCTGCACCTTATTATGTTTGTTCCTTGCTCAAGCTTATAATGGATGGCCACCGTCACGGGATGTGCCCTAATGTTAGTGTCTCCTTCTCTCCCCCTTTTCCATTGCTTCCTCTCTGTCTGTCCCTAAGCTTCATGCTTACTCCCACTATTGCAATCTCCTGCCCCCTTTACCACAGTAGGGATATTAGTAAATCGGACTGTGGCTATTTTCGAAATTCTGCATTGTACACTGAAGTAAATGCTTGACAGCAGTAACTTTTGTAGATAGTCCGTTAACATAGAAAGGGCTTTCGGGCTCCTTTTTTTTCCTCCTCCACTCACGGAGACCAGTGTTTATTGATGGCTAGGTAGTGGAAGAGCCTGCACTCTAGGTAATAAAGGAGAGAGTGGATCTGTCCAGGCCAATGCATCAACCTGGAGACTCTACAGTGGAAGACTCATTGTTTTCCATTAAACAAGGTAACAAGGCAAACCCCATCCCCCATTATAAATTTAATCCGAGATGCCATCCATTATAGCACAAGCCCAGACCACGGCCATAGAGGACATTCTACCTGCCATTTATTTGATACGGGCCTAGGACTGAAAAATCTAGAATCAGCTGGTGGATAAAGGAGAATTAATGGCAGAGCGGGGCAGTACGTTTATTGATGTGTCTCACTTGAGTAAGTGCTCTTTTAGCTCAACTTACTACTCCAGCAAATATCTTTTGGCAACCAAAAAAAAAAAAAATCCATGAGAATGCAGTTTGAATGAGGTATGGTGACCCTACTGACTTGAACGTGAACGGTGATGCAATGGGGACTGGATTGTAAACAGTGCTTTTCTCAAAAATGACATTCGCAAGGCTAAACCAGAAACTGAGTTAATAACAAAAGCAAGCAGATACATATTTTACATAGCAGTAGAATGATAAATACAAAAAATGACAAACTGTTTTTTCCCTTTCCAACTGTTACACTCGGTGTTACAAGGCGTCCCAAATCTGGATGTTGGTAATCGCATTTAAAAAACAAGTTTAACTGTCTCTGTGATTGGAACAGGATGGGTTCTACCTGTCCTGACCTCAAGGTAATCAAGCATGCATTGTTCTTGGACCTATGCATGGCTATATTAACAGTCTAATGTCATTTGCATTCCACCCTCAACTTTCAGCATAATTCTGCTGATTTTTCAAAATGTCTGACTATTTAAACAGCTAGGATGTAAACAAAGTCACTGAGGGTGGTTTGATGTAAAATCCTTCTTTAGACGTTTACAGACATTTATGATTCATGGTATTTCAGCGGTGATGGGGGCGAGACAACTGAAGTATGTAATGTCTCTTAAAGCTCCACCACAGAAAATGAATATATACAATGGTTCTGAATGTACAGCTTTACGGATGAGATGCCATTTTTTGTGATCAGTCACTGGCATAAAATGAATTTTAAAAACTGGTGAGGTACATGCAAACATTATTATTTGTTTAGGTTTATGTCATTATAAGGACTGCATAATGTTATAATGACGTAGACTGAATAGATATATACATGTACATGTAATAGGGGATGTTTTAGAAGACGTGTACATTCACTGCTATTTTTATGGTAAATATATAAGGTTTGCATTATAGCCACCAAGATTCCTAGTTCCTACTGCCACCACTATAAAGAAATCTAACTTGGTTACTTCTCTACAATGCACTATTAACATTGTTTACGCGTAAACAATGACATTATTGTGAAAAATCAGTAGAATCCCCTATTAAACAAGCTTTTCTTAAGTGTGGGTATGCATATTTCATTTGTCATTTGCAAATCAATATAAACTCAATATCTTTTCTTCTCCATTTCTTATATTGCCTGCAATGCTCTGCACCATGACTGTGCAATATTTTATACAGGTGAAACTTGTACAGTGAATCCTGTACAAGCGCCAATGTCTCTGTTCCCGTCCTGATTTAAAAATGGCTATTTGAAGTGCACTGCGTTTGGATTAGATAAGTAAACAGGGTTGTAACCTAATGCTAAGACTTATTCGCTATTGTTACAGAGTCTTGGGAAGCTGTCCTAAACATGCCTCTTGTAATGAAATAACTGTGATTATAGTGTCTTGAGACCTGATTGCTGTATACTACATTATTCCACAAATGCTATTGTTTCATAGAATAAGATCAAGAGCACTTGATCATCTACCACTGGGCTCTTATACCTGTTTGTCACTGTTAATACTATTATGGCATTGAGCTGATCTGGGATTAGAGAGAATTCACCTGAGCTGATACTAGGAAATAGGTATTTGAGGCTAAGCTGAAAACAAAATTTTCTACTGCATCCAGCCTTGGAGCCTGAATATAAGCCTGCACAGTACAAGCTCTGCAAATTACTACCGCCTCTAGAAGTCAGTGTCTTATCTTAAATCCTTAAAATGAGCAAATAGAGAAAACACTTTCTGGGCTTCCAGGTGGTAGTTATGGTTATACATATTTAGGGATCTCCTGCTTTAAGAAGACATTCTCTACTTAACAGTGGTCTTTTAATTAAGCTCTTATCCACTAACAACACATGGAGTTGGTTTTCTGAACAAGATTAATCCTGGTAATGGACTAAGTAGAGAAACTCCTTTCAGAATGCTGTGTAGGTCTAATCCCTCTCTGAGAAACTGCTACTCCATAATAAGATACGTCTGTGTTTGCAGAAGTTCATAATGCTGCATCTGTGGTTAAAAAAAAAACATCTGGTATGACAAACAGATCAGCTGTGTAACTGGAGACCAGTCTGAGTGATGACCTCTGTTCACAGCCAATATGATCCATGAGCATCAGAACTGGACCATAAAACAATGGAAGAAGGTAGCCCAGTCACATTCTCTTGTACATCATGTGGACGACCATGTGTGTGTCACTTGCCTGGGGAAGAGATGGCACCCGCATGCACCATGGGAAGAAGGTGAGCCAGTGAAAGCAGTGTGAGGCTCTAGGCAATGTTCTATCATAAATCCTTGGATCATCCAACCATTCATGTGAAAATGACTTGGACATGTATCTGTGACTGTTCCCTTGCTGTGTAATATACTTCACATTTTTCACATATATATAACACTTAAACCATGTATGTGTATGTATATAT
>JBBPCY010000037.1:18601737-18621423 GCA_037974405.1 Brachyalestes nurse | reverse complement strand
CGTGAAAATGACTTGGACATGTATCTGTGACTTTTCCCTTGCTGTGTAATATATTTCACATGTTTCACATATATATAACACTTACACCATGTATGTGTATGTATATATATATATATATATATATATATATAATCTTGTTACAGTGGTACCCATCAAGGGGTGAAATATATTAGGGAGCATACTTTTAGTACATTAGATATTGACCCATAAATGTTCATTTTCTCTTCTCTTTTTCTATTTCAGCTCTGAGGTCCCTTGTGGATGAGAGGTAGTCTTAAAAGAATAGGAAGGTCTGAGAGGCTAACTCTGAATCCTTGACACTGATATTGCATTCTGAGTGCTTCGTCTTGAGTAATGCTCTCTTGGAACTCTAATCCCCTCAGCCTGGTATTTTTCAGAATTTTTGTCATCGCTGTTGCCACAATACAAAGCCCAAACTACCAATAACTGCCCGAGCTATGACTGATGTTATCAGCTACATTGCCGGCCATGAGCAGACTTCAGACACCAGAGTAAAGCATATGAGGTTTGTCCCTTGCTCCTCTGAACACTGATATGTGTAACTGTCACTACGTTTTGAAGCCCAGAACAGCTCAAATGTTGACTAGACTGCCTAAGTCAGGGTCATTACACAGCAAATGTCCAAAGTCAAAACTTCTCATATCTCAACCATTGTTTCTGAAAAGAGAAATAAAATATGCATTAAAGCAGATGTTCATTTCTATTGAGCTGCTCAGAGTTTCTCTCAGCAGACAAATAATTTGCTTTTAATGCCACAATATACCTCTTGGGTATAGGAATTATGATTTGTTGCATGGCAAATGTAATCATAATTTAGCACAATCAATCTTTCAGACTCTACCTTAATCAACTGCTCAAATGAGACCTTGCTCCCCCCATAGCCCATAAATCAACTACAACACACAACCTTAATTACACACCAAGCAGGAGCTGTTGCGGTGACCTCCCCTGGTCTTGTAAAAGATCCAATGTCAGTCCATCTTTCTGTGTGCGGGAGGAAATAAGTTTGGTTGCAGTAATTTCTGGAAAGTTGACAAGTTTATTGTGTTGTGATCTTCTTGGCCCTGAGTGATGAAATGACACAGGGACTGTAAAATGTTGATCTGGTGACACGCTCCGCACCTTGTTAAGGCTGTGCTGCAGCAGAGCAGCTCGGATCTCCTTTGCTTGACACCAGAAGGTGCAACATCTTGGACTGACCTTTTGTATTTTCAACATCCTTTTGCAGGACCATAATAAGACATGTCAGAGAATCATTGGAGACAGAGAGTCTGCACTTTTTTTTTTAACAACTACAAAAGTTTTCTTCCTCTTTTTTTGATTGGTGTAACTCAGATTAAATTGAACAGTGCTCCAAAAACCCTAGGCTATCAAGTTGTCCCTGAACTATAAAGGATTTCAAATATCTGCAGAAGAAATGCAGTGGAAACCTCATAAGAATTTTTGTCACATACAGCTCACAAGGCATGGACCTGCCAACGTGCTTTAGCATAAAACAACAGTAAGCAATGGACAAATATGGCATTAAAGGTGTACCATGGTTAGACTGAATGCACACATGATAGATGGATTTTGACTACCTGAGTGAGTTTATAGCTCTAATGCAAGCCTATGGTGTTTTTATGAGCCTGGGAGCCGTTATACACAACCGAACGTACTTTGTCAGAAAAAGGGCGCGAGGTAATGGGCTGGAGCTAGCCTCTGATGGAAATATTCCAGAATAATAGCTTTTAAGGGGATGATTTACTGTATGCCAAAATGGATAAGATATTTGGTGAAAGTGGCCTACTTTCCCTTGTCATTGTCAGCACTTTTCACAGTAGAAAGCCGGTTCACTTCAAATGGGAGGAAAAAAGGCCCTTACAGGATTAGTTCAACCTTTTGGGAAAAAAAATTGCTTTTTAAATTTTTTTTCACTGTACACTCAGAATAAAGATTCTGGAATGGTTCTTGGCTCTGGCATATGATTCTAGGTTTATTCAAACGCTCACTTGCGACAAAGGTTCTTAGAAGAACCCATGGAAAGATATTTTAGGGAACCAAAAGTGACATCACTCTAAAGAACCTTTTTTTTTTGTACTGATGAAGAAATTCAGCTATCACTCTGGAACCCTTTGTGGTGCTACATAGGGCTGTTTTTTAAAGGTTGTTTATAATAAAATATATAGCAGTCATAGAGCAGAAGCATTTAACCATGCAAAGGACATTCAAGTGCCTTTTACAGGGCATAACTAGCAGGTTGAGAGCCATTCTAAGGCCAGGTGTGGTGGTTCTAAATTCAGGAAAAATGTGTGACACAGAAAAAAATGAGAGTGTTACAAATTTAGATACTCTTGCATAACTGGGCTGGTCAGGCTAGATTGGACACCGCAGTCCACAATAAAACTCAAATGGATCTGGCTGGAAGCAAGGCTACAGACACACCATCCCTACATTGAGGCTTGTTAGTAAATGTCAGAGTGCTTTGGGTTTGCTGAGAGAGAACTCGATATGCTAAATGCCACTTTTCCCAAAACCCCAGTGGGTTCCTGTGCAAACAGTTGCGGCTTCAATACAATGGAAGTTTCTTGAAGTGTTACTTGCAGACAGGCAGAGAGAATGGAGTGTAGGTGCTGGAGGTCCTGGATATCAGCCTGCAGTCTTGGGTATTTGGACATAAATAATTGGCAGGGAAGAGTTGATGTCACTGGTTTGCAGCGTGGACAGGGAAGACACCTGTCAGGTGTGACAGGGAGGCAAAAAGGAGGAGAGAGGGGTCAGATTTTTCAGCCGAGGTGCTGGAGGACAGGAGGAGGCCAAGCTAGTAATGGAAGGCTTTTTTTTTAAGGAAACACTGACAGATTGTTCGCTGTTCCTGTAATGAATAGAAAGTAAATATGAAACAGTGATGTAAAAGTGCTGTGAATGTTACAAGGCTGGGCCAAAATGATGCTATTTAGAAACGGTGTACAATCTGTTCTTTTTGCAGATAAATATTAAATGACCAGTGTTCCAGTTCTTAGGGTTTGTCCATTTGCAACAAAAAAAGCATCAACAAACATAGCAACAAAAAATAAACATGACGAATGACCTCTTTTTCACTTTTTAATGGCATTTATTTATTTTTATGTGTTTATGTCTACCATTTAAATGGGTATTTTAAAATAAATGTGGCGCCGCTGACGAATACATCTGTGGAGGCTGGTTTGTTTACAAAGATACAATTTCACCATGATCCCATAATTACACAAGCAGTGCCTCGGGCCTGCCAGTAACAACATCCAAATTAACCAACAGCATGCAGCAAATTGCATTACTTAAATGTTTACCAAACAGCACAGACAGTTCCAGCCATGTGATGATAAGTGATGCTGTTCATTTCGAAGGCCCTGAGAGTGTCGCAGTGGTGTCGTCCATGAGCCACAGAGACAGGCAGGGTGGCTCTAAGGGAAGGTTCACTTAGATTATGAGGAAGCCTTGCTATGGTGACCTTGCCACAGGATGAGGATGGAGGAGCTGGCCCTTGGCTTTCAGTCAATATGCTTCCAACATTAAAGGCGACACGCAGATGATTCACATCCTCTGCCACACTTTTGTTAGGCCCTACAGGGAAAGGAAGGAGAGTGCTGCATTTAGAATTAATAGCCAAGTTCACAGTGGTCTAATAAAAAAAAAGACTGAAACTCAAAACTGGTAAAACCCTTGAATGTAGGTAGACAGGTGCCAGAAGCACAAAACATGATTTAGCAAGATATGGGAGATGAGCACAAGTCATGAAACCAGGCTAGGGTCATTTGCAGAATGCTTTATGAGAAAGCAACAGAGGTGGGTAGTTCTACTTACTTTTATCTACTTAAGTAAAACTATTTTTACTTGCTACTGTACAAAAGCATGGCCATTTGCAACTATTGAGTCATTCTGATTGTACCAATTGGTGCAATCTGTGTGTTTAAACAACACATTAAGGAGCTGTGACATATCTTAAAGAGAGGAAATAGCATTCATTTTCAATACATTTGCTTAGTATTTGCCAAGAAACCAGCTTTTCCCGGTTCTGCATTTATAATGAAATCTAAAACCATATTATCCACCTGTCTGTCTTGCGTACAGTTCTGTTTCATGATGCAGGTATTCTTCCTGAAGCTTGCAAGTCGTATTAACTCAAGTTTGGGATTTCAACCAGACTGTTGGCCTGAACCTTGGAACTCCTTCTACATGTTCTGCAAGGGTTAATATTAGTAAGTCTAAGGCACAGTACAAAATGTTTGAAATGAGACATAGCTTCTTAGACAATACAACGTGATTCCTGTCTCTGAGGTATGTAAGAAAAGTACACTTGATATGGACGTTTAAATGCTTTTATAATAGTGGACTCCTTTCATTTAAAATGGTCTTGAAGTGTATTGTTGTTCCATTTGACCAGCCAGGATTTTCATGGTAGGCATGTTTTTATTTAGCTGTACACATTACAGTGGTTTATAAGAACTAGACAGACACTCAAAAAATATCCAATATCTCAATAATCTTTACTTGAGTGAGCTCAAGTGAAGTGTGAAAAAGAAAATTATAACCTGCCAGGCATCAGCGACAGTGTAAAATGAAAAAATGGGGGGCTATTAATGGTGATACCTTGCAAAAAATAGTTAGCCAATTTAGAACAGGGTCATTCAAGGTCACCACACGAAGCCAGGGCTCATCGTTTGCCAGTGCTTCTCTCCATGATTACGCTCACGTGTTGTGATGTAACTGAGCCTGCTGCACTTACAGATTAAGGGCCTGTCTAAGAAAGCCTGAGGGAATCCATGGGTGACTAGTCTTGGTGATCTTTTCTACCTCAGTACCTCTCTATTTTCTCTACTGAGAATGTTCCCCTATGCATTTTAGCCCAATGTTATGCAAAGGCGAGATTACTGGAAATACAGGGGATAAATGCATGCATGTTCTTTTTTTTCACATGGTAGTGTACTAACATTCTCAACCATAAGACAGGTCACCAAACTCACATCCTGTCACTCTTATCCACTCTTTTTTTCTTTTGGTCCTCAGCTGTTCCTTAGTCCTGCCCCTTGATCAATGTGTCTAGTCAGTCTCTGCCTCTTTCCCAGGTGTTTCCAATTCTGAATCAGTATATATTTCCCTGCCTGTTAGTTCACAAAGTCCATGTGTATTTGCATTTGCGGCCCTGCTCGTCCTCCCGTGCCCAGCGTGTTACACATCCCAACCAGTTTGGATGAGGGGATAGAACTGGTAGGCTAACATTGCTTTTGTAGTGTTTCAGTTTTTATGTGGTATTTTTTAATGTAAAGACAACACTTTCAAGACCAAATTATACTTATTATATAAGTGGCCGTGTGTCAGAACTCTAGAATTAGGCTGTCGTCACAGAACTTCCTGGTCCTTAGTTATACTTCTTGAAAATGAATGTGTAAAGAATGTAATGCAATGCGTTCACTGTATTTATGGTATTTAGCAGATGCTTTTATCCAAAGCAACTTCCATTCCCTAACTACAGAGGACAGTCTCCCTGGAGCATCTTGAGGTTAAAGGACCCATTGGTGGTGTGTAGACGGTAGGATTCAAGCCCAAGAACTCTTGGTCCAGAGGCAAGTATTCTACCCACTAGGCCACCATCACCCCATTTTTAAAATTAATTCTGCACAACAATACTACCACAGCCCTACACACATTTATTGACCATGTTTGAAAGGGTCTACCACCTGGCCTTTAAAAACTCTAGGGGGAATCACTGTACACAGAAGCACTTAACTAATAAGATGAAGGAAGGTTTTGGAGTGATATGATGCTCTCCCTGCCCTTGAGTCACTCTATGTCCATATATTTGTGAGTAATTGTTGAGATGAGTATGTTCTTATGAGCTCAGCTGCCGTCTAATGTGAACAAATACATATGGCGTCATTCTGCATGTTTAAAGTCCTCATTTGCTTTGGGGTGTGCGGTATAATGGTAATAAGATCTTCCACGGTTTTTAAAAATGATGGCAGTATTTCAAAAGTTGTCAATTTCTGTTTTACACCCATTGAATAGATGAACACATTCTGCACGTTTACTTTTTAGAGAGCTCACTGACCGTGTAAGAGAGAAATGATAGGTAGACCTAATAAACAACTGGACCTGGAAAAGCTACATAGGGCAGCAGTATTTACCCGTTAGACAGCTAATGGTAGATTAGTGATGCAAAATGAAAGCCATTTCGAGGAAAGACATATCTGAGAGCGCAAAGTTGAGTGACTGCTGAAATCGATCAATTAGCCATCGCTAAGTCACAGTTCCCCCTCTCACAGTTCCCCCTCTTTCTAGCGGCGCCACCAATCAGTGAGCTCATCTGAGATATATATGGGTGTAATGTATTTATTTGCTGTTAACTAGATAGATGTTGCATAGATATTTGCCCAGTATCAGTTCTAAATACCACCAACATCAGTGGATAAAGAGTCTAAATCATCACACAAAAACCAAAATCCATCTCAGAGATCCTGTTTATTTATTTATTTATTTATTTGCTGTTTCTATTACATTCAATTGGATGTTATACGTTGCATTGAGTAAACAAGGCTGCAAGTATGTGTGTGTCCATTTTGGGCTGCAAAGCAACAAAATGTGAATATTTTGAAGGGGGTGATTGATTTCTATACCCACTTTATATTGGAACCAGTTCCTGACTGGTCAATACTGAAATATTGATAAGCTTCTGGATGAACAATGCTGCTATCTGCGCTCATGCAGCGTTCATGCATCATAACATACCTGATATTTATGAATGGCTGAAGCTAGACTGGATTAGTGGGAGGGATGGGAGTGACACTCTGCACAGAACTACCATACATTTGTAGTGATTGGTCCTAACTGATTATATATACAGAATATTCAGGTAGCAATTTTTCCAAAAAACATCATAAAATAACTATTGAATCTGTTCACATTCTTCCATATGATATCTTTCATTATTATTATTATTATTATTATTATTATTGTTGCACCAAATGGAAAGTAATCAATATGAGAATCGATTAGAATTGGTATCAGTAAGGAGTATCAATATCGATATCAGTAAAATCAAAATCATTCCCATCCCTAATCATCAGTGCTATGGGTTACCTTAATGCCAGTATACCACCCAGCTCTAAAAGTATAACACCTATAAGTATAAGACCAGATTTGATTTCAACATTAAAATCTGCTAACCAAATGTAAACAACGAGTAAAAGAATGACAGTAATTTTTTACCTTGATTTCTGATTAATGAATATGTTTGTAAAATGTATTTATTAAAATAATAAGAAAACAAAGATCCTTAGTGCACCATGTTCCTTTGACTACACCTGCTCTGCTTTAAGTAGCACGCTGACTTATTTGTTAATGCAGTACACGGATGCAGTGAGACTTGGTATATTCTTTTAACACCTGGAAAGGGTGTCCCCAGGCTTTTAAGCCATGTTTTAAATTTTCAGCCCTTTCTATTCAAGTGGATCTTTTGTTTGCACTCCCATTTCTCTTTATCAGCCTTAAGGCTAAAAGGCTTAAAATGTTAAAAGTTAAAGGCAATGTGGAGAGGGGGGGAAAGTGTCAGTGGTGCTGTCTGGGGGTTAGTTTAGATTTTCATAGGGTTAACATTTCCCCAAATTACTTGGGTGTGAGATTGAAAGTGAAGGGCGCGCTCCTGGTCGAGAGGAAAGTGTAAGAGAATGGCCCTAATGCAGAATCTCATTAAAGTGACTGTCAGGATTCTTCTATTTTACCATCACAGCGCTTATTCCGTAAGAGCTAAACTGTCGTTTCGAGTGAGTGTGCCGCCAAAGAGGCATTTACAAATAAATGAAAAATGTCACAATTGATTTCACTCCTCCAAGACTACAGCGTGTCAGCTTTGTCACAAACTGTCTTTGTTGTTCTCGCTCTTGCAGGTCCTGCTTCCAAAACGTGGTCGATTGTGTCTTGACCGGCTCAGGCCCGCTCTCCCTCTCTCTCTCTCCCAGGGTAAGCCCTTGAACAATGACCTTCTACTTTTGTCGCTCTTATGCTTTTTTGGATTGTGTTCACTTGCAGGGAATGCCTTCAGTATGATCGGTAAGTTGGAATCGGTGAGGGTGAAAGAGGATACTAGGGGGGGAAAAGAACTGCAAAATGGCGTGGCGTGCTGATCATAGAACAGGCATAGTACAATTTTTAACCCTTGCGTTTTAAAATGGCCGTTACGACTCACTGGAAGTCGAGGCGAATTAAAGAAATATCCCTTTTTTTTGCGGTCTGTTTTTGCATCACACGGCGGAGAGCAGCCTGGTGGTTCTCATTCCGAAGCGGTAATGCTGTGTAGCGTTCATAGTTCAAAGAATGGATTCCTTAATGCCTGTATTGATAACCGATGGGTGCAGAGTAGCGCATTACATCACTGAGTGGTAAGATTTTAGCTGTGTGATAAGTAGGCACTCACTGTCACCTCACTTATCACCCTCACGGCTCGCTCAGCTGCACGATTCTTCTTTTAATGTACTGCTTTTAAAACATTTGTCGAGATCTGTCTGGCATGCGGTGCTGTTTTTGTGTATTCGAAGTCGATGTTTTTCATTCGCTTGGTATATCCATAGCGCCGATTTATTCGCAATGGATGGGAATGAATTCTGGTCAAAGTGTATATTTTCACATCTTGCAATTACGACAAATGGAGTTTTTTGAATAGATCGAAGTTCCTTTCGCTAAAATTTTGCAGCAGTGATTTAAGATCGCTGTCACACCTCATATTTGTCGCTGATGTCATTCAATATGCTCAGTCTGACCAGTCATCTACCTGTACAATACATGCTATCGTATCCCTCTGTGCGTCATTCAACCCATACGGAAGTCAGGAGATGATTTTCTGAATGGTCCATGAGACTGCCCTCTTCCCCTTTAAACCTTCAGTGTCGTGGAATTGATGTTCTGCGTGCATGCACACCTTTGATCAACCTCTTGACACACAATTCTCGCTCATTCAGTTTATTGTGTACACTCCTTGTCTTGAAAACAAAAGCAACTAGGAACCCTTGCAGCTAAGCTAAACACAGAAGAAGCTGTAAAGTTTACTTACATTTTCTTTCAAATTTGAGCCATCATTTGTATAGTTCCGCAAAAATCTTTACGCAAGATAACAGCATTGGCAAAGATGAGAAAACGGACACGATGCTTACTCTGTCTGAGACTGCCTGAGAGTGATGGAAAAACTGTGAAAAATGGGCAGTACTGTGAGTTTCAAAAGAATCGGCAAGGGTGTTTGTACATTTGCAGAGTGGAAATGGTGCATGGCGTTCACCAAGGGAACCATGGAAGAGAGCCAAGTGCTCTTGAAAGGAGACGACGCGGGACACCTGTTGTGACCTTTCCTGTCTGATGGGCTGCAACTGAAGGCTGAATAGGGCAGAGTGAATGAAACGCTAATGCCCTCCTTTCTGGACATTGTTTGAACACAAATGTTAAATACGTTTTCCATAGGGCTGGGTTCCCATGCTTTAGATCACGAGCCTTAAGCATTTCCCAGCTGAGATGTGTGAAGGTTTCACAAAAAAGACAATGGCTCATGACTGGTTCCAGGTCTATTGTTGAATGATGTATGGCAACTAATGTATCATATTAGAAAGTATATCGAAGATGATGTGCAAACCTGTGTTCTTCCTCCAAGGTCACATTTGCCTTTATGATAAAAGTACAGTCAAACTGCTTTATTGTGTGGTCGCAGGAGAAGCTTGTAGAAGAATGTCTCAATAGGAAAGTCCAATATTAGAATGCATGGATAATGCGTGCCTTTACTGATATTTGACAGCAGCCTTAGAGGTAATGTGAGCTTCTTTCAACTTCAAATGTATTCAATTGCTTTCAGATCGCTCAAAGGTCAGACTAGGGACCCTTTAAAGCTTGCATTGATATTCATGAAACACATGCTGTAATATTACATCAGCTGCCCTCCGCAAGTTACCAACACAGCTGAAGCGATCAAGTTCAACTTTACTAAAAGCTAGCAGCGTTACTTCTGATTTGCCCATCACATCACATTTATCCCTAATGTGATACTAACGGGGACTAGAATTGTCAGGATAGCAGTATTTTGATTACCATATTGATACAGATCACAATTCTCCATGCTAGATAACAGCAAAAAATAAAAACACTCATCCTTGTCTGAATATCAAATGTTTATGGAATTAAACACAGAAGAATTTAACAGGTCTTCATTATCATGTGTGATATTTTTAATGCAGCCTTTTTTTAAATTAATATACAAGTCAATGTTCAAAATAAGTAGCTTAGCATTGACAGTTTGTCTGTAACCCTTTAGACATAACTTTGCTGCATTCATCCAGCCTTTTTTTCTCAAGACGTTTAAAATGTCTAGAAGTGTTCTGCAGAATTAAGTTAAATGCACATGAAGTTATTTTAAATTAAATACTTAATCATAAAAACCAGGAGAAATTGGCGATTCTCAAGGGACATAATGTTAGGGGGAATGTTAACTAAAGGCTGAATATGGCCAAACTCCTCTTTTTGATTTCATGACTCATCCTCTTTCTCTGAAAGACTGAAGCACAAAAAGTTAAATAAGTGAAATAAATTGTCCATCAGTGTTTAAAGACAAATAACTAAATTATTGTTTTGGCACCAAATTTGATTGCTAAACATAGTTCAAATGAAGGAGCTGGGCCGTCACTCATTCAGAGAGATTAGAGGTGGAGATAAACAGAAGTAGCAGCTAATTTCTAAATCTATATGAAATTAACATACAATAAATAAGTTGCCTGCCTATAAAATCTACTGTGCTCATGATGGAATTTCAGTTGCACTTTAAATTGAGAATTAATTTCCATATAGCCTAAATTGGTGCAATATTATGTTCTGACTGCTACACCATTTAAGGATTTAAGGTGGAATGGAAAGTTCCAGGAAGAGAGTGACATCAAACTTGAACAATGAAAAATGACTTCATTTACTAACCCCTTTAAGTGATTGTAAACAGGACCATTGTGAGTAAAATTATCTATATACAACAAGCTAAACATACTAAAATGATGGTTTAATATAAAATGGAAAAACCATTTAAGTATTTAATAAGTATTCAATAAGTAAATGCTCTGAATATGAAGGAGCATGTTATCCTAAGATTCTCCACCCTGCACTTAAATTAAATATAAATTGATAATATCTTATCTTGATTACTTTTAGGTTAAAGATCTGTGTTACACTGAAGTGTTGAACTCTCATATAGACTGACAAATGATGGCTGCTGTGTTTTTCCTACCCTGAATTCAGTTTTGGGAAAGTTACTTTTAAAATGTATTCCACCACAGATTACAGAATACATGCCCCAAAATGTAGTTTATTACTCAATGTGAGTCACGTATTCTGATTACTTTAGATTACTTAATATACTGTCATGCTTTTAGCAAAAAACATGAATGTAGCAATCATATCCTGCAAATTCATTTTTGTTTTTCTCTACTAATTGGCTGTTAAGCTCAAACCTCCCTGAACAGACAATATATTTACTGTAGAGGAGTAACCTTTCGGAAACCTTTGGAATTTTTTATATTGCGCAAACGATTCAAGAGTTACGGTAAAGTAAAAAAAATATTGAAAAAACCTGTCTGCGGCGACAGCTTTGGTTTGAAAGGCGTTTGAAAGGCTAACATGGAACAGGAAAATACCGCCGTGTAATCCATTTCAAAAAAGTAACTGTAATCTGATTATCACCTATTTTAACGGTAACTGTAATGGAATACAGTTATTCATAATTTGTGTTCTAATTATGTAACGCCAGTACATGTATTCCGTTACTCCCCAGCACTGCCTGAATTTCAATATACCTTTCTTCAAACTTAACCCTGTACTGCACAATGTTGCCCACAGGCAACAGAAAGTTTTATTGAAGCAAATGTCTTGAAAACATTTTATGTTAATGATTGCAACCAGTCAGAATGTTCAAGAAAGTGCCAACAAGCAGTCGAATAAGATGTGGGAGTCACTATCAAGTATCATTTCAAGGTGAGACTTCCTTTTCTGGCACTGGAGCACAGAAGACACAACACAATACATGATTCAAATGCACTTGTGTCAGAATCTAACATGTTTTTTGCTATTTGTTGACATTTTACAAATATTTTGTGAATGTATATTGTTCTCTGAATATTATTTCATGATCTTTAAAATTGTAATTTTCTCTTTGATTTCTTACCTTTGTTGTACAGTGTTGCCTTTAGGCAACGAAAAAATGTTTTCGGGTAGGTCGGGGTCAAATAAAAAGTTAACAAAAACATCTCCAAATGAATCAGGAATTATGCGAAATTTTTATGATGTACCATCAAAATGTGTGCAGTAGAGGGTTAGGTGCAGATGGATTTAACACAAGCTGAACAAGATTTGAGGTGAATTTGTGCTGAATGGTATTTTTACTCATAGGATGACTCAACCCTTGTGCCAGGAACTTTAGACATCTCTTATAGTGGATAGGAGCAAGGGCAGAGAATGGATTTTATTTCTTTTCAAATAGACTAAGCAGTGAAGAATCTCCAGTATCCTTAGTAATACATTATGTCCTCTTCTTGAGTATGCACTGACAGACAACGTAACTGTTGCGTTTAAGAGTCTGTGATGATAAAAGTACGTTGGATAATAAGATATTTGTGCTGTGGTTTTGACCATGGAATTGATGTGGAGAGAATTTGAAGCTGAACTTTAGAAAATGCTAAGCTGATGTGAAGTTGCTGGAAGTGTTTGAGAGAGACAGCTGTGTACTTCTGAACCACCAGACTTGGAAGTGTTTGTTGAGTTTGTTCATTCTTTTTGTGGAATGCATCTCGCTTGTTCTGCGATTATGTCCAGGTAATGTCCCAATATAAACCTTCCCATGAATTTTAAAACATAGTAAACACTCCCTGCGGGAGTGTCATCACAGCACCTTCACACGCTTTAATGCGCAAACCTGAAAAGTGTTGTTTGATGTTTTTTGCGAGTTGTCATCCTCTGCATCCTCAACCTGAGAATTAATGACTTCCTTTGGGTTCTCACAGTTAAACTATATTTAAAAGCCCTATTCCGGCACTGTGTTTTGGAAGCAGATTTTTTTCTTCTGTCATTTGGAAAGTCCATTGTGGTTTTGAATCTAAACTATATATGTGTAAGACCGTTTCTCCTTCTGCCAGGTTCTCTCAGGTCCAACAGATATCTCAGGATTCCTGTCACATTTTCTTTAACTAGCAATACTGTAGAGACGACATTATTATAATGATCATTTGGTTTTTATCCTGACACACAGTATACTTTTCTGAACATATTGTGGACATGATCCATGTATTTTATTACAAAGAGAGCATTATTGGCTTTTTGAGAGTTTTTGATTTCAGTTTTCAAACTAGCACATGGTATCTGTATCAGAATTTCTCATTGTGTATCATTTATTATGAAAATGTCTTTAAGAATCATGATCTTTTTTCCATATTGTCAGCTCAAGACCCACGTGTGACCTTTTTAACATCCTGTGTATTAAAACATTGATGCAACACATAACACATACGTTTAATACATATTTATTACTTGCATTGTGTAAGAAATGCATTCATTATGCTTCCAAATGTCTGCTAATATAATTATGATGCCTTTTACTGTGTCATATTCTCAGTAGGGAATGATCTCATCTGTTAGCAACTACCACAATAAATCCATCTGTTACATGAGGTGTACACTGTCTTTGCTGCAATGCATTCTGAGTGGGGAATACCGTCTTGCGTAATGGCCTCAGTTATAACCTTTAGTGTGGGTTAGCCCTGGCTGGATGCTTGTGTACATGTTGACAAGAGCAGGTCTTTCTCTGTCCTGTCTTAAACCTCCACATGAACATCAAAGAAATTACATCACCTCATTATTGTTTAGAACTCCCTAAAAATCAAATTTTGTTTAAAACTAGCCTTCAAGCTGGCTAATTCTTTCCTTAGTGTGGTGCAAACTTTGTGGGTACTTTTATTTTGGGTGTAAATTTCAATACATATGTAAAAAATCTAATTTTGGAATTCATGGGAGCCACTGGCAGTAATCGTAACTGGGCCAAAAGAGGCAGGGCTCATGCTGTGCACACACCCATGGTCAAATGACTAGGCTTTTTCTGAAGAGATCATAAATTCTAAGGATTGGGCCTTTTTGAATTTATGTTGTTAGAGGGCAGTAAAGCAGGAAATAAAATCTGTGTAGAATTTCTGTGAAATATACATAAAATACTGAAAAGTATTATCTGGATCAAAAATTGTGTTGAGCTTCAGAATATGTGCATCATTACAATCAGACAAACAATCTGCAGCGCCCCTAGTTTAACAAAAATGTATCTTTGGCCTGTTCCTTTAAACACTACCTGTATTGTACAAAGCCGTTCGATTGTCAATCAGATTAAATGCTTTTGTAACACATAGATTACACTAAATTGCTCATATCTGACACTGTTGCCCACTGACTGGCATCACTAGTCAACTCATTAGTCATTAGATTCATGCTAGGCTTAGGCTTAGTCAACTTAACTGAACCCAGTTTTCACTGGTGCCTTGCCTAAAACCCCATAGAGCCCCCCTCTGAAAAGCAAAACGACAAATGTGACACCCTGCATATGTTTGGATTGAAAGTTTGCCATTGGACCTAAACGTTTTGAACCATGGCTTATCTTATACTAGTAATGCAAGCAAAATCTGACAATGACAGTAAATGATTTTTGAGGACATTTATCCAATTACACTGAATAACAGGAGTGTACTAGAAGGAAATATTGCCATGAAGCGTTTCTCATTTTGCACTGTATGACAAGCCACGATAGTGGCAGAGGAATCTTTGTGACAAAGGTTAGCTTTGCATTATAATTCATGTGACATTTCGATGAAGTGCAGGGAGTGCCAAGACCTACAGGTGGAACCGCCAGCCACCACTGCATCAGACCCTTATCGAACACAGCACGACAAATAATTCAAGTAAGCCGGTCACTGATGACAGGCCAGGCTTTTTTTGGAGCCTGATACCTTGATGCTGCACTCATTAAAATGCAATGTCAGGCGCAGCATTATGCCAGTGTAAAATGAGCTGTTTGCAGCTGGCCATGTTGGTTCTCAGCTCTGCAAGGTTAGAGTTAGAATAGAAAAAAAATATGCAGGGGAACTGTGGGTTCATACAAGGGCTAGACTGCCAATAGAAAAGTGCTTCAGATTCTTTTTTTTTTTCTTTTTTGGTTTTGTTAGGCGGGTCATTGACCAGCTGTTTACTGTATGTTTTCCCATCCATGCTTGTCTGTGCTCACAAACTGACAAACCTCACAAACCTTACTCAGAAATGCAAAATAAGATCTTTTTGAGATCTTCATATTACCACAAAATTTACAACTGCATGAATTTTAGGTATAATGAAGTACACGGCTGTGTAGTCAGCAAGGTTACCTTGCTTTTTAGATATTTTACCTCAGTTTGTGACAATCTAGTTCTAAAGTTTGATTTACCTTGTAGAAATGTAAGGATATAGCATTCAAACCTCTGTAGTGGTTGTCTAGTGTAAAATGCTGTCTGTTCCTAAATATACATACCTTAAAGAGACCCCCATCCTACAGTGGTGCTACAGTATTATCAGTTATGATCAGTTATCAGGGTCCCCAGACTCTCCACATTTTGTCTCAATCCCTATGGATTGATGGAGGCTGGAGCATGGTGGCCCTGAGGACCAGTTTTTTGGATGTTAGTGCTTGGAAAATTAAAATAATTATTTTTTTTCGACAGCACTGAAAGCAGTAGAGTGCTATATTCATCTAAACACCTTAGTGTGAAAACACCTGATGACGTCCATACATTTAAGTAAAATTATCAGTATAAAAAAGTTGTTTATCATGGTGTTTTTATAACTCAGCCTGGACTCAAGCCAGGACTGGGGATTCAAGTCACAGATATGAGCTCAGAATATTCACACTTCTTATTGAAATTATGCCCATTATCAACAATTTGTGATAAACCATCAGATGATCCCAGCCTTACACTCAAATAGCTACTAAGTACTACTTATAAAGTTCAGCAGGAAAATAATATTGCATGAGTTCTGTCCAAGGAGATAGAGTGCCGTGCTACAGAATACTGAATAACAATGTGTTTTGTATGATAGTCCATCATGATGCAAGTTCTATATGGTTCTTTAAATAAGTTATTGGATGCCAGTGTTTATTCTCAGCAAAGTAACTTTCCACGAGATATGCAACTTCAGAGAAGTCTATTGCTTAAACATTGGTCCACTCCTTCTGAAGCACCCATCATACTGATACAGATCAGAGCAATGATTGCTCAACAAAGACTGTTGCTTCAACATTCAGTAAAAACCTAATGATGTTGTCCCAGGACACCCAGCATTGCCCAAAAAAAGATGTCCTGCGAAGGTCTACGGAGGATAAACATTTAATATTGTCAGACTTGAATGAGTAGATTGCTATCAGGCTTGAGACAGAACACAAGACAAAGGTTTGTAAACAAGGGGCTTCAAGAGTTCCAAGTGGATAATGGTTAACAGGCTGGTAAAAGGTGCTAATCACTTGAAAAATGCATAGTGTAAAATGCCCAGAGTAAAGGCCCAAAGTATTTGGCTGACACTCTTATATCCAGAGTGACTTACAATCATTAGTTACAGGGACAGTCTCCCTGGAGCAACTGAGGGTTAAGTATCTTGCTCAAGGACACAGTGGTAGAAAGTGGGAGTTTGAAACTGCGACATCGAGTTCGCAGGCAAGAGGTTTTTTTTTTTTTCAAGATTCAAGATTCTTTATTTGTCACATGCATAGTCATACAGGTACAACATGCAGTGAAATGTATCCTGAACTGCTCCTTTTGACTGTGCAGACATTATAGACAAGTAAATTTTAAATAAAATATCTGGAATTTACTGCAACATAGAATAAAATAAGGAAATAAGTAAATATAAGTCTAAATGTACGTACAGTTTAATTTTAAACACAATCTGAAATTTTCTAAAACACAAATGTAAAAGTAATAACTTAAACAGGAGCACCACAAGTTAGAGAGAAAAATGTAAGCTAATCAAATTTGAGGTTTTAATATGTATTTATATATGTAGCAGCAGTGTGTACAATGTGCAAATGGAATGTTAAAGTGCATTGTGCCATACTAGCACAGCAATATGAAAACAGAGCAATGCAAGCAGAGTATGTAAACAGGGTAATGTAAACAATGTGACCAGAGAAATAAGCAGTAGTGTAGCAGCATGTACAGTGTGATGGAATAATAGATCGGATATAATATGAAGTATGAAAGTTTTTAAATATAGAAATGAATATGATTTGAGTCCCTTTTATGGTAATATGGTAATGCTATGGGGGCAGCGGGGGCATGTTCTGATTCAGTACTCGGATGGCCTGAGGATAGAAGCTCCTCTTGAGTCTGTCTGTTTTGGCCCTGATGGTGCGGAAACTTCTGCCTGATTGCATCTGAGATGGTACAGGTGCTGCCTAGCCTTTTTGGACTGGACCTGGATGTGGGCAGTCCATGTCAGGTCTGAGGAGATGTGGACACTGAGATACTTGAAAGACGGCACCCTCTCCACTGGAGCTCCGTTGATGACAAGGGGCTTGTGGTCTCGCTGCTGTCTCCTCCTGAGGTCCACCACCAGCTCCTTGGTCTTGATGATATTCAGCAGAGGTGGTTGTACTGACACCATGATGCCAGGTTCTTCACCTCGTCCATGTAGGCCGACTTATCATTGTTGGTGATGAGGCCCAACACCACTGTGTCATCTGCAAACTTCACAATGGTGTTAGAGCTATGAGTGACCACACAGAAGTGTAGAGGGAGTACAGCAGTGGCGAGAGTACACACCCCTGTGGTGCTCCAATATTGATGGTGATGCTATCCGAGACATACCTACCCACCCTCACCACTTGAGATCTACCAGTGAGGAAGTCCAGCACCCATGCACACACGCGGCTGTTAAGTCCTAGGTCCCTCAGCTTTATGTACAGTCTACCTGGCACTATTGTGTTGAACGCTGAACTGTAGTCTATGAACAGCAATCTCACATAGTTACCCTGTTTCTTGTCCACATGACTGAGAGTGGTGTGCAGGACGTGGCATCCTCTGTGGATCTGTTGGGTCGGTAGGCAAACTGGAGTGGGTCTGTGGTGTTTGGGATGGAGGAAGAGATGATGTTCTTCAGCAGTCTCTCAAACACCTTCATTACTTCCGAAGTCAGTGCAACTGGCCAGAAGTCCTTCAGGCATGAGGGCTTGGTGTTCTTGGTCACGGGGACGATGGTGGATCTTTGGAAGCATTTGGGGACCATGGACTTTGACAGGGACTCGTTGAAGATGGAAGTGAACACACCTGCTAGCTGGTCAGCACAGCAGCGCAGCAGATTGCTCCATTGTGCACCATATTAATGGTGTTTGTAGTTAAAAGACATACCTTTGGACACTTGTGAGAGTTTTCTTCATGAATGTTGCAGCAGCTGACAGCATAATTACCATGGATATAGCCAGTGGTAGAATCACTCATAAACACTGTGATCAGGGTCTTCACTATATATAGCAATATACGAAAGGCTGAGCACCTGGTCAAATTATGAATTTTGTTGATGTAAGTGAAAAGAAGTTCACATCAATGTTATGGAGAAAAAAATTAAATATGACTCATTTCTGCAAATGCACAAGCATTATGTATAATGCACTACTATTATGTACTTACTGAGTTTAACATAGTGGGTCATTTGCATACGTTTGGGCCCTTTCAGTTTGAGACACTTTTGACTGAATCTCAGCCTCCAAAAACAGTCGTCTTTTCCTGCTTGATTTAGAACTTTTTTCCCCTTTTCTTAGTTTATAAATATTGATAGACCATATTCCACTGCTCATTTAAGATCTAATCAGAAATGCAATATTCAAGTCAGGGGATGGTGAAAGCCATTTAAAATCCTCCTTTCCTTCTTTAAGTCATTTAAGGTTGATCTTTTGGACTTTATGTCTTGTAATATCCAACCTTCTTCAGTTTCTTCAGATTTTTATTGATATTTAGCAAAATCCTTTCTTGTCTCTCCCCACAACATTTCCTGCATCACAGGCTACCACATAATCCCAAAGCATAACAGATCCACCTTCATGCTTAACAGGTAGCAATTCCTTTCTTTATTGAAATGTTTCTCTTTCATTCTTTAAACCAATGGTTCTCAACCTTTTCAACATTAAGGCCCACCTTTCTTTCACATCATGTTGCCAAGGCCCATTTGGCCACATTAGATGATGTTAAATAACCAATTGTGGACCAATGGCCTGTCTAGATTTTAGATTTGCGGCCCAATCAAAAGCCTTCGCAGCCCACTGGTGGTCCCCGGCCCAGTGGTTGAGAAACTTTAAACATACTTTTGTGACTGCAGCCAATAGATCATTTTTTGTTGGATCAGACAACAGCACTTGATTCAAAAAAGCCTCTGATTTATCTAAGCCAGTGGTTTTCATCATGTGGGCTGCAGCCCCCCATGGTGGTTTTTCTTGGAATTCATTGGACAACTAACTAAGCATAAGTTTAAATAGTTTGCATAATTACACTCAACAAAAATATAAACGCAACACCTTTGTTTCTGCTCTGATTTTTCATGAGATGGACTTAAAGATCTAAAATTCATTCCAGATACACAATATTA
>JBBPCY010000037.1:18581813-18601637 GCA_037974405.1 Brachyalestes nurse | reverse complement strand
TAGATCTTTAAGTCCATCTCATGAAAAATCGGAGCAGAAACAAAGGTGTTGCGTTTATATTTTTGTTGAGTGTATGTGCAAAAAATGGACTGAACGTGTTGATTTGGTCCAGCAAAATGCATGGGAAGTTTAACCGCAGTGACTAGCTAGTCATGCTTATATTTTCAGTGCAGGTCTATTTGATCATAATGGAGTTCATCCATCCTGGATATTTGGTTGGATTATAGATGACTGAATGGATTAAATCATCTTGTGGGCAGTGAGTTGCGGTCAAGTTAAGTGGGTAATGAAGAACGAAAAGGGGACACAACAGCAAAACAGACTTTAGACTTTATTAACTGTGAACTAACAAAAATATGGGATACCACAAAGACTGATAATGGGAAACCAGGCCCGGGAAGCGGGACCGGTGATGACAGGGTAATGGTAGATTCATGGGCGGCGGAAGCATTTTAATGTGAAGGGAATGCATCGCTCTATATCTCGGCCGCTGTGCCATGGGGTGTGGGGGGTTTGGTGGGGGGGGTTGCGCGTAGAGGTCTATGTCTCGGCCGTCTTCCAGGGTGGGGTGGCTAGTGTCGTGGGATGTGCGTACAGCTTTACTCCTCGACCGTTGTGCGGGGGAGGCGTGTTTGGATGGCGTGCACATGTTTGGGTGGAGTTCTATGTCTCAGCTTTTATTCGGAAAACACAAAGGGGGGGTGTGAAACGAATGATTTTGAAAAGTGCTATAATGGTTCTGGCCATGGGTAGTCTGAAAAGACTTACAAGGGTATAAATACACTATGTTTAAGAAGGAACAGTTGTGACACATTAGTTTAACAGATAACTGAGCGAAAACAGGAATGGACTTGACAGGACATAGATAGGGAACAGTTGCCATAGATTGGGAACACTTGTTTTGCAAACCTCAAACTCTGATTTTTGTAAATAGATCAGTAAGATTACTTTCTGGTGTCCCTTCTCTCCAAACAATATTAGTGCATAAACACTGCGCAGAGAGCCAGTCTATCACGATTCCCATTCCAGTCAATATGGATTAAGGTTTAATGAATCAAATTATCTCAAAATCTTAGGAAACAATGTTACAACTTTTAGACAGACCCGTATCAGTATCAAATAAATGTTAGCTGTGCATTAAAATTTGTATGCTGTAATCTTATATTATATTATTATGTTACCTTATTTTTAATCACCAAAATGTTTAAAATAACCAGGTTTGCCCAAACGTTTGCCTACAAGTGTATGTAGAGTTCTCCTTTTGAGGGTTGTGTATTAGACAAGCATGTCGAAGTCTTTTTCTTATGTGCATACATGTAAATACTATGCTAAATGAAGTTCCTTTTATCCTTCACCTTTAAAAAAATGGTCCTGACATTCCAGTATACAGACAAACACACAAGCCTAGAGCATGGTTCTTTGATTTCTCTGTTACTTGCTATTGATATTTCATTTCAGAGGTTATTGTTTGTTTGTGGGATGATAGGGAATGTTTCATATTGATTGGTCTCTCTCAGTTATAGCTGCTTTACAAAGACTCTGTTTTAATTACATTTTTTTCCTTTTTTGCTTAGAATTTATTTATTTATTTCCCTTTCTTTTAAGGTATGTTAATGCATCTTTGTAGTGCTGCAGAGAGGCCTGTAGGCTCCAGGTATTGATCGGAGGGAATCTAAGACTGGAGAGCTGCTCAGACGCTCTCTTGGGGCTTTTTAATAGAAATGCATTACCATGAATCACAAGCTCCTTCTCCATGATTGATTATGTTGCTTGCCATTTACAAGTCAGTGGCCATAGATAACAGCCAGTATTAACGAACTATTGCACATCCCCAACTCTAAAGCAAAAATGAGCAGAAACACCCCTGACCAAAGTGGGTTTAAGTGACACATAGACAGTAGAGAGACTGATGTCTTTGTGTATTGTTGGCCAATGTGCGTAGTGCATTCTCCAGTGTGGTAAAACACATGTCAGGAAAATATCTCCCTGGTTTCTGTTTTTTCCCCCTGGTTTTTAACAGAGCTTAATCGACATTATAGCTGGATCAAGTGATGGTAGAATGAATTTGGTAATTGCTGTGAACAGGTTAATGGCTATCACTCACTGTCTGAACAGCGAAGAAGGCAAAGCCTTAGTAAAGTGCTGATCATCTAATTCCCCTTATTTATTATCACAATTAATTGAGTTGAAATAGTTGTACCTGACTGTCATGCCTTAATTCCATTACGGTCATTCTTCATTAGTTTTTTTCTGATGTTTTTTTTTGTTGTTTAAATGGAACAAGAAAAGTCTTTCCACAGGCTGAAATCAGCCATAAACAGGCAGCGTGTTTGAAGTTTGCAGTCAGGCTTTTTTATCTGGCCTATCAAACGCATGCAGATGGCATGATTTACCGTTCCCAGGCTCAAGGAAATTATACTGAATGGAAATGTCACTGCAGGG
This sequence comes from Brachyalestes nurse, assembly GCA_037974405.1. Lineage (NCBI taxonomy): Eukaryota > Metazoa > Chordata > Actinopteri > Characiformes > Alestidae > Brachyalestes > Brachyalestes nurse. Next base: position 18,599,195 of record JBBPCY010000037.1, on the reverse strand, counting down.
CCCTTCATGGCTGGGGCCGTCGAGACTAGGGCTGTGTTTATGCATCCACCTGGCTGATCAAAACATCAATTTTATTTCAACAAAATAAGTAGTTTCTCTCTTACTTTGGCAGGAACATCTTGTAGAAGAAAAACATTTCAACTACGACGTCCTTGTAGAACTCTCATTGTTAATTTCTGTTGTCAATATTAAGTACTCTACAGTTTATTGACTTCAAGTAGGTTGCTTCTTATTACACCCATGCACACAAACACACACACAAGCATGAAAATATCAGAGAGAAGATAAACTATGTTAAGGCTTTTATTTGTCAACAGGATTGAAATGGAATAATTTAGCCAAGGCTCCACGTATCTTTTCCCTACCACCTGCTTTGGATAAACACAGCACTGTACACAGTGATACAAGCTGATTTATCTGGACAGCTGGACAGTCTGGACAGTCAGACAGTCATGGCTGGAGACCATCAAGGCTTCCCATGGTGAAATCTTCAAACTGAATTGAGGTGTCTGGAAAAGTACTGTTGTTCATAAAACTAATTCTAATAACTTAGGACATTTAAAAGCAAGTGCTTTTTAGATATCTGGAATGTCTAAACAAGGGCGTAACCAAGCAAGGAATAGTTTTGAGGATGCACTTAAAATAAATGTCCTCCCCTATTCAGCCAAACTGTGTAAAAGATAGTGTTACAGTACCACATGCGATTTAGGGTTTAATTGAAATATTTACATACAGTAATAACCACTTAATCGCGGTTCGGCAGTCTAATAATTGTTACTAGTATTTTTTTGCGGAAACCGCCGTACATGCACGGACACCGCAGATATTCTCTGCTTTTTTTTTTTTGCTTTTGTGACGCACGGGCCTTGTCCATCACGGCCCCTCATCCTCACAGTTAGCAAAGCAATCAGACACCTGAACGGAATGAGCCTCCACTGCTCAGTGCTGAAACATAAACCAGCACCAGGACGAGTGCTGTTTTCCTGTGATTAGTTTTGAACTGATAAACGGTGAAACACATACAACACAGTCCATTACAGCTGAGACCCACATTCCATGCAGTCTTTAGCTTACATGCTTTTTTACATTGTTCTAAATAGAAACCTTTAATGGAAAATGAGTTCAGCAGCTTTTGATAATAAACTGTTTTAACTTTTTGCTGCTAAGTCACTAAAAACAATAGGCTATTTTAGCAATCATAAAACCAAACCAATATTTCCATCAGCAAAAACTTGGTCTCAACCCTTTCAACCAACTCCAATGAACACACTCATAAATCTTTTGAACTTTAGGTGCTGTCGCTTTGTAAAAATGCATTTTAAACCTTTCTTTTGCCATAAAAACCCCATGAACTGTCCTGGAAACAAGAACACACGCTTTGTGACCATAAATTCTTTTATATGATTAAAGCATCTGCACTTCATAGTCCGGTTGAGTTTAAACTGAATTATCCTCCTGTGGCTTGTATAACTGAAGTTTCAAATACAACAAATAACATATAGGTGGAACTTGACATTTCTTCTATTGTGCAAGAACAATATAAATGTACTTCTCTGTGCTTGTTCTGTGTTGCGGAATTTGTAGTACAGCACTATTGGTAGATGACAGACAAAGTAATGTTACAGTATTTCAGTCTTTTTTTGTTCCATGCCAGCTGGCCAAACTGTTTTGTTTCACCGGTAATATTTAGGCTAAGTGAGGATCAGAGAATTGTGCAAAACCGTCAAGCCTATTCAGTCGCTCATAAAGGCCAGGATATTTTTGACATTTGGTCGAATTAAAATAATTATTGAGGGCATTTCATTATGGGAAGATAATGATCCAGACATTCCCCCACATTAGCATGAGAATAAACGTACTATGCTTGGAAAGAAAAGATCAAGTTTACATAATAGCGTAGAGTTCTGGATTAAGCTTGCTTTCTATCTATCTATTTATCTATATATTCTCTCTCTCGCTCTCTCTATGTATATCTCTATCTAGAGATAGATAGATGGTTTCTATATATTTTTAATCTAGATGTATAATTTGATGAGAAATGGAGCCTGGTGAATGTTAAAGACTGCTTCTCCACTCTTTTGAAGGATCATACTCGGAATACGGCGAAGTCTAGCGCTGCATGACATGAACTTAGAGTTTATTACATTTACGCCATTTATCAGACACTTTTATCCAAAGCGACTTCCATTCCCTAACTACAGGGGACAGTTTCCCTGGAGCAGCTTGGGGTTAAGGGTCTTGCTCAGGACCCAGTGGTGGGGTGCTGTAGGATTCAAACCCATGACCCCTTGGTCCAGAGGCAAGTATCTTACCCACTGAGCCACTACCAGGCATATAGAGAAATATAAATGTGCTCTAGCTTAAAGAGACTTAAACATTAGTAATACAAATCTAAACGAAATGTTAAATCTAAAGGAAAGTTTATCTAAAGGAAATCTAAAGGAAAATCTAAAGCAAGATTTTTCATTTTAAAAATAAAAATGGAAAAATGTATATGTATTTTTTAATAGATGACATATTGGGAGGTTTTTTGCAATCTGACCAGCCTACGTCCTGAAGGTGATTCCTTTGCCCAGTCAAGATCATCCTGCTCTGAATTGGCTGTGTGTAGTTTTGTGGTCCTCCATGAGGATAAATGAGGATAAAGCACATAATCTAATCTTAATCACCAATGACTGTACAGTTTATTTCAAGAGAAGGCTTACGCAGAAAACAGGCCTGTAGTGCTCAAATCGAAGTGTAACATGATATTGTTGGCATGCCACCATAAAGGATGATGGTGTTGAAAAGCATTCAAAGAACCGGATACCATTTTTTTCAATTCCCACTGAGACTCATTATAAAGCCAAGGCTCAGGGAAGTGATTAATTCAGGGGGTTTTGATATTGGTTTCTGTGCTGCAGACATTGGCAAGCAGCCTATTGGAGCGTGAAAGCAGGTTGTGAGCTAAGGATGGAAGGAAAAGGGACTGAGGTGGCAGGGCAGGCTATTTTTTAAGTTACCTCTTACAGTCACTCCTGAACTACAAAGTGAACCTATACTACTCTGAATGGATGCCACTCCGCAGCCTTTTCCAGCATTCTCAGAAATGCTGGAACAGCTTCAGAAAAGAAAAAAAATAAACTACTCTTTTCACCATGGTGTTTTGGCAATGTTTGGACTTGGTAGGGATGGCTCTGTGAGAAGAATAGTCCTCTGTCCATAGTGTTTCAGCCACCGTTTCACATAATGAACACTAAATTGTGTTGCTTTTTTCCAGACAGTCTCTTTGCTATGCTGTTCATTTCAGGAAGGAGAAAAGAACAGCCTTAAGACTGTCAAAAAAGGACCACTTATATGTATAAGTAATGGGTCAAGTAACTCAGAAAGAAAGCTGCTATACTCTAGGGCAGAAGTCCCCAACCATTTGGTATCCGGCTGCACAGAAAACCAGAATGAAATTGTTTTATTGATTACACTGTGTAACAAATTTTTCGAAAGGTCTGTTTCATTGCAATTTTTGATGTTTCTTAGTCAGGTTTTACACGCTGATTCAGAAAATCACATCCGTTTTTTCCCACCTTCAATGGTTCTAGAGATGTTTTTTTATGTATATTTAGCATACACGAGCAAATCAGCGTGCCAAAGATTTACCACCGAAGTCAGCATGGCAGGATTGTATAAAAAACACTGGTGTTATCAGAATCTGAAAGATCTTTTATTTTGAGAAAAAAACTGCTTGTCTCGGTTACGTGATATGGTACGTCACTAATTTAGTCCGTGAAAATATTGTGTTACATGAAACTGGTCTGTGGCTCAAAAAAGGTTGGGGACTGCCGCTCCAGGGGACTTCTGTAAGCTATAACCGGACAAATCGATGAAGAATAGAATTTGTCATTTGGTGCTACTCCGAGGATGCAAATGAGGCCAGTGTTGCTTTTACTGTTGAAATACGCATTCTCTTTATATTTGAGACCTGTTCAGTGCCTCTATCAGGTAGATGGTTGCTTGATCAATTGCTTCAAAACTTTGTCAATAGATTTATTTTAATGATTTTACTTGTTTTAAACTTGTTTGCTTGTTTTTTGTTGATTAATATTGTTCTGTAATATTGTAGTTGATGCACTGTTTCATGCTGATTTAAACTGGTTAGTTTAACTCGTCATTGATGATAAATGTGTTACCATAGTTTTAACATGTTGCTCACTTTGTTTTTAATTATATGTAAAACCTGTATTAAAACATTTTCAAGAACACAAGTTGTTAGCATAGTGCTGTTATTAAATTCTATATTTAATAATCTGACATTTGTTTAACCCCTTAAACCCCTCTGTACGTTTGCAATAGAATTTGTGATATTGGCTTATTCGGTTCAATTTTAAATAAGACCTAATTTTACATTCCACCTCAAAGTATAGAACTTTATGATCTGACTGCTGCGTCATGTCAGGTGTAATGGAAAATTTCAGCAAGGTGATGGAAACGAACCTGAAAAACCAAATTAGCAATGAAATAAGAACTTGGCTCTTTATTCAGTAAATAAGCTAAAACTGAAAATATCACTAAACAGTTTAAGAGATTAATGTCTTGATCTCCTGTATCATTGCTGTTGTCTAGGTGAGCAAAAATCCAGAGGGACTCCTCAGTCTCCTTACCTGAAAGAGCTTTAGAGCATAGCATAATGGAAAGAGAGCAAAAGAGAGAAAGAGAGAGAGAGTGTGAGAGAGACAGAGAGATACACAACATTTGTTGTAGTTCACTCACCTGCTTGCCCAAGTTTTTCATTATTGATGCCTTGACCACGGCACCTTCTAATCCCCGAATGCTCAGCTGAGAGAGTTTGCAATCTCAGCATATGACATTCACACCCTGAGAGATCGTCCTGGTACACTGTACACATTGCTGGCGTCACCCTTGGGGTCTGAGAGGTAGAGGAACACTACGCTGTCAAGTGCTTGACACACAAAGCGGGTCTGTGATCTCTTCACCTGGGAGATTTTTTTGTTTTGTTTTGGTTTTGTTTTGTTTTGTTTTTGAAGAAACAGGACAGATACGTCTTCTGAAGCCTTCAGAGGACTGGACATTTTTTCTGAATCACATTTTCCTTTAAGAATAAATATGCATTCATGAAGACAGCACATTCCTATGTTCTGCATTTTAAATTTCATCAATATGTCTAGTGGAATGCCAGTAGTTATATAAGAGAGCTTGACCCAGTGTGTTGGAGTGTTAGCAAATGTCTTGAAACATTGATTTGGACTGCCATCATATCAAAGATGATCATCAGAGTAATAAGTAACCACAGGGGCTATGCACTCCCACCCACTTCCTTTTGCCTGATCTAGCTGCAGTGTCAATACACGTACATCATTAGTGTGATGGAAATTAAAGAATACCAACTCAGGCTCTGTACTGAAACAGTAATGCTATGGGGGGAAAAAAACCCAAAATATAAACCATTTGATAGTGCTTACTACTGACACTGACGAAAAAAAACAACAACCCTCTTTTCATTTCTTGATTTTTTAAAAAATCATTAAAAATTAATTCAGCTCTGTGATTACATTGCAATTTGAAAAATACACATTTAATCTATTTGAATAATACACATCATTAGTAAGCCACCCTCGTCAGTCTGAGCATTGTCTTCAAGGGGGAACACTGTAACACCCTGCCCTGTTTGTCCAGGTTTCTGTCTTTTATTTTGACAGTCCTGAGTTCCACCCTTCCTGACTCCTCATTTTGGTTTATCCCATGACTCCCATTAGATTTACCTGGATTTTGTTTGATCCTTTTTATTTAAGCGACCTCTTCTAAGGGGCTGCTGTCTGTACACTCACGGCTATTCTCAAGATCTCTCTCTCTCTCTCTCTCTCTCTCTCTCTCTCTCTCTCTCGCTCGCTCTCCTTTCCCTTTGTGCCGTGATTGCGTTTGACAGTTTATGCTTCCTTTCTAGTTCTCATTTCTGTTATGCCTGCCTCATGGTCCTCTGGGTGTCTAGGCTCCTATGCCATGGTAGTCTGCTAAACTCTCTGGCTGAGGACCATGCGGCCTTCCCAGACTGCTTGAGTGTATTCTCCCTTGTCTACTTGCCTTGGACTGTGTGTGTACACGGTGTGCAGGCCTCTCTAATCGGAAGGACGTGGCCAGACATCGCTGTGAGTGCTGGCCTTGCTTGGTGCTGCACATGACTGCTAGGCCTCATCATTAAGTGTGTGGCAGGCCTTTCTAGTGAGATGTGATGGCCTGCCCATCAGTAGCTGGTTTGTTTAGGCCCCACGTGCCATGAGTGTGTCTGGCTCACTCCTTTTTTCACAGACAAGCTCTGCAGTGGACCTTGTATGTGACCTTGTCTGACATGTTCATCCCTGTACGTGTTTTCTGTAAGGGCCTTAGCCTGTCTGAACCCTGTATATGTTGAAATTCCTGTAAGTGTTTTCTTTGAGCCCACCTAAATCCTGTATGTTAATATGAGGGCTTTAGCTCATCTGTGTATGTTAAGGTGATGGCCTCATCCCACCTGAACCCTGCATAAATTAATGTGAGGGCCTTATCCCATCTGAATCCTATATATGGCAATGTAAGGGCCTTAGTCTGTTTGTGTGTGTTTCTGAGAAGGCTGTTGCTCGTCTGTTCCAGCTTGTTTCCCCTGGTTGCATGAGCCAGTGCTCCATCTCTGTTGTTCCCTCAGTAAAACCCGATCCCCAAGCTCCTGCATATGCGTCCAATTTTCCACACCCCCACAACCCACATGACAGTCACTTGAACTGAAATGAGCCTTCAGATCAGACAAGAGCTGCATTCCATTCCACAGGGTCTCTAAGCAGTACCCTTACATATACTACAGCCAGTTGTACTAATATTCTAGCAATCTCTTGCTAAAATTAGACAACGTTTTCAGTCATCCTACTGGAGATTGTCAAGGAGGTGTGGCTTGCATAGCATGACCATGACAGAGATGAATGTTTTTGAATAGGCAGCTTAGCAGAGTTATATCTACCAAACATTTTTTCACTGTCTACTAAACATTTTCTAACTTGTAATGGAATTCGTTATAAAATTATATTTTTCCATCTGGTTTTTCAGTTGACTTTCATTTCAACTGGTCTGTTCCCAGAGAAATTTTCACACAATGTTTGTGGTTAGTTGTGGTTAGATAGTGGTGTTTTCAAGTTATGTAAAACAAAAAATAAACAGAAGTAGAGATACATGTTTTTGTTCTGACAGCAGTAACTTACACTAAAGAAATGTTTTAATGCGTTCATGTATTAAAAATTATGAAGTGAAGTAACCATTTGTTGTACATGCCCATGGCGTAAACAGCACGAAATTCTTTTTCTGCATTTAGTTGCTGCTTCCAAGTGAAGCAGCAGGCAGCCAGGAACACGGCGCCCAGTGAGCAGTGTTTGGGAAGGTACCTTGCTCAAGGGTACCTCAGTGGTGCCAGTAGCAGTCCCTGGATTCGAACCCGTGACTCTCTGATCGTAGTGGCAACTCTCTAACCACTTGGCCACCATTGCTATAATGTCATTCTTTTTTTGCAACAACAATAATAATGATAATATTTCAAGTGTTTGTTTTCTTGTCATGTATCCTGTTGTACTGTTCCTGTACACTTTCCCTAACTGCGAGTAGGTTCCCTGTATGTGCTAATCTCATGCACAGATCTGGTGTAGCTTTACTAAAGTGCAAAAAAATCCTAGTATAAATTTGCATGGCAAAACATAACAGCCCACAGATTTTACATATTCAGTGCATTGTGTAACTTGTAAATGTTGCTTGTATATTAGAGGTAGGCATTCAGTGCTTAAATTCGATGATCTCCTTGTCATAAATTAAACTTTATGGTGTCTAGAGCACACAGAAAGTGTCTTCAACGAATTTTCTGAACCACTCTGAACAGCTTTCCCCTGCAGGGCTGCTGTCTGACCCCAATATTGTAGTCTTCTAATTCAAATGCAATTAGATTTTCCCACACAGCTACACTCTTCACACCAGCTGAATACAGAAATGTAAAAAAGTCTGCCACTAGTGGCTAGGACAGGTCACGAAGTTGAGCTCAGATTCTAATTGGACTTTTTGGATTTGGCAGTTTTGGTTATTCAGTGCTTTACCACTTCATTTGGAAGAAAAAAAATGAACATGAAATAAAAGAGCAAAGAGATTTAACTAGATAAACTGTAATGGAATAATAACCTTAGCCAATAAGATCTACTTCATAGTACTGCACTTAAATGGACTGGCAACCTGTCCAGAGTTTCTCCACCTTTCTCCCTGTGACTGCTGGAATAGGTCCAGGAGCCCCCCATGGCCCTGGTTAAGGCTAAATGACAAACAGTACAAATGTTAAACAGTAGCTTATGATAACTGTGGGATTCAGTCCAGAGGATCAGGATCAGTGACGATCATTGCATATTTTTGTTGGATCTGCTATCCATTAGATCTAGATGAACTCTAAGGTGTTTGTTGAGGTGAAATAAACACCTTATAAACATAAGGTGCCCACAAGCTTTTAAGGAAGAGAAAACCTGTAATCTGCATAACAAAATTTCAGCTGTGTTCAAGCCACACTTTTATTAAATATGGGCCAAAAGCATATACAAAATACACTCCCGCCAGTCGGGACTAGTTAAAAATGGGCTCAGAACATCTTGTGCCTCAGGTCTAACACTGGCCGCCTCGTTTCTGGTTTCATTATAGTGTGAGCAGTAACAGTATGCACAAAACTGAGAGAAGGAAACAAGCTACCGTGCACATGTGTGATTCCCTGTTCACACCACGCTACACCAATTAACCTTGGTTGGGGACTATAGCTACCTATAGCTAAGGCACCTCATCAAATATTTCTTCTATACTGAAATAAATAGAAATGGTTATCCCAGACAGTGTTGGGAAGGTTACCTTTAAAATGTATTCCACTACAGATTATAGAATACATGTAATACATGCCCCAAATGCCCCCATGTAGTTTGTAAAGTATTCTGAATACTTTACTAATACTGTCATGCTTTCTACAAAAAACATGAATGTAGTAATCACATCTTGCAAATTCTTTTTTGTTTTTCTCTACCAATTGGCTGTTAAGCTCAAATCTCCCTGAGCAGACAATATATTTACTGTGGAGGAGCAATAGGTGAATAGATCTACATCACGGCTGTATTTCGGGGGGACCACATCTCGGCCCAGAAATACAGGCCGGTGCCCGTGGTCCCGAGGGCAGGGGGCGGTGTTATGCGCATCTCGAGCCGACGGCCATGCACCGGACGGCCGTTCTGGACTTTTCCAGAACGTACAGATTGCCAGTCCGCCCCTGTCTGCTGTGCTGGCTCCGGGTCCATTGTGTAACTGGCGCCACCAACATTAACAGAACGCTTATATTAGAGGCTCTTATTGCATATTTTGTTTGGGTTTCCGGCAATGCGTGGAATTACCGAAATTAGAGAGGGGATAGCCTAACATGCAACGGGAAAATACCGCCGTATAGTCCATTTATTTCAGCAAAGTAACTGTATTCTAATTATCACCTTTTTAAAGGGTAACTGTAACGGAATACAGTTACTCATAATTTGTATTCTAAATACATAACGCCGGTAACGCCGGTCCCCAACACTGATCCCAGAATATACAGACTGAAAGTATGTTTGCTTTTTTATCTTGACAATTCATATGTTAATATTTTTTGATTAATAATCGCTCTCCACTACCCAGTTTCTTACTTCAAGGGTTAAAATTAAGGTCTATTCCTCCCAGCTTTTTCATAAGTAGTACAGGCTCATTAGTGCCCCCTACCGAGGCTTATGTATATTGTTTGCTGTTTCCTAAGTCTAACATACAGTACCTGGCTAGTTAATTCTGGCTGTGGTCAAACAGGGGGACCTCTCGCTGTGCCGCACTTTCATTACATGCTCATTCCCTTTAGTTTTCTCCACAAGCTTGGAGAGAGGAAAGGATGATGTCAGATATGTTGAAAAGCAGAGATGTTGAAAAGCAGAGACCAAGAGCTGTCCTTAAAATATACAGACAAGCAAGTTTTGTTGGTGACTACAATAGTCTCAGTGTGAAATGAGATGAAGGAGAAGAGGTTCTTCCCCATCACCCACCTTCTTTTTAATGTGGGAAGCTCTTAATTATAATTACTAGGCTCTTGTTGTGTTCTTTTCAGTGTCTTACCCATGCTGGCAGTGGCAACACTCTCAGCCTCTTAGCTTCTATTGATTTCTTTTCAATGACTATGTGTTATACAATGAAAGCGGATGGGGGTCTGGGCAGATGACATTATTATCAGGTTCATCTGAACATTAAGAAGCAGCCAGTGGGAGAGTGCCAAGACCCTGTCACTTGTAGAAAGCAGTGGCAGTAACAGGAGACCACTACAGCATCCCCTATTCAGTCTGACTCAAGATTCCCATCAGGGGCTCTGAACAATGGTCCTGCGACAATAGCTTGAGGCGCACACACAGTCACACAAAAATACACACACACACACACACACACACACACACACTGCAACCACCTGTTATTGAGCTGTCACCATACCAAAATTTGGTCTGTCATTTTATCATCAGCAGTTTATATACAATATAGACAATAGGTAACTGCGAGTCACTGATCTCAGACGATTTTATGTGGGTTAACATGGTTAAACCAAATATTTTTGGTTCACTTATTGGTGCGCATTGTACATTGTGAATATAATATACAATAATATATATGTATACTACTTATTACTTATTTTTGTCATTCAAATGTTAAGTACATTGTACCCTGAGAATTGTATACATTTCCTTCCTTATACATTTCAATTTATATAGAACATAATGATATAGTGAATTATATTCAAATATATTTCTATTAAATAACAAAAACAAAAGCACCTGCATGATTGTTTCCCCTACTGCATTGATTAAAACAGCATATATCAACAGCATATAATCTACAGCATAAGTATTATAAATATTTTATAAATTGAAAGAACAGTGGTTAGTCAGTTCAGAGCCTGTTAATCATATGCCAGCACTGCCTTTCCATAAGATACACATACGAGTTTCCAGCCTAAGAATGAGCTACAGTCCACCAGTGAAGTGGAGGCGAGAGGATGGGAGAGAAGCGGCTGCCATTGCCGGCTCATTAATGGAAAACTGAGGAGGTGAAGCGGCTCTCTGGGCCCTCTTGTAAAACCGTCCATGCTTGGCCGTTTATTTGCACGGCAGGCACATTTGCATCCAGCACATCAAAAGATTTCCACGTTGCTCTCGAATATACGGTCTAGACTCGGGAATTCAAGTTGAATATGGTTCTTATTTCAGCTGCACCCTAATAAGCTCCACACATAGACTGGACTACACAGCCATCTTTGCAATTCACATTCGTGGTTATGTATTTTGCCCTGCAAAGAATATCCAGAGGGTTGTTTTTAACATAATTCACTGGAGCACACCACCATGAAAGATTATTTAAAAGCCAGCAGTGGGATGCTTAAATAGTGTGCTTGAGCTGTTCAGGTAAATAATGGCATATATATAAGCTGCGGTAGTGGCATAACATGACTCTTGATCAGTTTCTGCTTACTAAGCTGGTATTCGTATTCTAGCACAGACTTTTACAAGAAATAGTTTGAAGGATCCTTCTGCTTGTTTTCTTTCTTTTTTAAAATGATGACTCTTTTTGGACTTTTTTTCTAGTATGCTCTCAAGTTTAGACAGTCCTAGTTCCAGCCACTAGCTAGTACCACCCCCACCCCCCCCATCCCCAGTCAAACAACACCAACACCACTGGGAGGATGAAGGTGAGCACATGCTTCTTCTGAGTCACGTGAAACGCCATTGTAACTATTGCGCAATGTCACTTACGCCATATTATGTGGAATATCATGTGACGTTTTCTAAATGGGTGCTAAATCGCTTCATTACTTGCAATATCTTATGTGCAATATAGTCCTCATGTGCAATATTACTACTTTGGTACTTTTTCATTACTTAATATTCTTACTGATTTTCTAGTAAGTGCAATAACAAACTAAAAACTACAATTTGTGTCAGTAGTAACTCTGATACTTATCTATAGTTTCTGAATATTGCATAGGGTATTCAGATTGTGCTTTTTTTTACTTTATTATATTATATTGTTCTGTGTCTGTGTGTCTTTGCAGTCATTACATAAGCAATCAATAAAGTTTTCTGATTCTGATTCAGATGACTGTCCTGAGTGATGAGGGGAGAGACAGCACAGTCAAATGTGTTTCCATGGACTCTCAAGCATGGATGGCTGTGGCATCACTGGGGATCAATCGTGCAATGACAGGGCCAACAGAGGGCCACCACTTGGCAGCCCTCCACAGCTTGCTTTTGAATCTTTCATGCCCTGTGTGCATGCATGCAATTTGTACACCCATGTTGCATTCATCTGCCTACTGCAAATAACTTGCTGTTTCAGCAACACTTTTATGCTACTACATTTGAGAGAGAAACAAATAATTACCTCAGCTGGTCATACCACTGGGACATTCTCAGTATAAGATGCATACACTCTGTTGTCTTCATTGTCCTGTGCGCTTACAAGGCAAAGATAATATTTGAAAGATTTGCTTTTCCCTGGGGTGGGAAACATAATATGGTATAAAGGCATTTTATGTAAAAAAAACCCCAAGCCATTAGTATTCAAAAAGCTGTAATTGTGTCACGGGCTGCAAAGCAGAAGAAAAATCTTCAAGGTGACATTCACCAGGTCTGTTTTATGGCTCTCAGCTTATGCTTCATTATTTTCCAACTTCTGTGTCTGGTTTCAACAGGTGCACGTGGAGCGTAGTGGGGAGGAGGAAGTGGTGTCGATCAATCGCAGAACAGGTTAGATGAGTCCAGGTGAGGCAGGAAGCAGCTCGTGCTAATTTCTCGACTTCAGGGGTGGGAGAACAACTCCTCAGTGTTGTGTCTGAATAGGAGGACACGTCTGTACATGGGAACATATTAGATAACCAGTTCACTTGTCAGCTGAATCAGAGAGTGAGTGTACAATGGGGGACACACAAGGATTTCATCCCACCTCGGCGCTGGAAGGTAAATTGTTTGCGTTGCCAAACTTTTTCTTCTTACTATGCACCATGCTTCATTTTCTCAGCGTCATGCTGGATTTGGGAGTTGTGCAGGTGCAACAGGCTCTTGCTCGGAGCAGGTCTGCGTGCTAGGTTCACGCAGAGCGCCGTCTGTTTGAAATGGCTTCAGCAGGAAAAGCCTCCTGTGTGGTCTTAAATAATGTTCATTGGGTTAGACAGAGGATGACACTAGATTGGAAAGTGCAGGAAAGTGCTAACAGTTTTACGTTGCAAACAGTTTTGGATTTAATCACCACCTTCACAGTAGCCTCTATAGATACACTTTATACGATACATACTATCTGGACAGCATTTATTGTTTATTCTATAGTTACATAATTGCAATTGTTCTAATATTTACTTTTTCATTACAGTGTTAGCTGCTGACCTAAAAAATTCCTCATGACATGGGTTGTTTTAAGATAAGATGTTTTAAGATAAGAATCACAGTGCTGCAAAAAGATATGAGGTGTTAATATGTTTATTTTTTTCTGACATCTGATGGATTAGAGCAAAAAGAGCCAGTGAAAAAAAAACAAAAACAATACTACTACCACTACTACTATTACTTCTACTACCAATAATAATAATAATAATAATAATAATAATAATAATAATAATAATAATAATAATAAACAATAATCATAACAGTACTAATACTACTACTACTAATAATAATAATAGTCATTATTAATAATACAATTATTATAATTATATATTGTGTCCTTATAGATTCTGTTAAAATTATAAGAATTTTATAATAATGTAATAATGTTTCTCCTATCGTGCTGCACTAAAATAATCCAAACAAAGGTCGTCATAGTCTGTTTGTAATGAAACATACATTTTCTCAAGTACCTCAAGTGTTCAAGTACTGATCATATTACCATAAATGCTCAGAAAAGCAAACTGTGGCATAATTTATTATGATATTTATAAATCATACTTCTTGCTCTAGGTTGTTATATCCTGATGATGTGTGGAGAACAGCTCTTGACATTTAGTCATGCTTTGCAAGTACCTTGATGTTGTGTCAGAGTTGTGCGCATGGTTTCTGAGCACAGTTCTGCCAGCAACGTGTGGAGACAGGGACCACTGCAGTAATACTGGAAAGTATGAGGAACATGAAATCCAACACAAATATCTACCAGACAGCACCAATCTGATTGTAGGTAATACAATCAGGACGTATCAGCAGGCTAAATGTGAAAAAGAAAGTATTTAGCCTGGAATGCTATTTTCTCACACCGAACTGGAGAGGAAAAACAGTTAGAAGAACCAGGTTTCACAGTGTCTAATAAAAGCTGTCTGTTTTGTTTACTATACAAACTACCAGTGGACCTACGTGTTTTCTACAAGCTACTGAAATACTGTACAGTGTTGTGTGATGCTGTTGGCTGTGTATTTTCACCTGTACGGTAGTAAAGTTTTTAGATGTTTGTGATACTTTTAGATGCTCAAGGAAAAAGCAATTCAATTCAATTAGAAATGGATCATTTTAAAGCATAGTTGTATCTGTATTGGTCAGTACTCAAGGTTCCAATATTGGTACTTAAACACGTTATGAATGTAAATTGATTTTCCATGCTGCGTGTACTTGAATGTGTGACTGAGAGCGTGTGTGTGTGTGTGTGTGTGTGTGTGTGTGTATGTGTGTCGTACTGGAATGTGAAGTTAAACAACCGAAGCCTGTTGTTGGTGTGGATAACGAAATGAGTAACAGAGCTCCTCAATGGACTTGTGGTCATGCAGGCTTGTGCTGTCATCGCACATGTGTGTGAGGAGGTGTGTGTACAGTAAGCCGTTCTTTATTGCATCGCTCTCACAGGTTGACATTCCATCCAGGTAGCTCATTAATGCTAGAGGCTTAATCTTAGTGGACAATAGAAGGAGAGGTGAGTGTGTGTGAGTGTGTGTGAGTGTGTGTGTGTGTGTGTATGTCCTGGCTCTGCTGTGTAAGATCCAGGTCACCTTGTCCACACTTGTTAGATTGACAAAACACACTGTGCTCTTTCTATCTCGGCCATATGGGTCAAAGGTGCAAACCTGATCAGTTTCAGTAAGCACATCCACCTCTCCTCCCAGCCCTCACCCGCAACGGCCGACTGCGTATTAAAATTCTAGGAGACACTGTCTGGTGGCGTGTGGCCAATATGACAATATGTTATCATCATAATCAGTTTTGCAACTTTTGTAAATATATGGGTTTCGTTATTCATGTAGATGGTACATAATCCTTAGAACTCATTCCTGCTGCGTGGTAATAAGTAGCCGAATGCCCAAAAAAGAGGGGAAATCCACCTTAGGGAATCATACTGTTACAGTGCTGGTGATAGGAATCAGGAGTCGCAATCTCTGTAATGCAAATTTTATTTGTTGTACCCAGATTCTATATATATCATTTATTTATTTGTTTTTTTTGTTGGTTTGTTTTTTTTAATTGATTTATTAATTCATTCATGCCCTTATCTTTAAAGTATTTATAAATATTTCATGTAAAAAAAATCAACTTTTAGAGGCATAAAATGCTTTGAATATCTGGTTCCGGTCACAACCACTGAGAAAAATGATTCATAGTAAGTTCCTCTAGAATGGAGCATTTCACATCAAACCACCCTGAATTATATTCATTACAACAATTGAATTATGAAGAAATAAAAAAGGTATAATTACCCTTTAATGTGTCAAACTAAGTGCTGAAAACTAGTGGAAATGATAGTCTGTGATTAGTTTATTTTTAAGGTGAGCTTACCTTTAGAATTGGTAATGAATTAAAGAATTCAGCTTTCATCATATTAAGCAAACTGCTCAGTGTTGGAACACGGTCGCATGGCCAGGGGGAAGAGAGCTGAAACCTGAGATGTAGTGCTATTTGTAAGCCCTGTCAGTGATAAGAAGGGAACTACATTCCTCCCACTGTCTGAGCAGACTTCTGCAGGTGAGTCCGTCCTGGAGAACTAATAACTCAGCCCTGCCCTTGCTTTTTTTTCCCTTTTCACTGTCTTCTGACATACTACCCAGAGATCACATCATATCACCATATTCTCGCTCTCTTTCTCTCTCTCCATCTCTCTCTCTCTCTCTCTCTCTCTCACACACACACAACTTTTTTCTTTTGAAATATGATCTTTTGAATTACAAAGAAGCTCAGAGCACATTTCCACGGTGCGGCACATCGGCCCTGGTGCATTTGTTCATTATCGTTGGCCACTGATAACACAAGCTCAGTGCTCCACCGAATCACAAAGGCAAACGGACACATCAGTGTAACACACTTCCTGCGCACCTGTTTCACCCTGTCAAGCACACACAAGAAGACAGAGGCCCGGATACGATGGGGTTATTATTAGGATGCCGAAGGAAACGTCCTTTGCGCTGAGCTGCTGTGTTTGCCTTTAAAAAAAGGGGAAATAAAAGAGAGGCTTCTTGTGAGCTCAGTAGGTCCCCATCAGCCTTTCATGGGATCAAGATAGAAATCTCAGCCTGTCACATTCCCGTTTTTATTTAGTCGTTCTTCCTTCCTTTTTATGTATTCAGCTTAGTTTTCATTTCGCCGAGGTGCACTCATTTTCAGTCACACTCCTTGCCTCGTTCCTCCCGACGTGCCACTCTCTATTAGGGATCACATTCGCTCTCTGCATGCATTGCGCCGGGCTCCTGCCAGCGCCTTTCCATGAGGCACTGCGACTCAATTCACACTGTACCACCTCGCATCGCCTGCACCAGGCTGCTTCTGCCAATCAGGCAGAAGGAAATGGGCCAGTCATGCTCGACAGAAGTCAGTTCAGGCTTATGGCCAGACCCAAAGTCCACATTTGCGGTTTGTGGTCTTGCTTAGGGCAAGACACTGCAGCGGTGGTCACCAACCCCAGTCCAGGATATCCACCCTCCTGAATCTAGTTACAACCAACAACACACTCCAGCTTCTGACTTCTTCAGGAATCCCGGAGTAGCAGGATCAGATGCATAAGTTCTGAGGAAAGGGCCAGTTGGATGCTGATTAGAAATAAACTCTCTAGGTTCTTGCTGTTCTACCATTACAGGAAAAAATGACAATTTTTGTCTGGCCAACCATATTTCAGATTTCTGGATACATTTTACCTACAAAATTCAAAAGAATTATTTTTACTACTACTAGTGCTGTAGGTATATTTCTCCAAGGCCGTTTGAGGAACAGTGGCACTGTTCCAACTCTGACACCCCTAATGTGCTTGTAGTATTGATTGTTTAAAGACTTGATTTTTGAGGTTGACTCCCCTCAGCAATGTGTAAAGAAAGAGAGCGGCAGGGCGAGTCGCATTAAGAATGTTAGGGCT
>JBBPCY010000037.1:18566719-18581713 GCA_037974405.1 Brachyalestes nurse | reverse complement strand
CAAAATTCAAAAGAATTATTTTTACTACTACTAGTAGTAATAATTAATTATATATATATATATATATATATATATATATATATATATCATGTGTGTGTTTTAAATAAATATGATGACGCTAGTGACAGGGATGGTGTATGAAAAAAACACAAGCTGTCTATGGCAGTTTAATTGAAGCTTAAGTGTTAAGCAAGAATACACACGTTACGTTTAAATGCAAATGATTACATTATAAAGGGAGCATATTTTATATTTGCTTTGTAAATTTTGCTATTCTGTGGACCAATATTTTAATTTGGAATTGGCAAGTGTTTTTTTTTTATTCAGTGGGTGGACATTGGGTTTGCCATGTGTGTTTGAGTTCTTTATCTAAGTAAACTAAACAGCACTTTTGTTTGCCTTGTCTTATTTTTGCTTTGTAATCAATGGTCATGTACACTTTTATTGTAGGCCTGTAGGCTATTACCCACATTTTCTTAATGAAAAGCACATTTTAAAATGTACACTGCACTGACCAAAGCACATAATTTTGTCATTCTGACAACTGTCATTTTGTCTTGCTTTTATTTGTATATTAACACTGAGGTAAACAAAAAATAATTGAAAATAACAAAGTTTTCTGGAGTGTGTCCTCATGATAATTCAATCATTTTCATTCTAACATCAGCCAAAGGCTGTAATTTTCTATTTTATTCAAAGATGTGCATATTTGAGTAGATGTTATCTCACTGGCATATTTAAATATTTACGTGATGCATCTTGAGGGTTAGCAAATGTGCTGAAAGAAGGCTGGAAGTTAAGATGTAGCGTGTAGATGTATGCTGTTGCACACGGTGCTTGTGGCCATTGAAGTAGTAGTACATACTTGGAAGCACTGAAAAGCTCATGAGCAGGTACTGCAACTGTGAACCAAGAGATAGGCCCAGGGGTGTCCAGTCTTTGCATACTACCTACTATACTGATCCCAGAGGAAATTACTTGAGTCCGCTGCATTTAACCCATTAACCTGAGAGAAGCAGTGTGCTGCCGACAATAGTGCCCAGGGATCAGTGTGTGGGGGCGGTACCTCAGTGGTGCCACTTGCAGTCTTGGGAAGTCTTTTAATTCTTTTAATTCCAAAGAAGATCAGATTTTCTTTCCAAAAAAGCACACCTGATTCCGCTTGTTTAATTAGTTGGTTTCAGTCTTCAAACAATTAGTTATGTGAGCTCCCGCTTTGTTAGAATGAAAACCTGCAACCACACCAGCCCTCGTATAAGATTGGGAACCCCTTGGGATGAGCTATTAGTTGCGAACCAGACATCTGATTACAGCCAGAGACAAAGTGGCCAACATCACCAATGTTGATGAAAAAGGAAGATTTTACTGACGTGAAATGACCGAACCCAAACCTTTGTTTCTGTGTAGAATGTGGAGGCAATAGGTGCACCCACTGGCCAAAACCACTTTAGACATAAACATCTTTATTTCTGGTCCTTCATCTCTCTCTACAAATGGATCATTGTTGTGCAGCGCAGGCAGTGGCTCACTGCAGATAAATAGGACTGCAATGAATGATAAAATTCAGTACAATTGATGACTAAAATATTCCACAAGCCAAGCAAATTGCTGCTTATTCTACAGGTTTTGAATGAAACTATATGCATCCATGCATCAGTTTTGATCACTTCAAACAAGAAATAACATTTTGTTTATTAAACCCCTAGCATTTCTCTGATCAGATGCAATTAGTAGCACATCTAAATAAATCAAGATAATCTGCCTGCCGAAATATATCCTTTTTCAAATGGTCTTTTCCTGCTAAAGCCACAGTGATATCTCAGTGGTAATCAGAGGTAGAGCTAACCAGATTCCTAACTGTCTGTATTTGAGCTCTAATTTGAGACGATAATGTCAGCCTTAATCCCAAAAGCTTTTCCTCCGGCCTCAGGTTGCTAAATAGCAGGCTCTCCACTGCATTTATTTATAAGAATAAATGAGAGGGCACCGCCTAACAAGCTGTCTATCCAGAGCTGAAAGAAAATAGCTTAAAATCAGTAAAATCGGATTTAATAAAAATATAAGCAGTCTTAAATAGTCTAAAAACAGTTTTTGCTGTTCTACATGCTTGCTGTTTTCTGCGCAACACTCGGCCGCTCTCCGGGCCCCCCTCCTTCTACGGGTTTTTCCCACCCACTTGTGGACAGAGACCATCCTGAAAGTTCTCTCGGGTTCAAAAATCTTGGGTTTTCATTATTTTTCATTCATTTCTAAAACCATTCTTAAAACCCCAGTAGCGGTTATTGTTATGTTTTTTTTTAATTATAGTAACTTTGGTTTTACGTCACATAGGAACACCACATAAAGCTCAGCATGAGGTCTGACACCTCGAGCCTCAACACAAACTGGGGGAACTTCCATATAAGGAGCTGCTTGGCCGTATGATTTACTATTTGTTGCACTTCCAGTACGGAGCCGGACAGCTAAGGGTTAAAGATCAAGTCATAAAACATGAGAAATGTTCTGGGAAACCCTGGTTCCAGACATTATGTGGACATCAATTTGAACTGGACAGCCTACACATTCGTTGTTGGAGACCTGGTAGACGCTTTCATGGCAATGTTATTCCCTAACGGCTATGGTCTCCTTCAGCAGGATAATGTGCTACACTGTAAACGTTGGTCAGGAGCAGTTTGAGGAACATGACAAAGAGGTGCTGACTTGGCCTCCAAATTCCCCACATCTCAATCCGAATGAGCATCTGTAGGATGAGCTGGAACAACATGTCCGATCTGTAGTGGCTTCCCTTCACAACTTACAGGACTTAAAGGATCTGCTTCTTGTGTCTTGGCTTCAAATAACACAGTGCACCCTAACAGATCTCGTTGAGTATGTGATGCAGCCAGTTGGAGCTGTCTTGGTGAGACATGGAGCACCAACAGCATATTACTCTTCTAGTTTTGTTCATCAGTGAACCTTTTTGTATTGTAATGAGGCCATGCTCGCTGATTCCATAGCTGCATGCAAACTCCTCTTTACACTGGTGCTGTTGATCCTAATTCTTCTCACAAGGCTTCACAACTGCCAACTTGAGCACCTACTTTATTTATGATATTCCTCCACCAGTCAGAAGGAAAAAAATAGCATATCCCTGTGGTTTTCTTTTTTTTTCTTATTTTTGAAGAGGGAAAAACTCTCCATGGGTCTGTAATGGATTTGTCAAGTCTGTAATGGAGTTTGTCGACAAGAAAAGAAAAGTTGCCAGGAGATGTGGAACAGGAAAGCAAAGGGACATTTGAGCAGTGCATGTATGAGTGCAGAGCTGTCCCTTGTCCATAAAAGAAACCCTAAGCAGCTTTTAGCCAGCCGCTGCCTTTTTTTTTCATTTGCTCCTCATGCTCACTATTAAAATGTGTCAGTTTAAATAGTCTGTAACGTGCTGCATTTTTTTTTTCAGCTTCTGAAACGGAGTTGAGGAGTGAAACCTCCAGCATTCTCTGACTCTCATGTAATATGACTCATGCTCTGAGTCCGTGCAAACTGTTTATGCCCAGTGCAGGGAGGTCGTTTGCTGACTATGGATGTCTGGACGTAGCTGCGAGATGTTTTGATGAGTAGTCATTCAGACTCATGCATCTAGTGATTCGACAGAATGAAAGCAGCAGCTTGGCCCTGTTCAGCGTGTCTAGATAAAAGGTCAAGGAAGGACTGTTTCTGATGCCGCTTCTCGTGTTTTTGATCTGTGCTTAGTTGATTACTCCCTCCCTTCTCTCTCTCTCTCTCTCTCTCTCTCTCTCTCTCGCTCGCTCTCTCTCTCTCTCTCTCTATCTTTCAGAGGCTATTGAGTTGAGGGTAGTAATTTTCCCTTTTTCTGGTGAGAGGTGTTCATCAGCTGCACTTTGTTTAATTTACGTGCTCACTCACAGAGACCCAGTTAACTGGCTGCCTTGAACCATGCCAGTGTCTCTCACTTAAAAGTTGTTCAGGGTCACTTGACTCACAGATCTTTTGCATTACTGGCATCCCTTCAAGGCTGTTCTGAAGTTGCGTTGAATCTGTGTGCATAACTTGTGACTTGTTTTCCTGATCCACACTACATTAAGATGGATCTTAACAACTGTACAACATGACCTGGTGATGTTTATCTCAATTCTTACAAATACACACTATAGGGATATTAAGATGCCTGACCATTACACCAACAGGGACTGTAATGACTTCGCATTCAAATATAAAGACTTTAATGTGGAATTGGTCACCTCTTTACCGCTATAACAGCTTCCACTACTCATGGAAGGGTTTCCACAAGGTTTTGGAGTTTCTGTGTGCTCATTCATTCTGTAGAGCATTTATGAGGACAGACACTGATGTTGGATAGAAGGCCTGGCTGATATCTCCGTTCCAGTTCATCCCAAAGGTGTTGGATGGGGTTGATGTCAGGGCTCTGTGTGGGCGGAACTCCTCTAACCATGTCTATATGGATCTTGCTTTGTGCACTGGGACACAGTCATGCTGGAATAGAAAAGGACTTTCCCCAAACTGTGTTAACAAATTTGGAAGCATGTTGTCCAAAATGTCTTAATTAAAACTAAACATTAAAACTAATGTTTCATTTAACTAACAATGTCAGGTTTGTAGCATGTATACAACTGCTTGCTTGATTTATGAACTACTCACTAAAAAGAAAATGCATTTATTCACAGATTTATTGATGTATTGACGATATGTTTTCATATCTTACAGCAGTCATTATGTAGAATTTAGAATGTAGTTTCTATGTGATGTGTTATAAAATTACATAGACCTGATTTGTGATGTGTGCTAATCTTTTACACTCACCAATTAGATGCTGAATCCTATTGATTTGTTTAAATTGGTATTACTTTTATTATTTGTTTTATTATTATCATTATTATTATTAATGATAACAACAACAACAACAACAACAACCATAATAGTAGTAATTAGTTAAATGATTCTACAGACTGGACAAGTTCTCATGTTTTATAATGTAGATATTTTATAGTAGGGAGGTTTTCATCTTTTATAGATATTGTTTATTGATGAACACCTTGTAGTGTTTGATGCCTCCATGTAAGTCCACCAGATACAGGCCTACAACCAACCCAGTTTAAACATAACAAAAAGCTATGGGAAAACCAGACCGTCTCTGGAGGCACATCAAGTGGAATAAGAGGATTTAACTAGCACTATTTTTTTTTAAGTATTATGCCCAGCTCTTCAAACATAGTAGGGTAACCAGGTTAAGCATAATATTGAAAGTGAGTAAAATCTAATGCACACATTAAAGCAGCGCTCCTTAAACTATGGGTCACGGAGGTGTTTGTGCTTGGTCCCCACACGATGAGGAACATGTGTGGCAGTGTTTGCTTTAGTGTGAATTCACAGAGGATTTGAAAACTTGCACACGTGCAC
The DNA here is from genome assembly GCA_037974405.1 of Brachyalestes nurse. NCBI lineage: Eukaryota > Metazoa > Chordata > Actinopteri > Characiformes > Alestidae > Brachyalestes > Brachyalestes nurse. Next base: position 18,576,298 of record JBBPCY010000037.1, on the reverse strand, counting down.
AATAATACCACCTTTGCCATCAAGTCTAAAACTGGCAGGCTGCAATACTGTGTTAGAGGTCCTGAGATGTGCAGATGCGTTAATCAGCATCCGCACACTGAACAATCAGTTTGGTTTTGGAGTTTGGTTGTCATGGTCACTCTTGTAGTTTGTTTGCTTGTTTTTCATGCTCTGAGCTCCGAGCTAAAGCAGTCCTAACTTCCCCACTGCCATCAGCAAATGCCCTCAGAATTACGGCACTTCCTGTAGAGCCTCTGCTCCCTGTGAGAGTCTGGGCTGACTTTGTGACTGACTAAAACAAAAATTTCATCTATTTGCTGAATTCGTTTCTTCCTCCTCTTTGTCTTGCTTTGTTGTGGTACAATATGATCAATTCAGTGTGTTAAAAGGGTGTGTTAAAATTTTTTTGGGAAAGAGCGGCCTATAAAATGGCATTAATTAAGCTGAGAAAATGTTGAATTTGCTGTATAAATATGCTGCTTCATGGCAGGTATAAATAAAACATGAGACCACTGCAATTTATTTTTAAATCGGCATCTCTGAGTATGACAGGCATTCCGTGCCAGTGTTTATTAAATTCCTACACAAGCACCTCATTCTGCTTTATTACTGATTGGTGATCACCTGAATCAAATCTTGATTAATGAGGAAAAGTAGTACTGATGTAATCAACACTCTCCTCTCACCAGTTGGATGGTAAAACACTACTAGAAGTTCGTCAAAGGTAATTATTGTCCTTTTATTTAAGAGTGAACAAGAGATTTGTTTCTGTAAACCCTGCATCGTTTCTCTTATTTTGATGTTTTGTCATTTCTTTTAAAATTATGCTTTAAAGAACAACATTTATTTGGAGAAGTATTGACAGCAGTTCTGAAAAAATAAGGCAAAGCTTTTCATTTTAATACTTGCGCCTTAATACTTACTTAAAACCTGAGAGCTGTGTATCAACATCAGTCAGTCACTGAAGGGTCAGCCTTTGCTTCTGAAACAAATCACTGAGCCTTGGGTGCTCTTGACCTTATCCCTCCTTGAACCACTATTGGCATGTTCTAACCACTGCATTCCAGGAACACCCCACAAGGAATTGCTTCATAGAAATGCTCCCACACCTTCTAGCCATTACAGTTGCATAGGTACTGTAATTATGCTTGCACATTTTTCACATCAGCACATCAACTTTCAAGATGAAGATCATCAAGATCAAGATATAAAGTCAAGATCATCAACTGATTGAATTACTGCCTAATTAAGTGTGACTGTAATCAATGTTATTTACTTCACCTGTCAGTTGTTTTAATGCATTTATATGTTCTTTGAGGTATACCACCTACCTAAACAATGCTGCAAGCCAAATACATCCCTTCATGGAAACGGTATTCCCTAATGGCAGCGGTCTTCTTCACCAGGGCAATGCACCTTGTCATACTGCAAACATTGTTCAGGAATAGTTTGAGGAGTTCAAGGTGTAGGCTTGGCTTCCAAGTGATTGAGCATCTGTGGGATGTGCTGGATAACCTTGTCCAAACCATGGAGAGGCCTCACTTTGCAACTTACGGTATCTGCTGTTAACATTTTGGTGCGGATAAAACAGAGATTTTCTGAATTTCATGATGAGTCTGCGCTAGCTTGGCAGCACGAAGGGACCGGTATTAGACAGGTAGATTTAATGTTATGGCTGATCACTGTAAAAGTCAACACCTTAAACAAAATGTCAGCAGAGCATACTGATTTAGCAGAAATATCCACTGAATGCCAATGCTTAACCATGTCACATCAATAAACTGGTAATTATATATCAATCACAATATGTAGCAATGCAAATGCAATATGGTATTTTTTTTTATGGCATGCAAAAATGCTGCTGAAAGGGGAGGGGGGGCGGGGGGGAGCCACTCATATTCCATAAACCTGTCCCAAATGTCAAGCCTACACATAATTAGAAGAAATAAACAGATGTTCTTATTGCACTACTGCTACCTTGGCTGCTAATGTGCAGGAGATGGCAGTTCCTGGTAGTCGCTCCCTGCTGCAGGTCTACTGTAGATTTATGAGTGTGCAGTCCAGACTGCAGTCCCTGCTATGACATGCTTGATTGTTAATAGAGCTGGGATGGGTTGGAGATTGGGGGGCCTGTCAAAGCGAGCTTCAGGGATTTTGGCCAAAGAAGCAGTCGCTACAGGAGAGGAATCTAAATGGCTAGACCTAAGCATCTCCCACATTATTGGAGAAATCGCACTTCTGGTGAGACGGGAATGGAATAAGGAGTGGTAGTTATCAAATTTGTCTTGCTTTTTGTGGTAGTGTTCCAAGATGTAGAGCTGATATTTTAGAAAGATGTGGAGGATCATCGGAGTACCTTCACGTTCACAAACTTGCTTAGAAAGCAACGAAATGCATAAATTTGAATTAATCAGCTCAGAAAGCTAATTCTGGATATGTAATTAAGTCACACAGTACAGACCTTCCAATGGAAACAGAGCACCCTTTCTAGGTAAACCACACATTAATATGTATCCTTCTCATTTTTTTCATGGAGAGAACCCTGGGAATTCCCGTCCAACGCAATGGATGATGGCTTTCTGCGAGGGCCAAAATGGGTCAGCCCTTTGCGTCTTTCATGGTTCTCATGATAGGGCTTTCAGAAAGGCCACGGATATCAGCTCCTGCATGCATAATAACAGACACCAATCATAGGATTTTACTTCATTTACTCCATGGCCGGCGCTCAGCTTTTCCCAGTACTCCCATGAGCTCATTTTAGAGTGATATAATGGGACTGTCTCCAACACCAAGAGACTCTAAAATCTCAAGGACACTGGCCTTAAATGCATAATAATGCAGTGGATTCTGTGGGTAAAAGAAGTGTGGCATTAATTCACACCCAGACTAAGGATGTGATGTTGTCATGACTGCAGATGATAATTCTGTCTTTTTAGACATTATTTTGTGGCGCATACCTGCTTTTCACATTCCTTTTCAAATTGACAAAGAGACATAGAAAGCCCTTTTTTGGTGCTGTACATAAATATACACCGGTGGTAAGCAGGTGTGACACACTTTTGTTCTTTTCCTACCTGTAGCAGAACGTTATCGGGACTGAATATTGCTCCAGCTGCACTTTGCATTTGCCTTATCTTTCCTTGAAACTCACCAAACACGACACTAAATTGCTCCTATTTGTTGAACTTCGCTAGTGACCTGAAAACACCTTCCTCCAGCATATAATTATCACCCTGGGCGGCTTTTTAATTGATCTGTAATTACATCTGTTTCAGCAAATGGGTTTCTCTCCTCCAAACACATACACTTAAGATTAACTCTCATTTGTTAGTATTCTAGACACCAGTTAAATTTCATAAATTACATACATGCCTTCACTAAGATATTGTTATTAGACTATTGTGCTTTATGACATTAGCTAGTAGCAAAAAACATTAAGATGTTTTGCATACTTGTCCTGAGGTCTGTAATACAAGGAAGCAATTGCTTCCTTCTCCTAAAAAGGAACTGCATAGCTGATTTGATGACTACAGGTTTGTGAATGTCACTCACATTTAAATGCACCATATATACTTTTAATATAAAGTTAAATTAAAAATGGCCTTTCATGTCAATTCATGTCTTTGATCAAAGTATAGTGACTTCCCCTTTCTTCCACCTATCATATAGCTCAGAGACACAGACATATGGTATTGTTTCAGATTCACGTCAGCTTTAAAGCCACTAAATGACCAGCTTTTTCGCATTAAAATGTGAAATGTATGAAATGTTAAGATCGATGTAAAATTGATGCATACACGGGTGATGGGTCCAGTTTTACAGTACCAAGGACTGATTGATTCCGAGAGCTGATTAATAATTCACATGTGAATTCTCTTCTTCATTTCTGGCAGGAAATCATGCTAGAAAGAGCAATCACATACTGTCAGGATGGGTGGGGAAGGGTTGAAGGAGAGTCTCTGTGCTCTCTGTAGGTGAATGCTTTTAGCTTGTGGTCTTCAGAGAGGAACTCGGCACTGGCCTTGGCACCGATAAATGAAGGTGCCAATTTTAGCACTTTCCGAGTTTTCTCTATTTCATTGCCTCGGCTCAATTTTCCTTTTGCAACGTCTGTTCTGTAATATGTTTATCCCCATCATTTTCGAAGGACATAAGGAGAAAGGCATGTCATATCGGTGTCCTCATTAGGAGAGTGTGGGCCTGTTGCATACAGTCTACAACACGAGAACAATGCCCTCTAGCAGAGAGGATATTGTCTCCACACGTAGAATCAAAACTGAAATAGCTTTGTAGAGTGTACCTTTGCTATGAAATTTCCTCAGTTAAAATTATATTGATGGCTTGAAAGTTTTATTGACACTGGTGGTAAGAAGAAGAAGGTCAAAAGTAGCACAAATGCCTCATGAAGCTGTTTCAGGAGTTTGTGTTTTGCTGGGTTTGAAGTCACGGGGGCAGCTGGTGGCCTAGTGGTTAGTGAGTTGCCCCTGCAATCGGAAGGTTGTGGGTTCAAATTCCAGCATTGCTAGTGTCATCAGGTTCCCTTGAGCAAGGTATAGTCCCCACGCACTGCTCCCCGGGTGCCCCTCATTGGTGGCTGCCCACTGCTTCACTTGGTGAATGGGTTAAATGCAGAGAAAGAATTTTTTATTGTTCACCCTGTGTGCTGTACTGCGGCGCGTTCACTTTACTTTCGAAGTGTCAATACATATTTTCTTCAAGCCAGTGTCTTGTTGGTGTTTTCCACACTGACACAAGCACTGATGCAGCAGGATATACTTTGGCTGTTGGACAGAATGGACAGAAATATATTTGATTTGAGTAACACAGATCGGGGGATGCCTCCCAAACACTGTGTCTTAGAGCAGCTGTGAACGATTCCTTTGTTCCTTTGTTTGATGCCTGTGTTCAAGTGACAGACCAGAAAGTTCTATTCATTTACTATGAATTACAATATATGAATTACTTGTGACAGTCCTCCAGATCTACTAGGGCTCTCGTGACAATGTGCTGTAATCGGCATCGGTGACAGTGTTTAACCTCATGGACAAAAAAGCTATTGTGTCATATTTTATTGACAGTCATAACTGAATCTCCCTTTTTTCCCCATGTTCTGCAATTCAAGCAATGTTCAAAGCAAATAAAGACAGCATAATCACATAGGTTATGGTGCATAGGATTGCATAGAAAACTGTCCTTATTTCTACAAAGAGCATCTTTAAGGCTCCATTCTTAGCTATTTTAGTGCTCTATAGTCTCTTTATTCATTTTGCCTCTGTAGAGGAGGTGATGCAGTTGACATGACCGAGACAGATTCCTTAACCCCTGACCTAAATATTTAGACGGCTGTCAGGCAATCTGACCAGTCTTTATTTATTCTCCTTCTGACAGCACCTCCAAATCACACAAAAAAACCTCCTGCTTCACACAATGGTACCATCCACTCAGAATGACTGACAAGCCCGGATAGGGAAATGTGTATCAGCTCCCCCTCCACCACCAGCCCCTTTTTTGGGAGCAGGAACCCTAAAAAACAGGAAAGAGGACCGCTCTTATCTCCGCTAAACACCTGTGCACAGCTTACTTTGGCATTCAAGGGTTCGCACATAAATATGTGACAATGCTATTTGTTGTGCTTTTAGGGCCGTAACAGACTTTAGATACAAACCGCTTTTGGCATTGTGCCGTACTTTTTACCATTCTCCTCTTTTCTCCTCGAAGATTACTTCTTATCTGCCGCTCTGTTTTTGCTCATATTTTATGCAGTGCTTGGTGTTCTTCTGGCACATAAATGGTTTTTAAATACTGAGCTGGAGTCGAGGGTCACAGCCTTTGGTGCCGCGCTTTCGAATAAGCTCTTGATGCGCCACATTGATTGCAAAGGCTTCCTCAAGGCCTTCGAAACAGAAGCATGACAAACATGGAAACATTTTCCATAGGAAAACAGTGTTTTCAGGAAGCAAATTACATAATCAAATCAGTCATTTTGTTAATATTTTATAGGGGCATTCTGAGAGCTGTCCTAAAACCACCCTGAATACTGTCATCTTCCCTTGGATCATTTTTTTTTCATTGGTCTAATTAGTTTACTGAACACACAGTGAAGTTTGTGTTTCAGCTTACAATAAATTTAGCATGTAACTATAAATCCTAATGGCTAAACCAATTTGTTTCACTTTTTTGAGACACTTGATTGGCTAAATGAATATTTAGCTTGTCTGTGCTTTTCACTTTCTACTGAGCCCCTTACCTCCACTGAGGAAACTGAGTCACTGTGGATGGGCTCAGCTCTTTCAGTAGTAAAAACTAAAGCCAAACGAGTGAACTTATATGGTGTTCCCCTTTGTGTAAATGCTGCTTATCTCTTGCTTCAGCATTTAAAGAAATGAGCAGACTCCGCAGAAATTAGATTCTTAGAAAGAGGCCTTAGCTAGGTTTTATAGTCTATTAGGTTAATTGTTAGGAAAAGATGATGATTATTGTTAGTTGTTGTAGTCAGTTAGTTTCAGTGGCCATTTACTTTGAGCCTTTAAAAGAAAACAAACTTGTTATTGCTATTTCCTCCAGTTTGTGATCAAATGTTTTGTTTGATACAGTCCTCAAGAGCCTTTAACAGTGTTCTAGAATGATGCAGGGTCTAAAGCAGGGGTCCCAACTTCAGCCCTGGAGGGTTTGGGAGATAAACACACTAAAATTGGCAGGTGTATAGAACAGGTGTATAGAACCAGGTGTGTTTTAGCAAGGAAATCACTAGTCTGGCCTTCCAGGAGCTGAGTTAGACCCTTGGTCTAAGGGGTCAAATAAAGGAAAATGTAATATATGGGCACTGTAAACCCAACACCCGTGTCGGGACTCATAGCATGTCACTATGCATGTATCGGTACTACCTATACAGCCAGGAAAAGAAACTGCCTGTTATTTACCATCCATTGACTAAAATGGCATTAGATATATTGTCATTAAAAATTGAGTGCTGCATTTTTATTATAATTCCTAGATGAACAGACTACGGTAAACTAACAGCCATGATTCATAAAGTATATGTGTTGGAAATACACATGAATACAACTATAGAGCACCAATCAAACTGCTTTTAACCTCACACAACATGGTTTAATGCTGTTGACTAACTCAGAGGATGACCTCAGAGAGGTGGACAGCAACAAAACACATACATATGAACAGTCAAAGTTAATCTCATTAACTGCTAGCCTGTAATAATGAGTGCTGTAAAACCAAGAGTAGAACAGTTAAGCTGTTTGCTGGCAGAGGTCCTTTGAAATTGCATGTATCCAGTGCAATGTACTGATCAAAATATCATCACTAAAATATCCTCTGTCAAGATTTTGGCCCATATTTCTCTGTCCTAGTGTAAATTCAACCCACAGGCTCCTCAGCAATAAGTAATGCAACCGCATATGCATCCCCTTCATCCCCTTTCTTTCTCGATCCCTTACCGGGACCTTTACTTGAATTTCATTCTTCTAATCACTGCAAGAATCAGCTCCTCTCCCCTCCCTGCTCCCTCTTTCTTTCCTGCCTTCTGTCACAGGTCTGCCAAGACTGACATGCACACACTCTGACCCTCTAACGTCCAGGCTGCTCATTGCTATTCTGTGACCTGGCTGCTGTCTGGCAAGCTGGTGGGGCTAAAACTCCAAGCCAGGCTTGGCATCTCACTGTAGCCGGCTGTTACATGGGTCTTTAACTTCTGAAATATATCATGTTGCAATATGGCTTTAATACTTCAATGTGAATAGGTGACATTAAATCTATCTGCAGGTAAATGAAGGATTGATAGGTACCAAATGATTTTTTCTTTATATATTTAACAAATATATATTACCTTTATTGATTGATCTGCAATTTTCTCCCCAATTTAGTTATGACCAATTCCACACACTTGCCAGGGCTCCTCAAATCACATGATGCACCACTGCATCTGTTTGAACTACTACTAATGCAACACCATTAACACACTTGGAGAAGAACCCTAACCACTAAGCTAACAGATGCCTGTGATGGCTAGCATTGCTCTGATGGAGGGGACTTAGGAATGGGGCGTGGGTTGGGGTGTATTAGAGCAACCCTGTGGCATCACCAGAGTTCTCCTAGTTGTCTTCCAAGGACATGAACACAAACTGTTGAATGAAACTACCTTTTCCTGTCTGCTTTCCTTGATTTGCCTGATCTGGTAGCCGTGTGGATCCACACGTTAATCAGGTCATCAGCTCAGATCAGACAATACTGAGGACAGCAGGAAAGGAAGTGTTACTAGCCTTTATCTCTTCACTGCTACTTTAATTACCTTAAATAATTTTTAATCTGGAACAGTGCAGTCACTTGCTCCTGGCAGCAAGGACCACCAAGGCCCACAAGACCAACATGAAAACAGCACAATACCTGGGGCTGAAGATTGAAATGTAAAAACAATGGGATAGTGTGCGCAGGCGTTCAGCGATGTTAAAGTTGAATTTGAACTTAATTTTAGATAAATGATAATTAGGCAAGTTCTTATTTATTATCAGTAAAGTTAATAAGAACACATAAGAGCTGCTCAATTAACTTGTGGTGGTCATATCTGCAAGACATTGTATTGGATTCATTGTTTATCTGCAAGACATTGCAAGTTATTTTTCTGCATCCTTGCATTCTTTGGAAACTTCAGCACAGGAAAAGAATCACCCTGTCTGTGTTTGAGATGTTTTCCTGGCATTGGAAAAAGACCATATCAGGTTCTAGCAAGCCTGGTTTCTGACACTGAGCATTGTGAATTCATTTTATGATAAGTCTGTTTTTGGTTGTCTGTGTAAAGCTGAGATATGCCCTGCTTATTTATGTATCTACCTCATTTTCCCTGTGATGACGCTGATGCTGTGTCCTCTGGAAACCAGTTGTACAGGCGATAACTCTTCCAGCAGAGGAATGAGCAGTGAAAATAGATAATGTTCTTTGTGAGAAATGTCTTTTAATGGCTATTTTAGTCAACTTGTGTTTTTGTCAGAACAACTGGTCAGATCAAATAACCAGACATTATTTAATCATTCCAGTTGTGCTCAGGTGGAACTAAGTGTGAAATAAGACATTTCTTCCCAATGTTCTTCCCAATTTAAATGAAGGGCCACCTTGCTATCCTGTGTACTTGCATGCATGTGCATGTGCTTCCTCACAGGTGTCCAAATGTGTTCAATTTCTCAAACATGCAAGAACACAGACCACAAAAACACCCATTTTCCAGGAGATCATATCGAAGTGGTATTGGGCTCCAGGACAGTGATATACTATATAGTATAAAGTAGACATTTGTAGTGTCAGGGCTCCAGATGGCGACTAAACTGGTTGCCAATGCGACAAGATTTTTTATTTTGCGACTAGTTTTTTCATTTTAGTCGCCAATGGCAATCGTCTTCTCAAAACCAAGACAAATTAAAATAAAAGTACAAGAAAAGTGACATCTCATAACGTGCAGATACGCTCAACCCTAGTCTGAAGTTCCTACCACACTATCACGTGATTAGTTATGGGAATTTTGGCTCTTTTTAATGAGTCGGATCATTTGCATCAGATCACTAAGAAGATCCG
>JBBPCY010000037.1:18485281-18566619 GCA_037974405.1 Brachyalestes nurse | reverse complement strand
AAGAACTTGACTGGCCCACACAGAGTCCTGACCTCAACCCCATCCAACACCTCTGGGATGAACTGGAATGGAGATTGTTAGCCAGACTTTTTCGTCCACCATCAGCACCTGACCTCATGAATGCCCTGCAAGAATGAAAATATATGGATTGGATAGGAAGGTGATAATATAGACTGAAATAAATACAAATAAACAAATAACCCAATCAACAAAAAGAATAGGAACTCTGAATGAATATCATGTTAAGCACTAAGAGCTCAAGGCACGGTGTCGTGTTACACACGTGAGTCACGTGACTCGGTGCGTTGGCACTTTTCCTGAGAGTTCGAAAGACCGGTTGTTTTTTCCCCCACCTCTATTCGGGCAAACTCAGTGGTTACCGATCCTCCTTCAGGATTTAAACCCGCATCTAACCTGCTTTCCCGTACTAAACTACCAGTCTGAGCAGTTCTCAATGAGATTAAGAGCTGGTGCAGCAGATGGTGGTTAAGACTAGATACACTATATGGACAAAAGTATTGGGACACCTGACCAACAGGGACTTTAATGACATTGCATTCAATATATAGTACTTTAATCTGGAGTTGGTCCCCATTGCAGCTATAACAGCTTCCACTCTTCTCTGAAGACTTTTCACAAGATTTCTTCTCGGAATTTGCGCCCATTCATTCTGTAGAGCATTCATGAGGTCAGACACTGATGTTGGACGAGAAGGCCGGGTATGCAATTCCAGTTCATCCCAAAGTTGCTGGATGGGGTTGAGGTCAGGACTCTCTGCGGGCCCGGACAAGTTCTTCCACATCAAACTCCTTTAGCCATGTCTTTATGAAGCTTGCTTAGTGCACTGAGGCACAGTCATGCTGGAATAGAAAAGGTTCTTCCCCAAACTGTGTCCACAAAGTTGGAAGCATGGTGTTGTCCAAAATGTTTTGGTATGCTGAAGCATTGATTGCCCTTCACTGGAAGTAAGGGGCTAAAAAAAACAGGTGTGTCCCAATACTTTTGACCATATAGTGTAGATCTTCATGACCAGGGTTGGTGACCGCCGGACTCTAGGTACATACTCACAGGCAACCCGCAGTGATGATGATTATTATTATTGTTGTTGATGTTGTTGTTGTTTTTATAAAAGTCTGTTGGTGACAATGGAACAGGCATCTCCATTTTTCAGATTTTTTGTTTCAGATTTTTTGCTTGCCTGAATTTTACTTGTTCTTATTATACTCAATTTTTATGTTCATATTATCCTGTCCAACGCCATCACGCCATCTGTTCATCCATTCATGTATTCATTCATCCATTCAGCCATTCATTAATTGATTCGTTCGTTCATTTATTCATTCTTCCGTTTATTTATTCATTTATTTATTTATAGCCAATCGCTGCGAGGGAGGCGGGGCTTGCCTGAATATAGGTGGGGAAAAAGTATAACGCTATGAGTGACGAAGGAATCCCGGCGTTTTGTGAAAGATGGACGGGAGAAGGAGTTAAAGAGCCTGAAGCTGCCTGAAGACTTCACTTCACAAAAAACAGAGAGGGGGCAAACCTAGCTGTACGTATTCTTTTTATCTACCGATGTGTTTACGTTTAAACAGTATTTTTTCCTTCGTAACCCTGTTAGCCTGGTCTGGTTAGCCCTGTCAGAGAGGCAGGTAACGTTAACGTTATTTTAACCGACGTGGAAGGTTCCAGATCTCAGGGACAGTGTTTATTGGAGGCTTATAGTTTAAAAAAAAGCTGATGACATTGTTATAACAGGCTAGTATAACGTTTAACAAACTGCTTTGCTTCTTCTCACACCTCTCAGTTTGGATCTTTTAGCGTTAAAGGTGTTAAATCAGCCCTACAGAGGAGAACAGGGTCGAGGAGAACTCGCCTCAGGTCTTCTGCTGGTAACGTTAGTTGCTGGGAGTATCACTATCATAACTTCTACAGCAAATAGTACTACAGCTGTCAGTATTTTTGGTAGCGACTTGAAATATTCTTGGATCGTTATTTACTAACAATGTTTTTACTTACGTGTGCTCTCCTGCTACTTTACAAATCAGAATCAGCCAACACACTGTATGGACAAAAGTATTGGGACACATCTTAATTTTTTAATTCCACCTCGTGGGAAAACCTTCCAAGAAGAGTGCTCCATATTAAAATCTATGTAACGTTATTTGAATGTAATGTCATTGACTGCAATGTACTTTTGTCCATGCAGTATAGTTTACCATCCCAGAAATGAAGGGGAATTGGTGTTAAAATTTTGGCTTTATCCCTCTATAACCTGTTTAGCATCGGATTATTAGTATTCTTTCAGCTTTATTAAGCCTTTTCATGACAATGTGCCTGTAGCCATGCATATATGTGGGGTTTTTTTTGCCAGAAGGCAAATTTTAAAAGGCCTATATTACTGAAAACTGGATTTTCCTCACAAAAGTTTTAATATAGAATGTAAACACAGTTTTAAAAACAACAACTCAGCTATCCATTTTGTTCAAAAATGGTCCGTTATGTTGCAAAAATTACTCAATTTGAAATAAGGTTTTGTGATCTCATAAAAACCACATTTACGTTAATCCCTTAATTTAGCCTACAGAAGTTTAGCTCTGCCTATTCATTCTGAGGTTATAAGGAGTGATTCAGCCTGGACTACTCTTTGAATAAGGTGATATGCAGGACAGCAAATCAGAACAGATATCATTAACACATATCAATCTGTAAGCCTGTTTTGCTCCACGAGATGAAAGAGAGAGTGCGATATGAGTAATGGCTGTTTTGAGTTCATAAAACACACACAAATGTCATAAGAGGACCTCAAGGGAAGACAAAAAAAAAACAAGAAAGGTCTAGGACATGGGCTCTTTAATGATGAATGAGTGCCTGGAGACGGACTTAGGTTACAGAGAAGACGCCTACTCTGCTATTGTCATTCTTCAGCGGCGCTGACAAGCAAGCGATAACAGTTTTTGTCACTGGGTTTATTCAGTGCTCGCCTCTGCCCTTCGACACAGAAGACTTTTACCGCCCCTGTCAGCAGAACCAGCATGGCTTAACCAAGCTTTTCAGCACATGAGCTAATCAATAATCTGTCTAGGTAAAAGTTCAGGTCTCTTTCTCTAGGTAAAGTTCACCACTAAAGAGAACATTTACCTTAGTCACTATTGCGAGGCCCTGCCTTTCCTTACTGGATGAAGACAGAGAGTGAGAGGATTAAAAGAGAGAGGGCGAGAGGGAGAAAGTATCAATTTGTTCCTGTAGGGAGGCGAACAACAGCATTGTGAATGGACAGAAGGAAAAAAGAGGAGAGAGGAGCGAAGGACAGAAGAAAGGGTAAACACCTGCTTTTTTAGATCAAAGTTTTCTCAGAGGCTTATTTTAAATACAGAAGATGACAGCTGATAGATTTTGTATCTGTAGCTTTCTAGCTGATTTGTATGAATACCAGAGATTTGAGTGAACACCTCTAAAGTATTTACAACCACGGCAGCTTTGTATTTCAGTGATGAAAAAAAAAAAGATTAACATGTTTCTAGACTACATATTTAAGGAATAGTTTAGCCTCTAATAGGCAGAAGACATGCCCAAGGCCTTTTTTTAACATAAACGCTGACATGGAAATTTCCGTTTTATAGGCAAATGATGGCGGCGGTGAGTGAAGTGAGCTTTGGTTGTTTATTGTGTTCACATGTGTCTTACAATGCAGCAGAGCTGTTAAAACTCGCTCTGTTCCTTTGTGTATTCAGCTACCGACACCAGTTACATAAGGAGTGCTGGGTCACAATGTGTCCCACACTCAGGAATTCAGCCTCGATTAAATAAACAGTTAAGATTCTACATTCTTGTTTAATTGGAACTGGAAAGGTTTTGCATGATGATGATGATGCATATTTTAAGTTTTCTTAATGCTCTCTTTGACAGTAAGTCTAATAGACACACCTATTTTATGGATAACATTAATTTGCTTGTCCATAAGGACCATTAAACTCACAGGATGTCACAGAACCACAGCATTTACGTACGGCCCATTACATTCACTTAGCCTACAGATGTTTACATTCATGTTGAAGTTACAAGAAGTGTTTCTGCCTAGACTATTTGAGTAAAGGTCAACACAGGGCATAGTATGTGTAAGTATCTTGTAACTACTGATTTATTCTTTGAATTGAAAAAAAAAACTCAGCTACTCAATTAATTGTCAGAACAATCAATATATTACTTGATTGCTATTGTAACTGATAGTGACAGGCCTACTTTTCACACACACACACACACTTTTCATTTATTGTAGTTGCAGGCTTAAAGTGCACTGTGTACCACTGATTAGGAGCTCTGGGAATTGCATGTGTGTGAAAACACAGGAGATGCCTTAGACTTTCATTCCCACAATTGGTCAAAATTTGCTGTTGTAATTCAGTTCATTGAGGGTACATTTTTTGTACAAGGTTCACCTGAGAAATCATACTTTGTTGCAATGTTAATAATAGTAATTACATAGTAATTATGCAGTGATAGTGTACATTAGGATGCTATAATTGCTCTGTTAGTATCAGTCAACCATGTTGTCAACGTTATTTAGATAATTAGTCTCTGAGGTACAGCACAGGTGGGAGTGAGCTATTCTCTATGGAAGAGTCGAGTTAAAGGAACAGTTCAGTGAAAAATCAGGGTTACACCATGTTCCTGTTATCTCTGGTGTAGTCAATCAATCAAGACAAGTTTCCTGTCCAGAATTTAGCTTTTTGCAGTTTGGCACTGGAGCTACAATGCTGTAATCATTGCTGTAAACTAAATATTAATAGATGTCCAAATTGTTTCTGTAAAAACATTTCAGCAGACTCCGCTTAGTCTGTTCAGACCGCATCCAGTCCTTCACAAAGGTGGTGCCGATTTGTTGATGTGGTTCAGGAGACAGTATGACACTGCGAACTATGAAACCCTCAGGACTTCGATCAGAATACTGTACATTTATTACGCCTGTTGTCACAAAAACCGCCTCCTATTATAAGTGCTTTGTGAAAACACACCCTGTTTAAAATAGCTACTCAAAGTGTTCAGCTACACTTTCTGCTTTTTTTCACTCACAGTAATTTTTCTGTATCCTAAATGACTTTGACAAGTCTGTGCAACCTGGATAAAGAGCTGGATGTGCTTTGAGTAGAGAATTTGGGTGACCATTGTCTTGTACTGTTTACGAGGAATGTTAACCATTCGCATTCTGGTGACGTGTTTGCTCTAGTGGGCATTCTTTTGCATTTTACAATCAATGGCAAAAGCTGCAAGAGGGAAAGCTTAGTATTAAGCATTAATAGGTAAAAGGCTATGCTTCTGTGTTGTGCATATTTATAGACTTGCATAAGCTCTGTTAGCACTACCCCATGTTTCTCTGTTTAAGTCCTGATCAGGAAACATTGCAAAGGCTGCAAAAAGAGGGCTTTGTGTTTTCAAATCAGAACCAGGGTCACAACAGCTCTGTTTCATTAATTCCAGATTATGAAATAACTGTAAGAAAGAATAAACCTCTAGGACAGCATAATGTTTTGTTTGGTGATCCATATCTTTCTTATCTACAGTATGTAAATGAGCCTTCTACACAATCACAAAATATGTTTGTGTATCAGCATCCTGACCTATCACAGTTCCAGTTTATGTGGGTGTTCTGACGAATACAACAAAAGCATTTATTTTGGTCTAAATAAGTCAGACCATCCTTTAAATACTTCACAGAACTGTCTTCAGTTCCAGCCTAGAATTCCTCACTTCTACATCTAGGAATAATTTAGTCTGTTTGCAATGTTTTCCATGTAATTACTGAATAATGATCATTAGGACACAATAAAAGTAACAGCGTATGTAACAGTGGCAGTATGTATATTTGTATTATATTAGTAATTAAGTAAGCTTGCAGTTATATTTTTAAGTTTTTAAGGGTCGAACAAGAAAAGACTTTCTGAACAATAACAAACACTGCATATATTTCAAAATAATCCAAAACACTGTACTGATATTGATAAACCTTTCAAAGAGTTTTTTTAAAAATACAGACACAATGTGGCAAAAATTCCTAAAAACGTGTGTGTATTCCTGTAAGAGAGACCATTAGAATAATTTAGAATATGCATTAACATGCAAACATCCAAAATTATTGCTGAATCACAGAGAATGTAGTTTATGTATATATTTTTAATCCTGTTTAACTGAGTAACATTTATCGAGTAGTATTTTGCCTTGCCCTACTGCTGTGTTCTGTGCTGAGACGATTTTGTGTTGAGACGACACAAGCCTGTTTACTGTGATCAGCATTTCACTTCCTTAAGGGTCTGCTTCAGGAATGCCCACGTCGTGAAACCTGATACTCGTGGTAGAACACAAACAAGTTTCTCTGTGTCAAAGATAGCCTTGGCACTTGTGGATAAAATAATATCTCCCTCCCAATCACCCCCCTGCCCCTCCTCTCTCTCCATATAGCCTCATCTCTTGATGACTCAATGGCCTCCACACGGATCTCTACTCGTGTCATGCCCTCCTTGGCCTCCATCAGCAGCAGTGCCTCTGACGCCCGGTTCCATTTTAAATGGAGGGCCATCACACTAGTATCCATGCTAGCCCTAGGCCTGGTGCTGTACCTGCACCAGACATCAGGGGGCGCCACAGACGACAAGCAGCACTTTACACAGCATGACAGCAGCAGTGACAATGTAAGGTCACGCCGTCTAAATCGGGACACTGAGGCACGGACCAAGATGCATTACAATGATACTTACCCTCTTACCCGTCCAGAGCGCACACCCAACGGTATCCGCTACCGCATCGGTGTGATTGCAGACTTAGACACAAACTCACACAAAAAAAGCCATAACACCTGGTTTAGCTATATGAGGAGAGGCTACCTGATGGTGTCAGACAGCAGGGACAAGGTGGCGGTGGAGTGGGACCCAGACACAGTGGTGCTGGAGAGCCACCTGGCCGAGAAAGGACGAGGCATGGAGCTCTCTGACCTTGTGGCCTTTAATGGGCAGCTGTACAGTGTAGACGACCGCACAGGTGTGGTGTATCGGATCCAGGACGACAAGGTCGTGCCATGGGTCATCCTGCCTGATGGAGATGGTAATGTTTCCAAAGGTAAGAAGAAATTTAAGAAGTTGTCTCTCCACACCTCCTATTTCTGCATCTTCACTTTGTTTGTTTGTGTATTTAAAGCAGTTGTTTGGAGATAAGGACTTTATTATTCAACCCCTACCTCAAGTGCAGTACATGTCTGGTGTCCTTCTTTGGCTTTCAAACTAAATCTATTTAGTCAGAAAAATAAACATGTATAACGGAAAATTACACAAAAGCCTCCAACACATTACTTATAATAATAATACATTTTTAGTATGCGATTTGTCTGCTCTTTGCTTTTCTTTGCCACATTACCTCTTCTGCAGGAAAACTAAAAGTAAGTCTTCCAAAAAGAATAGAAGCTGTAGTATAGGTAATTTATGCCCTAAATATATATATATATATATATATTTATAACAGATGTTGAAGTTTCATTTATGAATGTTTTTTAATGCTTTCTGCTTTTTATGGTTCTCAATAGTAATAATTGGACTTTAACTGGAATTGGAATAAAAAAAAATGAATGTTGCAAAATATTATAAACACATAAACTCAGGAAAGCACATGATGATTTAAGTGGGCTAATTTGTTCAGGACTTTCTACATTGCTCCTGTCTACTGTTTCCTTCCTTCCTTTGCAGGGAGAAATTCTAGTAATTTATTAGGCAGCTGTGTAGACATGCAGACAATGACAGAAGTTGCTCTTGCACTTTTGATGTAACTGCTGGTTAAGGCATGTCAGTGTGTGTGGTAGGCTTCAAGGCAGAGTGGCTGGCAGTGAAGGATGAGCACCTGTATGTGGGCGGCCTGGGGAAGGAGTGGACGACCACCACGGGCGAGTTCGTCAACCACAACCCGGAGTGGGTAAAAGTCATTGGTTTCCGTGGAGACGTGCGGCATGAGAACTGGGTGCCCCACTACAGTGCCCTGCGGATTGCAGCAGGCATCAAACCACCTGGTAAAAATGCTCAAAACGCACTTTTCACACCCACTGTGGAGTTCTAAATCTGGTGCACTGGATACGTACCGCCTGGCAGTGTCTACTGTTAGCCAGATGTAAGGATGTAAGTGAATAGCACAGCTGGTCGTTAACAGTTCAATTTGTATGATAATCATAATAAGTGGACACAAATGGTGGACAAATATACAAGAAAAAACAGTGAGGGGGACATTAAAGGAGGTTGCAAGCTTTGGGGGAGTGGCACTGCCTGTTAGTTGTAAAAAAAACTTTTTTGCATTTTGCTAATGAGACACTAGTAAGCTTGACTGCTTACACCTACACTGGCACTTTATACAGCACCATTAGGTAATTAGTTAATTGTATTTATTTTCTATCTAATGATCTACAGGATTTTAAGTCAAACTATTTAGTTTTTTCCTGACAGTAAATCTAATCAGTTAGCTAAGATAAGTTCGGTTCAGTTTCCCTCGGTTGGTTTACAGTGGAACTATGAGACAAATGTAAATACCTGTTAACAGAAGCTAATACGTCACAAATTAGCATTGAGCAAGTCATTTCAGCCGAGCTGACTCTTATGTATGACTGTTATTTCAATTGATTTTCATGCTTTCAGAATAAGATTGAAATTTAAGAAGAGACTGCATGACTGCAGGTTGGAGTTCTGTGTGTGTTTGGCAGGGCTAGAAGGCTGGACCCCCATTTTAATGAATAGTGACAGGACTGAGAAGCAGAACCGAGGTGGAGGAGATAGGGAGATGGTGTTTCAGTGCACATCTAAAGAGCAAATTTCAGACACCACACGTTGCATCCCTGATTACATTTGGCGTAAAATCAGATTGTTTTTTGCACATCTTTTCCTTTAAGACCTAGTTAGACATGAAATGTGGGTCAGAATAAAGTAATGCAGTGCCAGGAGACATCAAGTGACAGCTTTGAAGCTATTTTGCATTATTCAAAATCCCTGACATTTCATATCTAGGAGTCAGACAGACTCTCTCTATATATAACTTTCATGAAATCCTCTTTGAGTGTAATTTCATGCATTCTCCTTAGGTTATCTCATCCACGAGTCTGCAGCCTGGAGTGAACATTTACAGCGCTGGTTCTTCCTGCCCCGTCGTGCCAGCTCCGAGCGCTACGACGAGACGGCAGATGAGCGGCGAGCCACTAACCTGGTGCTCACCTGCCCGGCTGATTTCAGCCAGGTCTCAGTGTCCCGAGTCGGACCGCTGCTCCCCACCCACGGTTTCTCCGCCTTCAGGTTCGTCCCTGACACAGACGACCAGATGGTGCTGGCACTGAAGTCCGAAGAGGACGCAGGCACAATCGGCACCTACGTCACAGCCTTCACACTGGACGGACAGATTCTGCTGCCCGAGACGAAGATCGGAGATGTGAAATACGAGGGTCTGGAGTTCATCTAGAGACACTGAGCTCCAAGCTAACTTCCTGCTCAGCAGGCAGGAGACCATCCACAGAAAGGTCTGTTGGTGCCAGACCAGATCAGTGTGATTTATAGTGGTGCAACGGATCAAAAAACTCACGGTTCGGATCGGATCGGATCACGGTTTTAAGTCACGGATCAGATCAATTTTCGGATCAGCAAAAAAGAAAAAAGACAAGACAAATTTAACTCTCCATTTATTTTCCAAGTATTTTTACCCATTAAAAACCTTCAGCTCAAGACTCATTCCACGCTATTATATAAAAACCAATTAAGGTGCAATATAGGGAATGATAATTATTTCCTTTAATGTGGACACAATCAAAAACAACTTAAAATGCTGTTTAAGGTATCATTGCTTTTTACTGGAGAATTAAATAAAAACTAGCTTATGTACACATCATTAAAAAAGAAAGAGAGCAAAGCAGACGTGAGCTTATAACTTCAAACAGATGAGGATGTCTGCATTTTTTGGGGAGACTCTCATAGAGGGGGCGTGTCTGCAGTACAGAGCGGTCACGTAGCTTTCCGCTGCTGTTGGGTGCGCGACGGGATATCAGAGCGCGGCTCGAGCACGTTCATCATCATTTAAACCCCTTGTTTTGCATGGAATTAGGCTTCATGTCTGCAGCTATAAACACCCCAGTAGCTTTTGTAAGAGCTTTAGCCTGGTTGGACTGGGCAGCAAAGGGCTGCTTAAATGCAGTGGATATCAGCGGTTGTTGCGCAGCCTTTTGACCACGTGCAATATACAGTGGAACTTTTTTTTTCGAATCTTCGGATCACGTGCGTGCCGAACCGTGGAGAGAGATCGGTTCGGATCATGGATCAACAGTGATCCGTTGCACCACTAGTGCTATTTACATAGAAATTTCATGGAGATGAAGGGGGGTATTTCAGAAACGTAAGCTCAGTGTCAAAATTCATATTCCTTACAACAGTAGTCTGTAAATCTATTAGCAGGGACCTCAAGGTTGGTCCAGACTTTTGCTGTCAGGAGTTTGAAAAACAGTACAAGAACTAATGTTTTAGGAGAATAGTAATTAATGGTAGGCAACACAAAAGTATAACATGATATGTAAAAAAGGAAAAGATTGCAGATTAATTATATACTAACGGGATATCACTGCTCACATACATACTTTAAAACAGCAGTGCCGTGTTTACAAAAGTCCTCACTTTGGGCTTAATTCATTCAGCTCATTGAAAAACTGAAAATTCCCCTCAGATCCTCTTGATATTTCTATGTAAGCATGCAGTGGTAACACATCCTCCCATTTGTCTAGGAGTCACCATGGAGACACACCAGAAGGAGCACCTTACACCTGGGTTGCCATGGTGTGGGAGACAGATGAGGTCAGATGAAAGAGAAAGAAGCAGTTTCATCATGTCAGGTTACAAGCCCATGTCTGAGTGTAGTGAACTCCAGCTGTGGGCCAAAGTCTCTTCTGTAGGTTGCCTCATGATCAAAACAGTGCTGCTAAAGACTCAGGGGTTTTCAAGTAAAATGCACAACATAGTCTAACTCTAACCAAATGGAAAAACAAAGAAACACAGAAATGTTCATTTAAATCTGTTTTATTTCAAATGTTTTAATTGGATCGGACCAGCTTTTTTTTTTTAAATGCAGTAATTGCTATATTCTCTGTTTTAAAGAGCTGCTGAACTGCACATATGTTCTGAATGTGACTCATTTGAGTTGTGAACATCAGGGATCAAAAATGTTTAACAGTCTTGGTCTTGGCCAAAAAAAGAAGCATTAAAATTAAGGTGCTTAAACAGCTATGTTTTCAGTAATGTGTTTTTTAACCAGTGTACGGCACTGAACAGCAGGATTTAAACATCACAAGCTTTTAAATAAGGGGGAAGGAAGTACACCGTTGCATTATACAGTTAAACAATGTCCTTTTTATTAAACGAACCCCCTCAGATTTTAAAAACTTTAAATTCTAATGGTCTGTAATTTAACAATGTTTATTAAAATAAAACACTAAGAGTGGATTTCAGTCAAGTGACTGGCATATGTAGAACAGTTCAAAGTCAGAGTTTTGTTCCCATAAGGACCAAGCCTGCTTGTAGTCCCTCTACTTTGAGCACATGGAGCTGGCCCAGCGTCCTGAGGAAATCCAGCATTCTCTTGTCGCCTGATCTGAATTCACAAAACACCCCAGTAGAGCCTGAGGGAAGAAAACCAGGAATGAATATGTGCAAAACTGAAGCAAAGGTTAAGGCAGCGCATTTCATTCTGGTGTTAGAAACATGCAGGCCCTGTCTTACTGTGGGATTACAGCAAGTTCAGTACTTTAATCTCAAATTCAAACTGGTCAGTCACACCCCCACACACCATGTGCAACTGATAAATAACAAGACATGACTCAGCAGCATCTCCTCACTGGGTGTCTGCAGCCGCTGAAAGAAAAGTACTGTGATATTTGTATTGTGTGATGTAAAATGATAATCTCACCTGAGAACTGGGGCTCCGTATAAAGTGACTGGAGAGACCTATGACTGTGCAGTGTTTCTCACTGATGTAGGTGCATTTTAATTAACTTACCCCCCTCTTTCAGTGTAGACAGCACATTGCTGATCAGGCGCTTGGCAGTGTTTGGGTCTGGGACTCTTGGATGGATTTGAATAGCCATGAGGGACGGGAAGTCTCTCAGCATTGTTTCAGGATACTACAGCAAAACAGACAAATTAGAATACACAACAAACTAGAACTGACAACCTGCAGTTACACCAAATGTCGTTCTTTCATTCCTTTTGACACACCTTTTTTTTTTCTAATTATTCTCTTTTCATTCTAACCTAAGCTGGGAAGCCGATTGTTTTAAGTAAATTAAATTAATTTGAAGATGCATCAACAAACTTGTCTTTTAAACACAATCTTTGAGTAAAATTTGTTCTAAAACAAATAAAATTGTATACCACTTAGTAGTAAAGTGTACTACTACCGTTTATATTGAGGAGAAAATTCTCACAATGATAGAATTTGTCACAATAATTCTTATTGTTTAAGTTCACACTACCATCGCAGCTTAATTACTACATACCTAAGACAGCAGATTCATGATAGTCACTAAATGATTTGTAGTATATTAAAGGCTGAATAACAAGCTTGTAGTTTAAGTTAATGGTTCACTGAAAAATGATCATTAGTCCTGAAAAGCATCTAAACATGTCTTTGGTGACTGATGTTTGGGAGGGATACTGCATAAAATAGATACCATTTTGTTATGGGCTTTTTTTGTTTAAACTACATCAGCTTTAACTGCCTGATATCTAAAAAACCCTCAATTAAAAATTAAAAGACCACTGCAATTTATATTTAAATCAGCATCTCTATGAGTATGACAACCATTCCATGCCAGTGTCTGTTAAATTCCTACACAAGCACCTCATTCTACTTTATGAGGTACTGATTAATAATCACCTGAATCAAATCTTATTTAATGAGGAAAAGTATTTTAAAAAATCTGCTGTAATCAACACTGTCCTCTTGCAATGTGACCAGTTGAATGGCTAAACATTACTAAAAGTTCTGTAAACTCTGCATCATTTCTATTATTCTCATGTATTGTCTTTTCGTTTAAAATTATGCTTTAAAGAACAATATTTTTATTTGGAAATTAGGAGAAACATTGTGCATTTTGCATCTATAAAAGATAAAACCTGAGAAATTGGACATTTTTGCAGTGGTCTCTTATTTTTCCTTTGCTGTATATACTGACGAGCCTCTTTATTATGCATACCTACCCTGTTTCTACATTCAGCGTTCATTTAATCAGCTGTGTTTATATAGGTATATTTTATTGATTACAGACAATTACAGACTGAATTTCTTCTGTTTCTCTGCATCACTGCTTAGCCCACTTTACCCTTTACCCCGTTTGTCAATGGTCATGACTACAGCGGGCTGAAAATAAATTGTTTTTCACAGAGGAATGCATAACAGGATAAAACACATCATACAAAGACTGAAGTAAGGTGTTAACTTGTAAAGTGTTTATATATAGAGTGAGTGAAGCTTGTAAAGTGGACAATAAGTTTAGATGGTAGCTGAACCATATCTCATGGCTTGTCTGTGTTTTTTCTCCTGTTTCTCCCTCTGAAGCAAAATGATCTCCATGGTTTCAGACTATACATGTAGCATATTCCTGATAGTTAAGGGTAATAATGTCATGCCACGTTGACCTTTGAGCTTTCTACATCTTTCAGTTCAAGCTCAGCGCCGCAGTAAGGAGCACTCTCGCTCCACCAGCGCCATGAGCGGCGTAGGAGACGAGAAATCTGAACTGTCCGAGGCTGTGGATCACCACCTGTCCCTCTACAGCAACGGATTTCCTGCTACTACCTTAGGTATATTTACCATACATCAGATAATAGCTCGATAAGAATAACCTTAATAGAGCTGTTGTCTAATATGCCAAGTATTTTGGGAACAGCTTATTAAACGATTGTGCTTCGTGTATTTAAAGTATTTTTTTGTTAACTTACCTAAATGCTGCTCATTCTGTGTCCTGAAGGCTACCAGCAGACTAAGACCGTCGAACTTCAGCAGAGGTCTTCTTCTGTGGCCACCCAGCAGACCACTGTGTCCTCTGTGCCTTCCCACCCCTCCACAACTGGAGTGAGTAGGATTCTCCACTGGCCTGGAACAGCTAGCAGAGTGTTTTAGCATGTTCAGTTGTCACTCAGTCTGGCTTCACAGAAATTCTGCACAGAACTACAGGTCATGGTTCTGCGCTAAATTACATATTAGCAAAAAGCCTTCCGGGCCTTTTTCGAAGATGGAACCACTAACATATTTTTAAAAGGGCCCATATCATGAAAAACTGAAATTTACACAGTAACAAAACCAGCCTGGTTAATTCTAAGAGATAAAGATGGGTTGGAAAATGCTTTTTGGTAACTTATATAAAAACTACACAAACAGAAATGTGGGGGAAAAAAATGATATGCCCTTCTATAAGATTAAACAAGCTTAACATGTATGCTGTTTTAACGTAAGCAGCCTAACATATAGGTGATGACCACTTTTCTACCCCTCTACTGAAACAGCCAATAATCACTAATATACAAAATCAACAGAAAATGAGTTATTATTCACAGAGAAATAAATGACAGGATGAAACAAAATTGAAGTCACTCGTTCAATACTTTGTTCTTTCGAAGAGCACAAGAATTATACTGACTTGGGAAAAGGTGGCAACATATGTCTCCTTCAAGGCCTTAATGCTCATTTTTTGTCTTTACAGAAAACCGTACGTGCTATGTATGACTATGCTGCTGCTGACAACGATGAGGTGTCTTTCAAAGACGGAGACGTTATTGTGAACGTGCAGGCCATCGATGAGGGCTGGATGTATGGCACTGTGCAGCGCACGGGCAAGACCGGCATGCTGCCAGCCAACTATGTGGAAGCAATCTAAAGACAAGTTGGAGTATAACACATCCACTGGGCTAAAACATCTCAGGCATTTAGATCAGAAGCTTGTTAATATGTAGTTAATGACAGGTTAGGCTTAGAATAGTTACACTACTGTTTGTCTCATTAAAATATGTGCAATTTTGCTCCAGCCTGTGTCGCCCTTTCTACTGTGGATGTGACATGAGAAACCGACATCCATTATACAGTCCATGAGTATTTGATTGACCATTGTAGAGTATTACTTTTATGTTCCAAACCTAGCGTAACAGTCAAGTAAATGAAAGCCCATTATTTTTGTATATTGCAGACGAGTCAGATTCAGTTTACTTTATGGAAGGCTTCCCTGGAGATTCTAGCGTTGAAACTTTTGCACAAGAGATGGGCTCATTTTTCTGTAAAGGAAAAGACGAAGAACATGGATATATTCAATGTTTCATAAACACTGAACAAAACTTGTACCAAAGAGGTCAAATGAAAATTAAAGGAATAGTCCAACTTGCAACCTTCGAGGAGATACCAACCACGGCCTCGGATGCAAAGATGTACTTAAGAGTTCTAAGAAACAAACCTCTTCCCTCCTTGGCTAAAGGCTGATCACAAGCTGCATGTGTGTTTTGTTTCTTCCGATTCCCTAGGTCTAGGGTTAGAGTCATATACCTTGACTCAGTAGCTAATAAAGCACACCACGCTTCTGCAATAAAGCTGTCTCTTGTCATGAATGTTGGACTTCAGTAAAGGTGATGGAAGATTTATGAATCGCGTGGTAGCAACGCAAACAGTAAATGGAAAAACATGGGACTGGGTGGGGTGTTTCACACAGCAGGATTTCTTAGTTTAGATAATATAAGCCTGCCTAATGGGAAAATTGCTCCTAGCTCCTCTGGGGCATTGCTGTTTTAGGGTTCTCAACTCAAAAATCCTGCTTTGTGAAGTAATTCTCAGATAGTTTCTGTATATAATAAATAATTGACACTGCCTTTAACTTAACGCTATGGAATAATGGCTACAAGTGGCAGAAAATGAATGTTAGTCTGCTAGTTATTTGGCATACAACACTAGACGATGTTCTAGATGTCTTTTCTGATGTTCTAAACAGATTTGGGAAGTTGGTAAATGTACTCAGAACAGCCATATATAAATACAATCTCTTCTTTGCAAAGCAGTCTAACTCCAGCTTAGCAATTTAGTCTTTATTTGGGAAAAAACTACATCATATTCTATACCTCTGGTTCTCAAACCAGTCCCTAGGGGGCTGAGAACCATACAACAAATGAAGTGTTAAAAAGCACAGAAATGCTGAACTACACATTCACAGAGCTCTCTTCACTGCATGCATGTGCTATCTATTCATTTTACTTTATGTACAATAAATGAAATTTACCATTGTGTAAAATGTTGGTTTTGTGCAGTGTCTTACAAAATAATGAAAACTGCGAATGGTAGGTTTAAGTCCATGTTGAACATCACTGACCACAGACATGACCTCAGAAACTGATCATGTCTTAGGGACCACATTGTTAAAAAGAGAAAACGGGTTACTTTACACCAAAGCTTTGCCTTCTACCAAGTTGTCAGTGTATTCCTAGATGACAGTCTTTTGCCACATTTGCAGGTTCACACAGAAGTGATTTCACAACTCCGGTTTAGGAAATGTTAGATGCATCATTACACCATTCATGCTGATAAACATTCAGTTGACTTACTCCTTTATTTGAACAGAGTAACTTAATATAAAAAGTGCCTTCTGCATCCTGGTTTGTTTTGAAGTCCCATAAAACCATATGCGATGCCATCACTCCACATGGTGGCCTGAATTGCTGGGTTGGGAAAGCCAGTACAAGCTGTTCCATGAAGGTGTTTCAGAAATTCAGCTAGAATCAGTCTAAAAAATATTGATAAAAGGATGACTACAAAGCACAAATAAAAACACTGAAACGTAATGATCCATTAAGAAGGCTCAGGGTGAAGAGTCAGGTTGCCATCATAGTAAACTGTCTTCAAGGCTGTTGACTAAACGTGACTGAAGATGATCCACAATACTTCTCATCATACCACTGAGCTGTTCATGCATGAGACCCAGTTCTTTTGGTGAACAGCGACCGAGTTCTTCTGGGGTTAGTCGAGCTCCCAAAGCAGCAACATCTGACACCAACTCCATGGGCACTGGGGCTTCTTGTTTCTGCTCCGAAGCTGAAGAGTCACCAGTCTCCTCTGAAGAGACTACTTCTGCAGAACAGTAATCAACTGTGATCAAGCTTCTAGTATTCATATGCTTACCACAAGTTGAATACAAAGTGTATATACACACACACATTTCCTACATCACACAGAAAAACACCAGCAATCTGTAAGAAATACCTTGTGCTTCTGCAGAAGTTTGTTCCTCCTCTTGATTTTGAGGTACATCCATCTCTTCGGGTTCAGATGTCATCTTCTCCATTTCATCAAAGCCTTTGAGGTCATCAGCTCGGCCCTTTCGCTTAGAGAACCAAAAACAAAAAGAAGTCAGTAACTGAGAACTTAAATTTAGCAATTCAGAAATTACTTATCTGAACAGTACCTGTTGTTCATGGTATAATTTGAGGGCCTTCTTCACATTTGACAATGTAGGTGAGCGAATAGGGAGAAGCTTGATTTCACTGGGGGTAAGAGCACTTAGATCTCCAACTGTTTTGATATTCCTAGCACGGACAAGCTGGCCAAGGGCCCGAGGCCTAAGTATGGAGAGTAAAAATATAAAATGACGAAATGACTAAATATAACAAAATGACACACGAACAATGATTAACAAGTAATAAAATATGACATGGACAGGGATTTATTATTGGCTCTTCCTGAAGCAGAAACCTAAGCCACATTTGTCTCTCATTTAAACTCACTTTACTGGTTTACATTATGACCTACCACATATGAGATGAAATCTGTGGTAGAACAGCCTCCACAGGGGTTGAGCAACCGACCAGAGCAGGGTAAACACAGTCCTTCGGAATGGGCCGGGGCTCCTGACTCATCTCAGAGATCTGTTGCAAAAATAAACAATGACTTAAAATGGTGAAGTATCTACACCAAAACCGATGATTTACTCATGCAGAGTCTGGACAGTCTCTTCCCTGTTACAGTCTCAGACCTACCAACCTTTAACGCACACTTGCTTGGTGGGCATGACTGGAGTGCGCAAGCGGCAACGTCACTAGATCGCACTACCATTAGCATTAGGATGAGCAAAATAAATTTTGAGACCAGAAACAACATTAACATGGAATGACCTAAAGTAGCCTGTGTCCTGCTTCACGGTAGCATTTCTCAGTGTTAGAACCTGACTGAATAAACCGGCTATATGCACCTCTAAAGATCCATCGATCGATGTATCATTCATATATTTTTCTCTGATTATGCATATTATTTGTGCATTTCTCATCATTATCAGTGTTAAACTGACTAAACTATATGGACTGTATAAACTTACAGGCAGCAAAGGGGTAACAGTAACGAGTCAGTTGCGAGTAATGTGCATATTCCTTCAATCTTCTGAACGGAGGGGAGAGAAGGAATTGAGGAAATAGGAAAACCACCCCATACATACCAGGCATTTCTTTGAACTCTTGTATCCTGGACTGCGAAGGTTACGGGGACTGAGTGTTAAAAGGCCTTTGGTTGGTGTTGTTATATACTGCAAGAACATTTGATTTTAAATACACAAATCAGTAAACTTCCATATAGAATTTTAATGAACTATTTTATTAATTGATTTATTACTCTACCTTGGGTTGTCCAATGGTTTTTGACCTTGGGGAGCTTGTCCGTATTACTGGACTGCGACGGTCGATGTCATCGGCCAATTCCTGCTGGTAAATTGGGTTAGCAAAGGACACCCGTCTGGACTGAGGCAGCAAAAAAAAAGAGACACATACACATTATTTCATTTATCAGAATAGACAGCATACAGATTTTTGATACTGAAAGACAATACTACCTTGAGAAGAGGTGATGGAGTATCTTCTTCAAATTGCCTCTTCTGTCCTTTCTTGAGAATGCTTGTAGATGGAGAAGCTGACGGTGACCAAACACCACGAGTTGCACAACTGGGACTCTGTGCCACTTCTTGGTTTCCACAATGAACATCTGAGGTTTGCTGCTTAGGTGGGGAGTCTAAACAGGTTTCTGATGAAGCAATCTGTTCAGGCACTGATGCCTCACTCTCCAGCTCAACTTCTGGTTGAACATCTCTGTCTATCTGCGTTTCTTCTCCAGCATCATCTAAAGGATAAGCATCTAATTCAGTTCCCTCTTTTGTTTCACCATCACCACTTTCATAAATTTCTTCCTTCTCTGGCATTAGTTCGTCTCCAGTTTCATTTACAGATACATCAGCTGTATTATTCTGGCTGTCAGGAGATCCAGGCTGTTCCAGACATTCAGTCTTTAAAGTATCTTCAGGACTTGAACTTTGAAGTTGTGCTTGGCCAGAAGTGTCCGAGGCGTTGCTACCCAGTTCATCTTCTTGGTCATTACTCTTTGCAGTATCCGCATTCTTGTTTTGGTCTTCCTCTGCTTGGATTGTACCTTCCTTTTTGTCAGACAACTCAGACTCCGACACATTACTCTCTTTCACTGGGCTTTCAGCAAGCACTTCCTTATCTGCCAATTTAGGTGACGATGCTGAACTCTGAACTTCAGCAGCCACAGGACATTCTGGAGGTGTCACACACTCCTTTTCAATTACAGTGGGCTTTACGTCGCTCGGTTCAAATTCAGATGGCAAACTGTTGGGTTCAGGAGGAGCCTCATCTTGAGATTCACCACAAACATTTTCTTGGGAGAGTGTATTGGCTAGGAAGCAGTTACAGTTGGCAGAGCGCCTGCGCCCACGACCTCTCTTAGAATGTGGACATTTGTGAAATTGGGGTGTTTTTAAAACCACTTTTTCAGGTAGCACTAGGCTATTCTGTAACGATGCCGGTGATTCTTCCTCGGGAACGCCTATTTCAGGGACAGTACTCAATTCTTTACTGGAATCTACTTCCATATGTAATTCCTCGCCACTTTTTTTCTCAGGTGATTTTGCATCAGTTGTGTCATGTTCCATTACTGGTTTTTCAGCTACAGAGGCCTCCTTTTTGTCCTCCACTTTGTCCTCTTGCACTATGCTAACATCTAAACAGGCTGTTTCTTTCTTAGACATTTCAATTGGATCTGCATTTTCCTTGTCTGGTGGAGTCTCAGGAACACTTTCATGTGTCGTGCTTGGCACAACCTCAGAAGCCAATGACTTAGATGCTCTAGCCTTTTTAGATCTCTGGCCTTCTCTAGCATCAGAACTATCAGACTCCGAGTTCTCAGTCAACAAGCCTTGAGATGACCGGCGAGTATTGTATTTCCCACGTCCTTGTGTGTCTTGCACTTCCCTAATCTCCTCAGTCTTGGAGCTTTCAGAAGTGATGGAATCCAAAGGAGTGGTGTCTTTGCTGCCATTCAGATCATCCTCAGACCTCTTTCGTCTTCCCACTCTGCCCTTTGAAGGCGTCAATGTCTGAGAATCAGACTGATAATTTCCATTGACTGGCTTATCTTTTTGTTCATCAGTGGCCTCAGACCTCCTTGTTCTTTTTGGCCTGCCAGTAGACTGGCTTTCAGTCCCACTGTCAGATACCTGCGCATCTGCATGTTTGTTTGTCAAATTAACTAGAGAATCATTTTGCGAGCTCTCCTCAATGGGTCTTTTGCCTGAAACTTCAAGCTTGGTAACCGCCATTCTGGTCCGCCTTACAGGCCTGGGTGACTGGCTCTCTGACTGACGAAGAGGAGACTCCCCATCTGTTTGACTTGATGGTGACTGCTTTTCTGCAGAGGTTTCTGTCTGGCTGAGCTCTTTACTCTTACCTCTGCTACTTCTTCCTTTTGATGAGTTTGTAGTTGTAGCTGCTGCTGATCTTTGTAAATCAGTCTGGCTATGATGTCCTTTAAGCTCACTCCTATGTGATCTACCACTTTCATCCTTGTTCTCTTCAAGCATTTTACTTCTCCTTCTCTTGCCAATATTGTCTGTTTGCTCAGGGGATGAAGGCTTTGGTGAATCAGTCAAAGAATGTTTGTTTTTTGAGCCTTGATCTACAAAATCCTCTCCTGGTCGGACAGGTTTACTTCTGCGCCTACCTGACCTTCGTGGTTCAACCTGACTTGAATCTTGCGCAGGAGTAAGAGTCTCTGAATCCTCCTCAATGGAGGCCATTTCTGTTTCCACCTCTAAATTAGATTTATCCAAAGACTTAACTTCATTCAGAACTTGAGTCTGTGTGTCTGGAATTACCTCGTCCTCATCTTCTGTGGCTTCAGTGGAAGCATTAGTTGTTTTGACCTTTTCTGCTGATTCTACCTTAATGTTTGTTTCCAATTTTTCCTCAGTCTGAGAAGTAGAATGCTCAGTAGCTTGAACAGCTTCTTTATCGGTTTCTGGCTGAGAGTTAAATGAGGCATCTGGAGTCAACTGTTGTAACTTTGGAGAGTCCTGACTACAGGAAGTCCTAGAAAGTGGACCAGTAAATTCTGTAACACACTTGGGACTGGATGGTCTTCCTTCAACATATTTCTCCAAGGTGATGAAGGACTGACGTCTGCTATTAGGTTTTGGTGGTGTACCAGAGATCATGTCAGAAGAACCTGAAACATTTGGGCTATGTTCTGCTTTAGCAGAGTCATCATGTCCACTCACGTCCACCACTGAAACGTCTGCAGGTAATGCCATCTCAGTAGCTGGGTTAGCATCAGACGTTACGTTTTCTGGTGCATCCGTCTCTGGACAAGTTTTATCCTGGCTTTCTTTAGCATCACGAATACATGATTCCTCACTTTTTAAATCCTGTGGAGATGGGAAGCATTAAAACGTAATGTTTTCACTGTTCACTCAGATACATAAAAAATGTCTTATCCCAATCAAAAATACTCCTACCGCAGTTTCAACGGCATTCACTTCTTCAGTTTCAAGTTGTTTATCGGCTTGCAATTCGTCCCTAAATAGAAATATATTTAATAAGAAAAAAGCACTGACAGAAATATCTGGCTAGTGAAAATGATCAGCACATACATTAATTCCTCCTGGCTCTGAGTGTACTGTGTAAACACTGTAGTATCCAAAGAGGCATCCAAGTTATTGTACATGGCAGGGATATCATCTCTAGGGAAACAAACAGTAGATGAATGTATACTGGCTGTGCACTAGAACAAGATCTCTCTCTGCTCAGTCTGGTATGCTTACAGACTTACCTTTTAATTCTTTTCACCTCTTTCTGATGTTCAGTCAAGACTCTCTCCTTTGCCTCAGGTGGGATGAAAACAAAATCCACTGAGGCTTCCTCCTCAAGAACTTGTCTTCGTGGAGGTTTGGGAGATCCAAAATCTAGTTTCACCTGCAAATGTTAATCATCAGTCAAACATACTGCTGTCAGGAACACAACAGATTTTTATGCCTATATCTACTTACCGATACAGGCTTGGAAGTCCCAAGGCCCCTTTCCTTTAGTTCTACTGCTTTAGCTAGCAAGGACTCCCTTTTCCCTGCTGAGGTCATCTTCATCCCACTGATTTCAGTTTCAAGTTGAGAGCACTCACTCTGATGAAAACAAAACAATTTGCTATGCAGGTGAAATAGCCACGTACCATGTCTCAAAAACATTAAATTGCAAGCAAGATTGAAGAAGAACTTACTGAACACTGTCCACTGAAATCCTCTGAGTTTTCAACTGCTTGAAAACCAGGTAAAATTAAAGAAGCCTTCTGTTTAGCTTGACTTAAAACAGGCCTACAAAAACAGATCTCATTTGGTAAATAAATCTATGCCAAGATACATATAACAGATGTAACAACTTTTAAATTAAATAGCATTCTTTTTGGAAAGTCTTGCATTTGAAAAACTGAAATATGGATGATTAGGAAAATATAAAAACTAATAAAATAAGACACTAACTTGAGCTCCTCAGGGTAAGTTAGTACAAGCGCCTTTCCAAAAGTGGCATTCCAGAACTGAGTGACAACTAAACGGATCTGCTTGTTTTTGTGTGGGAAAAGGACGCAGAGTAAAGGGGACAATACAGTCAACAGCTCATCATCATATTGCAGTGCAGACCGTGTTTGGAGGCAGCCAAGAATTTCCCCCAATAGCTTCTCCAACTGAGGAAGCAAGTGATGAGAACAAATTAAAAAGGTATCAATTGGGTACTTAATGTTGGGAATAAACTTATGAGCTGCAATTACCTTGGATCCTAAAATGGAGTGGGATTTCTGTTCGCCTTCGGAGCTACATAGACAAATAGTAAAAGTAAATTCAGGTATTCCATTTTAGTGTGTGTTTTTTTTTTTAAAGGACCAGTACAAGGCAAAACACTTTACACTCACCTTCCTACGTGCCCATAAACAAGTGCAAGAGGTTTGATGAGGGAAGACAAGGACTCTTGGATAACTGTGGGTAATGCAAGATTTGCGAAAAGAGTAGACACGATGGAGAAGAGCACGACACCAAGGCCACTTAAAACTATACTGTCCTCTTCAAAACCGTTCAAATCCACAAATGCCTCCAAAGACTGCACCAAGAGGACATGAAAGTTTGTGAGATTCCCCAAAGCTTTGCTCCTCTTCCTGACCCAACCCAGTGGAGTGTGTGGGGCTAAGGAAGAAATTGTTCACCGTTAAATCAACAAGCCATAACTGAGCAGTGCCTTTACATCTCAAAATAACAGCAACTTACATTTCATCTTCTGCTGAAACTGAGGAGTAAATGGAGAGAAATCCACACTCTTGATGACAGAGAGTAACATATTTGCCATTGCATCAAGAGTGCACAAATTCTGAAGATTGGAAAAATAAGGAAAAAAATAACCTAAGACGCATAAAAAAAACAACCAAAATCCATCTATACAAATGAATCAACAGTCATATGGTTGTTCACCTTCAGGGCATGGGCATCCAGGGTAGCTGAAATTTTGGCACACAACTCCTCACAGCATATATTCTCCTCCGCTGTGGCCACTAGAGCTGAACAACGACCAAAAGCCTTGTAAAGCCGAGACCACGTGCTCAGCATAGACTTCTGTGTCATCTACAGCAGAGAAAAAGCAATAAAGAATTAACAGCTGTGTGCACCTGACCAAAGCACCAGTTAAAAGATCTTGACAATCACACAACACCTGACCCCTGACCTGTGGAAGAGCTGCATCATGTAAAAGGTGGGTAATGGGGAACATCAAGGCACTGTGAATTGCACTGAAGTTATGCTCTAGAGCATCTCCTTGGTTGACCTCATTTGTCTGCAAAAGGAAGGAGATTTTAAATAATCATAAAAGGTAAAATATAAATATTCAAATATATGCTGTGATCACTTCAGGCTCAAAAAGAGAACTACAGTAATCATGGCACAAACCTGTGTTATGGTATCAGTCAGAGGATTAACAATCGCACTCCACATTCGCCACAAATGCTCTTTTTTTTCCACAGCTTCCACACTGTGACTGATTGCCCCCAAAACCGCTTCCCCAAAAGCTAGAGGGGATGTGGGTCCAGAGAGACCACAACTGACAAGGGTCTCAAGGCACAGAAAAAACCTGCGTTTGAACAGAGATTAGGAAAAAGTAAGTATTAAATACTACACAACTCTTAAGAAATGATTAAAGAATAGTGAGTAATAAAGCCTAAATCGACTGAAGTACGCCATTCACCTCTCGTCAGCCACAAATGATGAGAGCAAACTGCTGTCGAAGAAGAGTAGTATCAGGAAAAGTGCTGGGGTGCCCTAGGGAAGAAACAAACAGAATTATATTTTCTTTACAGCCTGCCATTAAACAGTTGCTTACAATCAAACTCCCCACATCCCCTAACCAGTGTTAAGCTCACATTTAAGACATCCATGTTGGCTACTTGATAAGCAGCTGATCCAAGCACTTTCTGCGGTATGCCCTTCACTGTGGCTTCTAACAAAGCCTGCAACAAAGACGCCGTATGAGGGAAAAGGGAACATCTTTAAATGTATGTAAGTGTAACAGAGAAAGTATTTTTAAATGTCAAGTACAAGAGAAGTAGAAAAAGGAAACCAAAATCGCCACAATCTAGGAGTAGATCATTAGCAGAACTATCAGAAGCCTCCAAACAGCCAAACCTGAGGCAGGAGTGTGCAGTATGTTTAACTATAACTAACTGGAGTAAGACAACTCACCAGAGCTCTTGGGGCTGGCAGGGCTTCTGAGGACAGGATGGACTGCAGAGCCTGCAGGAGGAGTGTAAGCACCTCAGAACCCTGTCTCTCCTTCTTATTGCCAGCTGGAAATGAAAGAACCACACAAAACAGGGACACAAGATCAGTCAGCAACAAAACATGCAAGTGTGTTGAAGAAAAAGCATGCAAGTATGTATGTGCAGGTACGTAAGTTACTCCATGCACTTACCAGTTTCTATAGTTGCACTAACAAGATTAACCAGGCTATTCCAAATGAGACTAAGAAGTGCTTCTAAAAGAAGAAACATGACACAAAGGACATTGTTTGGTTATACACACTGTTTTAGGAAAAGAACATTACATATGTATGCTGTCTCCTAAAATAGAAACTCTCCCAATGAACACAGATGTTTTAACAAATTCAGAATGTCTCAGAAATGTTCTTCCATGCTTCAAAAAAACATATAGAAAATAAAATTGCAGTAGGACCAAGAGCCAAAAGGTTTGTACAGGGTTTATATATTGCTGTAAATATGGTTAGTGTTGCATAACAGTATTAACCCCAGCACACTAAGACCTGGATGCTCAGCAAAGCAATCTGGTGATTAATGATGGGACTAGAACGGTGAACATCTCTTCTTTAAATAAAAGTACAGCTTTGATTTGGTTATACATATGTTTGTCAGGCATGTCTACTCATCCCAAGGCAAGTTTTATGCTTAACACAAAGCAGCATCTGGAAATATTTAATGTTCAGATAAATAATACCACAGCTTTCACAATGTGGCATGTAGCATTCTGGAGAATGTTATCTGCCATTTCTGCCATATAGGATAACATGCGCTCATGCTGGAAAGTCTTAAACTGAGTGAGTGAAGGGGCAGAGGTGGGCCATCTAACCCAGAAAAAGTGATGCTAAGTGTGCTCTCTGTGGCCACAAAGAGTGGGAGCCTCACCAGAGGTTGGTCTCCCAGTCTCCTTAGGATGGGAGAGCATTGCTTACTGAATTTCTTTCTAATATGAATGAGCAAGAACTGTACCTGGAGCTTCCTTTCCCACAGCAATGAAGCCATTTTTAACAACCGAGATGAAAGTAGAGGAGTGCTTGCTGAAGAAAGAATGGCTACTTAGAAGGTTGTGTGTCAGAGGCTCTAAAAAAATGTAAAAACAAATTCTCATACAAAAATGCATCTTGTATATAATCATATTATATTACTCTTCCTTTTGAAATTAGGACACCGATATATCAACATATCAGTTTTACCAAGATTGAGCTGTAGTTTGTTCTCAGTAGCAGCAGAAGTGGCATCTGAACCCAGGAAGTAGTGCAGCAGCATTTCAAGGCCCAGCAGTTGGATGGAAGAGTAAGACTGAGGCAAACTCATGCTGCTGTTTAGGCTACGAGGGGTAGCACCTGGACTGCTACATGAGGGAACACCTGAGATGAATTCAGGGATAAAAAAAGGAACAGTAAAAAAAATTTCAGGAAACAAGGGAAAACAGCAGCAGTGATTTGGCACCTAAAATATATTTAAAAGAGCAAATGCAAGTACTTCTTTTTACCTGATTTTGGGGTGGTCAAAGCAATACTATTGCTCTGGCTACTGCCTCTAGCAGGAGTGGCTGGGCCTTGCAATGAAGCATCTGGAGAAATTGCACTATGCAGGAGTGGTACAGCAACCTGAGACATGAGAATTTAGTATACACAGTAGTTCAAAACCAAACTTTCGATTAAAGGCTAGTTTTCTGGACAAAGACTAAGCTTATGTTATTTTTAAATTCTGTTAAAATATCCCAAAAAGAAAGCAGCCGCGCTATACAGTATTGTATACCATATTGTATTTGGGTGGCGTTGTGGCATTTTGGGTTAGTTTCGTTGCATCCCGTAAAACGCATTGGGGACATTAAAATTCATACTACTGGAATTTCTACACATTGTGGTGTATACCACTAATAAGCTGTATATTGCAGCCGAGTGCAAAAGTTTACACTCAGTCGAATTACATGTTTTGTTGGTTTTCTAAGAAAAAGTACATGTTCTTTACAGGAAATATATTTTTCTGCCAATTTTTCTCTTCACAATTTCAATTTATTTTCCTACTGGAAAAAAGGACATAACATACTGACTAGGAATGTTTTGTTTTCAAAACACATGAGTCAACTGGACCAGAGAATAAACCAGACTGAGACCACCATGAAAAGTTTGAATTTGGTCCAGTTTTAGGCAATTAGAGGAATCGGATATGCTCAGAGGCAATAATGCTGTGGAGTCCTGTACTAGGCTTAATCTTTGTCCAAGAAATTGATCCACTGAGTAACCACAGAAGAAGCCATAGAATATGTTGATAAACTGGTATCCTCCTGCTCCATTACTCTGCTTACCTGATCAAAATTAGCAGCCAGGTTGGGCCCTAGTTTGACTACCAGGTACCACCAGACCTCTAATTTGGTGAGTAACAGAGCCTCAGTCCTTACAGAAATGGAGCTAAGGGGCTGCATTAGCAGCTTCAACCTCTTGCTGCTACAGAGGATTTCTGCCAGAGAAATGAAGACAACTGAGATGAAGGGCACAGCTCTTAACCAAGAAAAATAACTGTTGCTTTGTGGTGTTAAAACTTTGTGGTGTTCAAATCCACTTAAAATGACATCAAATAACAAAAAGCACTTATCAGGCTATATAATCAGGCTGTCTGCTTACCAGGATTAAGAGCAAAGTTGTCAATGAGGCTCTTCCAGGCTATGAAGGCAATTTTCTTAATGCTGGGAGAAGAGCTGCGGAAGCCCAGCTCTTCTAGATACAGCAGGGAGTTTATGAAGGCACCGCCTTTGTGGAGCAACTGAACAGAGACAAGTATGCAAAGTTTAATCTCCATTTTCCACTGAGACATCTTCAGTGCAATAAAATACTGGCAATCTTTTGGTGCGAGTCTTACCTTGCCCAGAAGCTTGACAAACAAAGGCCACAGCTTCAGTACATTACTCTCATTCTTAGTGGAGAATAGTTTCTGCATTTCAGGAATGAGTTTCTGAAAAAATTAAGTCGTAGATCACAGATTAAAGAAAAAGGTCAACTGTAACACACTGATATACCAACACATCAGGCTGAATGTTTAAGCATGAACATGAGTCTCTTTGATTGTGGAAAAAGTTCTTCCTGCGGAGGTTTCTCCATTTCTACTCAACTGAAACCACCAAAACAATGAAAACTCTTTTTCAGGAGCTCATTTAGATCAACAGTAGCACCAATAAAGCAAAAAGGAATATTTATTGCTTTATTCAAGCAATTCACTACTTGTTTTTGCAGTAAGCTTGGATGCAACTGTGAGCTTTAGCACCAGTGCACAAAAGGCTTGCATAATTCTAAATTCTGATCTTAGTGCATCTAGAAGCATTAAGGTAAACATGAACACTTACAGATGACATCATAGGCTCTACAATCGCAGCCACCTCCTGTTGTTTCTCCAGAAGGAGGGGCAGTCCCATCTCCAGGGCTGCAGCCGCACGCAAACGCACTTTTGAAGATGAATGGACTACCAGAGGAATCACTAGCTTGGACCAGCAAACTGCTCCTTCACCCATCTGAGTGGGAGCCTGTTCCAGCAACCTGCATTAGACATTTAATCATTAATTTGAAAAACTAACGGTCTGCATGTCTAATGTGCCATCACGTTCATACCTCATGTATTTTTGCCTTTTTATCAGAATCATTTTTCCTATCTCAGTTCAACATTTTTCAACATTCAGTCATTGAGAACGGACATGAAATGTTACAAAATGACCATCTTTACCTAATTTTAGCTGAATCCACAGTAAATACACACTATGTTTAAACTAACATTTCAGTTTTATATAGAGACACAAACATGCAAATAGAAAACATAGAAAAGGGAGTTAAAAGAGTATGCAAGTTCCTGGCCAAACTACAGAAAAAATATATTTCGTGCATATGAATTTACTTTATAACAACATTAAGTGACTCATGATCCATTAGGATTGACTGGGTGTCTTTTGTCTGCAAGGCATCTAGAGTCTTGAGAATTTCCGATGTCTGTAAAGGTGAAGAAGAAAGATAATTAGCATGGCATGTCTTACAACGAAGAGCAGAAATGCTGCAAAATGTCTTATTTACTTACCTTTTTGGACACCACTTCTGCAGGAAAATTCTGCTTTGAGATAACCCATAATGCTCGAGTGCATGTGTTCTTGTCAGTGGACTTTAACACCAGGCCACAAAGAGCAGACAAGATCTCCTCTGCAAAATTTGCTACAAAAAAAAGGCAAAGAAATTGAACACTATGTCCTGCATATATACTGTATGTCCCCTTCCCAGTTATCTACACTGTGTCCTGCTCCCCATTCATATTATTTATAGTTTACCTGGGACGCCCGAAACGATATTTGTGTTGAATACACAGAAGCCTAAAGCCTGAAGTGCAGCCTGACTTAGCTCCTCATTGTCACTGGATATGTGAGTCTGAAAACACAGGAGGGAAAATAAAAAAAATAGAGATAGACAGACAAATAAATCCATTTATCAAAATATACTGAGACGCAACAGAAACCTTCAGAATGCATTTAATAGTGTCCTCTCTCAAACAGAAGCACAGAGTAATACAAAAGTTCACACAATGTAGACAAATGAAGACAAAGATGGTATGTGACAGTAACGGAGCGTGCTGAGTTCCAGGGCACTCACTCTTACCTGAAGAGCTTTAGCTAGACGTGAAAAGTGCTTTAGTATTATAGGAAAAAATTGTCTCCCTTCTTCTCCACTGAGCCGACTGAAATGTAAAAACACAAACATTCTCTAACACTGAAGATATTCTGTTAGGTATAATTACTTAAATATTAGAAGAATCAAAGATAGCTCCAGTAGACAAACTGGATCACTCACTTGGCAATGGTAAGATAGGCATCGGTCTGCTCTGATGTCCCAGCTGCAACATCTTCCAAAGACTCCAGGAGAGGTAGAAGGCTGGAGCTAGAGAGGGGTACCGTGGCCATCATCCTCACACCCTGCAGAAACAATCATTCCTCCACTTTTGGTTCTCCATCATGAACGACTAATTTACTAATTATCAAGTTGGGAGGGGGGGGGATGATTTTAGCATGCTTTAAAAGAATATTTTAAACCAGCTTCAAAACTGAAACTTGTTAGAGGACACTGCAACACAGTTAATTTACTAACCATCATGTATTCCATTAGATAATCAACGTTAGGATTAATATTAAATGCAGGTTAGACGATACATATGATGGTTACTCAACATAAATCATTAAGTAATGTGTTTGGCTGAAATTGCTTCAAACTAGAAAAGGAATGGGATAGACTTTTAAAGCACTGTTGCATGTCCAACATGTGGCAGTGAAGAGAGCAACTAAAGGTTCAAATCATATAAGAATAGATAACATCTGAAAATGTGCATGTTCACCTCCTCAGTGCCTGAAGACATGGGCATCTGTGAGTCAGAAAAGATTAACAGAAAGAAGTGTAAATTGTGCCTGAATGGTGGCTAACCAAGCTAGCTTGGATGCTTTAGACCTGCTCGGTTCTGGGATTGAAATAGGTTTACACCATCCTTATATTAAATTAAGGTAGGGGTTTTATATATAGTGAATGGGCTATAAACTACAAGTATATGTGAGAATATATTTTACAGCACCTATATAGAAGAATAGTTGCAGTGAGAGCTAGCTAGCTACTTCCTCACTTTAGCGTCTCATGTAAACACTCCGACCAACAGCAGTAACAGGAGGATTTACAAACATTTAGACGAGCTGGTTTGATACAGTGAGCAAATAACAACGTACTTTAGTTCATCTTCAGTGTAGCCGTGTTGTGTTTACAGAGATGTAGAGATATGTAGTCGGTTAGAGGCCTCACTTCTCCAGCACGCTGCTAACTCACCCAACCCCCTTCCAGAGCCCAGCAGCACACACACACTCACAAAACAACCCTCTCTCACCTCACAGACACTACAGGAGCACACCCAACGAAACAGAAGGAGACCATGGACGAACGGAGCAACAACAATCAGTTCAAGCGACGGATGTTATTGGAAAATATCAAATAATATGTGACTGTCACACACAAGTGTGAAGTTCTCTTCACTTGCTCCACTCCCGCGAAAACGCTGGCGCCAAACGAGTCGCGCGCAGCAGCGTCACCTTTCACCAGACCCAGTCCCCGCCCACACATGAATAATTAAATACAGCAGAACCACCTAGACAAAAGTTTTGGGACACACCTCAGAGTTGGATCAGGCTCCTTACATCCAGGGAAGGGTTGTATCTTAATACTTTAACATACCAGGACATTTTGGACAATGCCATGTGCTTCCGACTTTGTGGAAACCGTTTGAGGAAGACCTTTTTCTATTCCAGCAGAACTGTGCCCCAAGGTCCATAAAGACTTGAAGTCTGTGTGTTTAAATGTTGGTGTAACGGTCAGGTGTCCCAATTCTTCTGTCGAAATAGTCAAAAAACATTTTAAAGGTTATTTTATAGTTATTGGCTCTAATATTTATTGATTGGTTTGTCTTTGTGTGTCTGTGTGCAAAGTGTCAGGATTTCACTATTTTTGAATTCCCTACCCTCATGTATTCAGCTGTATAATAAATTAATGAAACGTGTAATTGATAAATAGTTTCTAAATACTGAAAATACTAATAAACTAATGTAATGCATTTTAAATTCCAATGGTGTATGTATGTGCCCTTTGTAAATAATGATTTTTTTGTCATTGTATTATGTAATACATATATAGCCTACAATGCTCAGAAAAAAATTAAAGCAACACTTTAAAAACACATCAGCTATCAATGGGGGAAAAAATCAGGATGGATATCTATACTATACCGCTAGAGGACGTTGGGCCATCAAGCAACCCTCATGCAGTCTGTTTCTGATTGTTTGGACAGAGATCAAGCTTTATAGCTATAGAAAAGCAGATGAGTATCAGTTTCGCTCCCTGATAGAGCAGGTGCATCTGGGATGTCGCTGGGGATAGTCGCTGCAATGCTACATTTCTGCGGAGGCATGTAAAAATAATTTTCCAAAACTAACGACACACACACAAACTCAAACAAAGGGCAGGATATGCTATGTGTATACACACATATTCACATTTTAACTCTTGGACTTGGATGGCCAAGACAAAACTTTAATTCTGTGGACAGTGAAGCATGCTTGTGTTGATTTTGTATTTTGTTTTTTGTTTTTTCATTTCAGTCGCCAATCTTGATCGTCTCTCAAAACCAAGAGAAATTAAAACAAAAGTACAAGAAAAGTGACATCTCATAATGTGCAGATACGCTCAACCAGAGTCTGCTGTTCCTACTACACCATCACGTGATTAGTTATGGGAATTTTGGCTCTTTTTAATGAGTCGGATCATTTGCATCAGATCACTAAGAAGATCCGGCTGCTTTAGCTCGCAAACGCAGACAGACAGGGCAGACGCTGTTCACTGTTCACAAAATATGTCGAATGACAAACCCTGGTAAGGCTGAACAATTGTTTTGATTATATTTGGCCAGTATGAAATCCCGTATTATATTGCTTATGTTTAGCCAAAACGTTGTTTGGAGGCTGACTTGGATACAGAAATGCATAGCTTTGCTAGCTTAGCCTGGCTTGGAGAAGGTTAAGGTTTATAAAATGGGATTTTAAAATGGCCAAATATATTCAGAACTGTTCAGCCTTACCTATGTTCAGCCTTACCTATGAAATGTAATCCCTTGGGATCTGGTTTGGAGCGTACAGCCCCATGCAGAACTTGCATGAGGCGTCTTTATTCACTACTTCACTCCACAGCAGTGCCTCCCGCAATATGGCGGCAAATATGCAGCTGGCCATCTAGGCTAGTAATATTTTATGTTTGTGGTCAGTCTAGTAATATTATATGTCTATGGTCAAAGTTACTCTGCTGTCAAAGAACCGAACGAGTCGGTACTTTTAGTCAAAGAACCAACTCGTTCGCAACCGACACATCTGTATCGTGTTGACATATTGCAGTTTCGTTTGAAACGATTCGCACGACCCGACAACCTGTTGCAGAGAGCATTCTAAAATATAGGAAAAATAAACATTAACTACAAACATGTTTTACTTTGGCAATAATTTAATCCATGTCGTGATTTCTTTGGATATATATATTTGGATAAAATATATATATGTATATATAAAATTTGGAGCCAAATGCATATTTGCATATTTTCACCTCTAAACTTTTACACATGACTGAATATCCCATACACACAGCACATTAATTCAAAATCACTAGGGAAGAGCATTACTACTGCAAAGAAACTGCAAAGCCTCATAAAGATTTCCACACAATCACAGCGTTCAGAAGCACTTAAAAAAATTTGGAAGCACATAAATGTACATTTAGTCAAAACCACAAACCCCAAGCATGGACTAAGGCTGACCCTGCATGTCTGGTCCATTTAAAAAGCTTTTGCACAGGCCCTAATCTCCGCAGTTAGCCAACCTACAGCCATGTAATTACTTGACAGCTAGAGTTCAGCTAAATGAGACACAGTAACCTTAAACAAGTTTAAGGAGTGCCACGTTAGATTCAATCTAAGGGAATCTTTCCAGCCTCTGCCACAAAGATCCTGCACTACAGTACCTCGGCTCTGAAGCGCTCCCTAGCAGCCCGGCATTTGTTTAGACACCTCAACTCTTAATCCATTTCTTCACGTGGAGCCTTATCTTTGTGCTGCTATGCTTAATGAAATTATAGAGGACTAGGCTGATGGGTTAACATGATAGAACAGCCTCCCCACTCTTTCATCCTTCTTTCATCAGACCCGTGAGCCGTGGCGTGGCTGTGCAGCCGGAGTGCCCTGCGGGGTGCAGAGCAAAATATGACACTGGCGACAGTTGCGCTTGTAAGCAGCTCCACGCACGCCCTGCATCGACAATAAGCTCCAGCGAGTGATTAAAGTGGCTGGTGGTGCGCTGTGATATGCCCTGGGAAGGCATTAATCTTACGGGTTCCTGGCCTTTCCCTAAAGAGCCCTGATCAAAGTGCAGTGCCGGGGCTCAAG
Source organism: Brachyalestes nurse (assembly GCA_037974405.1). Taxonomy (NCBI): domain Eukaryota; kingdom Metazoa; phylum Chordata; class Actinopteri; order Characiformes; family Alestidae; genus Brachyalestes; species Brachyalestes nurse. The sequence continues at coordinate 18,532,440 of JBBPCY010000037.1, read as the reverse complement.
GACAGCGAGGACTTTGGGGGAGGGGGGCCGGGACGAGGCAGCTAGGAGCAGATGGAAAGTTCAGACCCCGGCTTGTTTCAATGAAATGTCAGGACTGTAAAAAAGGTTTCATAAACCATCAATCATATGTGGTCGCCGCGCCTGAAATAGTCAGGAGGTGACGGAAATTAGACCTCTCTGGTGAACTGTGGAGGTAATTACTGGAGCTTGGCTTGGGTGACTTCCTTTTTAGGCAACCGGAGGGCCGGCAAAGCTGCTTTCAAAGTTACAGCAAGCCAGGCTGTTGGAATGGCAGGTGTGTGCCGGGTGCAAAGCAAGGAGACTCACTTCATTCTGTGACATGTGACAGGCGGTGTGTGTTGGTATGTATTTGTGTTTTCCTGGTTGGCTGGATATGTGTGTCTCAGTGTTTCAGTCTGGTTCTCATGCTCCCCCCCTCCTCGTCTTGTGGGGGGCGGGGTTGTGGGGGAGTTTGTTGCACATTGGTGTCTGTGCAAGCCTGAAAAATTGGCTGTTATTCTATTGGAAAAAATATGTCCCAATTTTCGCGGTGCTTATTCTGCCACATATATACGGCGGCGTGCAATTTATTGTTCAATCAATCTTAAGAAGTTATTGAGGACGTGGTGCACCTTTTGTGATTGAGAGAATCACTTTATTGTTGGAGTTCCTTTTATTCCACCACGGGATGGAATTTTATTTGACGTATGGAGTGTTCTCCGGGCTTGCCTCGCTGGCAGAATATTTTACCTTGACTTTGCAAAACTGTAACACTATCATCTTTTATTAGTGGTTTGTGCTTAGGTTGATTAAGAAGGAGATCATCAGAAGTGATTTATGGCTGTGGAATTAGATGCTGAGGTTGCGGCTCAGGTTTAACATTCTCTGGAGCTTCTGGGCGCTTGTAAATGTGAAATATTTTCACTCCCCTTCTGAAGTTTATTGGGATTGTTCACAGTTTATTGAAATTGTGTAACCACATCTATCTACGCTTCCTTTTTTTTTTTCATCATTTGCCCATCCGTCTACGAATAGTTTTCTCATAACCCTCGTGCAGTTTGAGGTATGCAACTCAAACACTGTATATGATTTCTCTAGTCTGGAATGAGTGAGAGCTAAGCATTCTTGATGTGCTTATGTGTGCACATGCCTATTATCATAGTATTACCATTTTTAATATTCAGCAATGGCTTGGGGTAACTTTGGATCTGCCAGACATGTTCCAAACTAGCAGGTGGGCTTACTCTGTGCAAGTTAGAGGAAATTAATGTGCTAAATGACCTTCATGCAGAAATGTCATTGTTAAGAGCAGCATCGCGTAGTACAAGGATTCAACGAAGGCACTTTCCCCCTTCTATTACATCTATAAATTAAATTAAAGCATAACATACTAACACCAACACACTACACCAATGTACTAAAGGTCTCCTACTTTAGAAATATTGGGAGCATATGTTGTTTTTGCATTTAAGCATCTCTTATGTACTTAAATGATAAAAAAAACTAGAATATAAAAATAAAGTCTTTTATTTTCTAGAAGAAATAAAATATTTCAAGTCAAGTAAACCAGCTGGGGCTGCATGCACACTGCCCAGGGCTATAGACTGTAATATAGAGATTTATCTAAATTTACTGAACATAGAGCTTTGGGCAGAGTACAAGCTGGAGTTTATCACATAATATTTTGGCACACATATAAAAAACATGTGAAAAATCATTTCTCACAGCAATTTAACACATTATCACTGGACAGTTCTCGGTGAATAGCAGTAGAGAATGTGTTTACCTGATGCAAGCATGATTGTCTTTTTATATCTAGCCATGTGTCAGAATAAACAATAATTATACAACATAATTACACTGTTGTGTTAAAGGAAACACCATTTGACAAAGATAGTACATGCTTTAATTTTCTGAATGTCATCTGAAATGACAGCTATGCATTGGTGGTTGGTGGTCCTGTTTTTTGACCGCCTTAATGGGGATCATGTCTTTGACATCTTTTTTATTTTTACTTTTGGGGGGCTGGAAGGTGGACCCCTCATCCTCTAGACAGCACGCTGATTATGAAAGGATGTCACTGCAACTTTAAGAGGAGCTCAGACCAGTAACATGGTAAATTAAGTGTACAAACTTCACACAAAGCGTGGAATCATGATCTGCATATCTAAAAAGAAACCCTCTGCAGCATGGTTGGCTAAAATGCAGTAATCGTGTTTTCAACTTCCTAATATTGAGCCATAAAGTGAACCGTGTTGTCTAGTCTAAACAACACTTAAAATTAAGAATGTGTTAAAAAACCAAAGCTTTTCGTAAAATCCAGTCTCTTTGTTGAAGATAGAGGATGTCCAAGTCAGACTGACGTGACATTGGATAGCTATCGGAAATACGGGGAGAGCGTCATGAATAAAGCATCAAGGGTATCAGCACACACTTTACGGTGCTTCTCCCTTTAGAGAGAGTTTTTCATTGTTGAATGGGTAACTAGTTCTTATTTTTAGGCTCTCTAAGTGGTATTCTTCTTCGTGCATGGCACACACACAAATTGTTCTATTTTGCGAAACAGAAATGTGTACTGCGTGTGTGTGTGTGCCAGTGTGTGGGGTTAGTTTGAGGTACAAGCAACAAATAAGACATATCAATATTTGATGGCAATCTGTTTTGCTCTTTTGGAGTGTAGCTACACTTCTAGGAGGGTGACTTTGAGTGTGTGTGGGGGTTGAGGAGAAAGGGGAAGACGGGGGGCGGGGGTGGTCAGAGAGAAAGAAAGAGAGAGAAACAAGGAAGGGAGCAGGGAGTGTGTCTTTGTCTGTGGTTTTGTGGACACGCAAGACTACACGGAGACACATTCTCTCTCTGAGGGAGAGGATTAGGCCTTTCTCTGGTACAAAGAGCTCCTTACCTGATGAGCAGGGGAAACTTGACCCTGTCTCAGATCCTCCACAGTAATACTAACAAGAATCAGGCACTATTGTTGTCCCTCATTACCTATAATCTCCCTCCTCGCTTTCAGCATGCTGTTGTCTGCTGTGTGCACGCCCCCTCCTCCTTCTCTTCGTCACACAGACACTTGGAAGTTCTCACTTTTCAAGACCTCACTGAAACCGTATATACCATTAACTCCAGCCACTAGGCTTATTCTTTTATAAACCTTTAGCAAACTTCTGACCCTCATCCAGAGGGAAAAATACATCTAAAGCTTCTTTGTATATTCTCTATCTGTAGCCCACCTGACTGCACAACAGCAAAAGCCCCCAGCCTTAGAGAGAGGCTAACACTTGCCTTCCTTCAATCATCATACATTACAGCAGTGATTAATGCAATGAAATTAAATCGAATTGATCAAGAAATAAGTTAAGCTCAACTTAGGAGTGTAACGATACACAAAATTCTCAAATGAATTTGATACAACATAGGAGTTTCTCTATGCACTTTTCAATCTAGCAGAAATAAGGCCTGAATATTCGCCCTTTGTTCTTAAATTAAAAGAATAGATTGGCAACGAAATCAAATTTACATTTTCCACATAACCCAGATACATACCTGGAATTTTCTTTCTAAACTACGTTAGTGTTGCTAATAAACACTAGCAGTCACCCAAATAGCCAGAGATGTTTTCTGTAAATACATTCTGATTAATTTGAAATGTAATCCCACCCGCTTTGCGGTCAAGTATAATCTCATGTCAACTTTCAGTGATAAGGAGAAAAACGGAAAGTGCAAGCATTACATAATGCTTATAAAAGCCAGTTTGTTGTAATAACACAAGCACAACAGCCTGAGCCTGTGTAGGTCCAGATGTGAACATTTTAGTCACCCCGATCTTCTAATCTGCAGGCATCTTCAGCTCGAAACATGTGTTGCTGTCATCGTAGCATGTTCGTGTCACATTGATGGATACTGTGCTGTGACACTAATGTCCTATGACAGATCCTTACTCATTCGTAACCTCTGACACACACACACACACACACACACACACACACACACACACACGCACATAGGCTACTCTGAGCCATTCTTGCAGCCTCCCAGTACGAACAGCCCTACACACTCTGCAACCCTCTTTTGCAAGCCATGGTGCATGGAAATTTATCAAATGTTATTACTTGCTCCTTGTTCCCGGCACAGTGTGGTGCAAAGACTGTCAAGCCCTGTCTGACCAGCTTGCTTGAGTTCCTCGTTTGATTGTGATGCGAGGAAATGTCAGTGCCTTCCAGCAAACAGCACCTTGCCACCCTGTCTTGCAGCCACAGGTCTATCAGGCTGGATTGGAGTGCAGAGTGTGTGTTTGTGCGAGTCTGGTGTGTGGTGGTTACTGTAGTGCCTGAGTCGTGTTCACTTCAGTGTGTCAGGGGCCTGAAAGCAGAAAGTGAGTGCCTGCATCAGTTGAGTTACTGGGCCGTACACAGTGTGCCGTTCCCATGATTTATGGCCCCCAATACAGTCAATAACGGCCTGGACAGAGATGCAAAGCTCCTCGAGATTGGATTACAAGGCTGGGCCCTGTGTTTGGGCTTCTTCATTAAGAAATGTCAGCACCACAGAAGCCTTGTGCTGGTTCTTGTTTATGTGTTTTCCTATGAGGATTTCTGTGCTTAGAGCCTGAAGCACTAGGTGATGGAGGAATCTGCAGTCATATTTTAAATAACACTGTAGTGGGGCTGTGCATTATGACAATAACTTACCATTCTCTGATAGAGCACATCATGGATCACGTCTCTGAGTTTATTACAGGCATTGCCAGTATTTCTAGAAATGTATCAAAAAACAGTTATAGAGAGCCTATAAATAACAATCAGAATTGAAGATATTTTAAGTTGGGCAGCACATACATGATGTACAAAGTGACACACAAAAATGGTTTTTGAGTCATTTCTTGCGGGGGAATAATTTACATCAAACAGTGCCATTACATGATATGATGTGGCAAGAAATGATGGTATACAAATACAACTGAAGCATCAAGCTGCTGTCATTCGTTCTTATGAGTTGAGCAGCAACCAATCAGCTTGTTGATATGTGACACAGTGACCAATAGTGTCATGATCATGATCATTCTAACACACTCTGAGAACGAATGCATAGTTTAATTCAATTCATGTTTAAGTTATAACTTTTAGACTGTGTCTTAGAAAAATTCAGATTGTGTTTAAAATTTAAATTGTACTTGTTAAGAAACTTCAGATCGTGTTTGAAAATGAAAATTGTACTTACATTTAGACTTAGTTACTTTATTTGTACTTATTCCCTTACTTTATTCTATGTTTTAAGTTTAAGAAAAATCTAGATTTTTATTTCAAATGTAATTGTCTTAAATGTCTGCACGGTCAAAGGAGCGGTTCAGGATACATTTCACTGTGTGTTCTACCTGTATAAATATGCATGTGACAACTAAAGTATCTTGTATCTTGTATCAATGTTAGGCAACCTTTGGGCTCAGAACTGATTCACTAAAGAAATAAAAATACAAACTTAAACATGGGTCTTGTCTCGTCTAGTTGTATTGTTGCTCTTGTTCTTTGTCCTGTCTGCACTTGTTGTTTTGTGCTCTGTTCGGTTCTGCTCTTGTGTTGCGCCATGGTTCTGGAGGAACGTTGCTTCGTTTCACTGTGTGCTGTGTGTGTATGGTAGAAATCACAATAAATCCTACTTGACTTGACCTGACAACCAACAACTGCCCAACTTGCCCTGTAAAAAGTGACAGATTGTATTTAATCCCATTATGTTTTTTATTACTTTGTAATAACTGTGTAAAAAGAGGTAGTACTGTCAAAAATGTATGTAAATAATCGTACATCAACTGATTTCATACTGCAAAACAATCATCAGAATGCGTACCATCATCAATAATGAAACAAAAGTGGCGTATACAGTTAATTCCAAATGGCAGTTCATTTATCCAGATCAATGACCAACAGAATGGATAATTACAGTAATATACTGACAAGCCTTGCCCGTTTCACTCTAAACATGCCATTGTAGCTTGTTTGTAGCTGCTAATCTCTACAACATAATGCTCATTGCTGTAATAGCTCTCAAATAGTCCTTTGTCTTTGTGAATCTCCATTCAGTGCAGCATAGAAAGCTGGCAGTAAGCTTCTCATTCAGCATGCCTCGTTTAGCTGCTGATAGCATGGCAGATGCAGGGGGACACATGTGGGATAGTGATAAGGCCTGCCATGCTGTGGTTATGGCAGGCATTACCTACATGATTTGATTGGTAGTGGCTGACATCTCGAGGTGTTTGCTGCTGTTGTCTCGTCGATGACTTAACACGCTGGGCAATTAGATTACAGACAAATTGCTGACCCTGTCTACAGCATTTGCAGATAAGCAGGGGCAGCCTGAAATATGCTCATGATCTAGATGCTGAAACCTGAAGTAAACAAGAAGGAGCTCTCCCTGTTATGCTAGACAGCCGCCTCAAATAAGATGGTGCAGCATTTCTTTCCAAAGACAAACCCAGCTCTGGTTGATTGACAGTTGAGAATGGCATATTTATTTCCAGTTTATCTGTTTTGTCTGTAACCAAGCACACTACTGTATTCTAGAGTGCAGTGCAGTGCAGCTCGGTTTGGGCTTAATGACGGTATGCAAACTGACTAATAGTCGTGTTCGGCCTGGCATATTGGTGCTTTTGCATTCTTCTGCAGTCACATTTTACCTATTAAGAATTAGATGAGTTTCCCCAAAATTAAGCACAGCTACTCCTTCCTGGGAGTTAGCATTGAGATAAATTAAGTACAATCACAAATGAGAGTCATTAATAACAGAAGAGCCTGGTCATTTACCAACAGAACAGAGGCCTACTGTGAATGTACATTCTCCAAAGCTTCCTCACCATCGTACAAAAAATGTCACCAAAGCACATGCCTTCAGAAACACTGAAAAGATCAGTATGGACAAAATGGAAAAAGTAGCCATTGCATGACCAGCTGGATGGCTTACCTCAGTTTGGCTCCTTTTTTATGGCTGGAATAGACACAGACTTGGCTCTGGCATAATTTCCTGTTGATTATAACACAGATGTATTTATCAGATCAGTGGCTAGGCAAGCAGCCAGGTTTTCTTCAGTGGTGTAGGGATTTCCAGTGGTTCCAGTGGCGTATTTGTGTAATTGAGTGTTTCAAAACTGTTAAATTGAGAATTGTGACAGAAGACTGAAGGGTGCTGTTCTTCTTTAATTTACTATGCTTTTGTGACAGTTTAGGCTCATGCTGTAAAATAAGAAGTTGTTCCAACGAGATCTACCATTGTGATCATGGCATTGGCCTTCCTTTGACTAAACCCAAGGCACTGGCAGTTTCTCTCATTAATGTGGGGAGTTTGTCATCCATACTTGTCAGACAATAGGAAAGACATTGACATAAATGAATTAATTTTGTTTTTTCTGAAGGTTACGTTTAAATGATACTGGAACTGGTGATGCCAGCTAAGTCTTTACCCCAAGAAAAGGAGACATGCTCTTAGAACGTAGCTCTTTTTTTTTTAGGGAACGACAAAGTGCAGAAAGGATCTTCAAATATTTATGCAAACTTCAGTCCTATATCTCGCAGTTTTGTAGAAATCAAAGTGATTCTTTGCCAAACTCTTCTGTAGGTGTGGATCAGTCCTGGTAATGCCCCCTTGGATGTTGTTCACTTGTCTGTGAATAATTGGTGCCCTTTTACTTGTGGGATTCGATGCCCTTTAGCAATTCTGTCTCAGAACGCTGTGTATTTCAGCTTATCTGTCACGGATTGCTTTGCTTGGTTTCATTTCAAATGAAGCAAATGCTGAAATCAGAGTGCTTACAGTCATAAAGTTCAGTCATACGCAAGGCCGACACATTAATTTAGTCAAAACTAAAATACATAAGCGAATGCATATGCATGAGAAATGAAATACAAGCAGCATTTCTTTGATGATGTGTATGTGAGCATGGGCAGAGTAGTTTGGGTTGGTGCAGCATGAAGAATATTCTGTGAAACTTTGTTAAAAGATGCCCTTCAGTGATGTGGAGAGCTTTTTGATCACACTGTTAAGGATCTACTAACTGTTTCTCAGTAGTGAGAGCTACTGTTTGTGTTTGGGGGAAGCACTTGTTTCTCCATGTTTAGCTGTCAGGCTGTGTGTTTTCCTGGAATTACAGCGTTCCGAGGAAGAAGGATTGCCTTTCAGGGGCTTGAGGTGAGCAGACGAGCACACGGGGCTGCCTTCATCTGCTCCGTCTGGCAGAGTTCTTCGGGGAAGTCTCTGCAGAGGTCACCACAACAGCTGTGGAAAAAAAAAGAAAATTCACCATTCATGGTGGCAAACTGATTCCCTCTTTACCCCCCACCATCCTGTATCTCTTCAGCCTGAGCCGCTCCACCGCTCCGCTGTAAGCTCCTGTTTGACGGCCTGCCACAAAACCACATCAGCCATACATCTTCTGGAGGCATTATCCCTAATCCTGTCATATGACTGGAGCGATGTCTGGGCTGTTGACAGCGGCGAGGGCTGGAAGCATGTGGCGTGTTAGCCCTATAGCTTTTCTCCCTCACCAGCTCCTGCAGACTGCAGTGCGCTGCTCGTGCCCCGCAGCCAGACGATGCAGGCGCACCACAGCCCACACAGAGACTTGATGATGTGCCGCACGGGATGGAAGAGATGTCAGAGAGTGAAGCAGTGGGTGGAAGACATTCTCCCACTGTGATAGAAACACTCAACCAAAGGATACATGTGTGTCTGTTGGTGGAGGGTTTGGAAGGGCACTCAAGAAAACAGACACTAAAGCACCAATTAATCTCCTGCAGATCTGCAACACTTTATTAAATTGGTAATCATGACGTAGGAATTCCCAAAGAAACTTCCATGTAAGTCTCTTGTTAATCTGACAATGGCCACATTGTCACTCACTTAGACAACATGCTTTAGCAGCAATTCTTTGAGGGGGAAACATGTCTCCAGGAGTGCTGAGAAAGTTAAGATCAATGTTATCGTATGTTCTTGAGTTCTGAAAGTCTGATCTAACATGCATCGAATAAAAACGCTGACTGAGTGGTTGATAGATCTTTGATAGACAAATTGAAATATAAATCCATATAATGTGGGCCTGCCTGTTCCCATGTCGTGCTCTTCGTAGGTTAATTCTAAAGGGCATGACTTTCATGTGGAGCTGAATCCCGCAGGATGTAGCACGCACATTAAGAGCACTAATTAGCACCCAAAAGCCGTTTCCGTCAGCGTATTCCGATTCTGTTACTCCCACCTTTTGCATTTTTACCAGCTCGTCAGTGCGAGGGTGTCTCCAAGTCTGGTCATATGGAGACACATTAAAATCCAGCTCATGGAGCCATCAAAATGGCGCTGGGCCTGATTTGCACATGGCAAAGACTGATATCTGCATGCATGTGGACTCATCAATACTGAATATAGTTTAGCCACTTAATCACAGAGCCCTGAGTGAGAGCACCATATTGAGGATTCAAGAATGGTAATTAAAATTCAAGTAATCTCCCCTCTAACTGGTTTTTGTTCATTAGTAGGATTTTATTGTCGTGGAGCATAGCTGCTCAGGACATTGGTGTCGGCTCTTCTCACCCAATTTCCTGACATTACAACCCGCTCTCTCGCTAAGCTGTTTTATCTTCTTTTTTTCACAGAAGTCTAAGGCTTTTTCCATCATTGATTGGTTATCCACAGCATGTCCTATTTACACTTTCTTCTCTGCCGGGAACTGTTCTGTGGCCCCGTTAGCCTGTTAAGTTTCTGCGCTTATTGCTTATATGGTTAAGCTATAAATATGGCTAAGCCATTTCTTTTTCTGAGGCATGTAAAATATTATGGCCTTCAATATACTTGAAATTATTACTCTCAATACTTTAGTAACCACGTTACTTGCTCCATCTTCTGGTGTAAGTAGTGTCCAGTTGTCATACGTGAACACACAACATCACTGAGTATGAAAAGCACAAACTTGATTCACCAAGTGAAGCAGTGGGCAGCCAGGAACACAGCACCTGTGTGGGGACGGTACCTTGCTCAAGGGCACCTCAGAGGTGCCAATAGCAGTCTTGGTATTGAAACCCACAACCTTCTGGACCACCAGCTGCCCTTAGATGTATAAAGTCTATCTGGAGAAACAAACAAATGACTAAACAGTTCTCACAGTTTGGAACATTGCAAGAAATGGAAAACATTCTAATAATATGCCCTTCAAAAATGGCTCGATAAACTCTGGAAGAGTCTGATTGTGCTGTATCTGCTCTGCAGTTTGCATGATACCTAGCTGGGATATCAGAAAGTATTAACGACGGTGGTCTCGAAGGCACATGCCCCCTGGTTGGTTCAATTAGGGATGTATGTAGTAGATATTCTAGGTAAATAAGCTTACTCAGCAAGCAGTAAGAATAAATGTAAACACACTGTTCCCCTGAATATGCCCCAGCACATATTTGGTTATGAGAGAACTAAGTTATTAAGCAACAGAACTGTATCAATTCTACTGAACCCCTTTAAGTGAATTGCAATTACTTTTGAGATAAAGTTAATTTATGGACAGTCCCTGTGAAAGTGGGCGGTATTGAAATAAAGAGTTTGTTTTGATTTTGCCTTTACAAACCAAATAATGACCCTGAATGATTAATGTAAGTAATTTACTGGTGTCATGATGAGATTGCCTTAGTGCCCCACCAGCACAGAAACATAAAGCCTTACCTTGGAAATTTCTAATTAGTAAGTGCAAATAGATGCTAGCCCAAGTGCTCAGAGTAATTAACAGATACTGCAGCATGTGGGCCACTGGTCTAAAAGTTTCTTGCATTTACAAGCATAGGAGCTTATATTAATTTTTTAGGTTCTAGGTGCTCTTTGGAAGCCATATCCGCCTATATGCTTTTTCAAATGCCATTACAGAGGCTGAGGCTCTTTTTGAAGATGCTTTTAAGACTTTTAGAGATCTAGCTCAGCTTCCTGTGTGAATATTCAGATGTTTTTCAGGCTGAAATAGACTCTGTGGTTGATGGATGCTTTTTTTTTCCAGAATCCGCATCATATCTCGAATGAGGATAGAGAGAAAACACTCAAATATCTCAGACAATCGCGGTTGTTGTAGCGTCCCCTGGGCTTTCCACCTGGATGCATCCAGGCTATAGCAGATAACCTGATGAAAAATTCACAAGTTGGCAAATATAGGAAATGGAAGTGTGTGATTGACTTGGTACCTCCGAATAGCAATAGTGTGTTTTTGGCATATCTTTTCCACTCACTAGTTTAATTTGGTGCCCTTTTACCTTCAGGCAAACATTATATTTTGTTAGGAATTTTCACACGAATCTTGGAATCTTTTCATGCTTTGTGGTTACGAAACCAATACATTTTAGAATTTGGGCCAGACTGACTAACACTTTTTATTCTGTCATGTAAACAACATATTTCCAGTCTAGCCTTCCAGTGAGCATTCTTATTTCTGAGCTTCTTTCCTCTCTCTTCATCATGAACTCCAGATTTCCAGCCCTCTAGTAAGTACATTGGGGTTAGTCATGATTTGGTGGGAGGAGGGTCCTCCAGAATGGCAATTTGTCATTAAGTTATGTTGTGAAGAAAAAAGTGAAGTCCCTCACAGGACATAACTTAATAAGATCCCTACCAACACCTTTTCCAGTCTATACTCCCATGGCCTCTCAAAACACGCTGTCCACTACCATTTCATCTTCTTTGATTCATGGTTTCCTCTGCTGCAGTGCCGCCTTTAGCTCACGTACCCATGCTGGCTCCTGTGTTCCTGGCTGAAGACTGGTCACTCTCTGGTCGCTGCCTCAGCTCACTCTGCCATTGACCCAATGCCAGAGCCTTAATCACTAAACCCAGGCTTGTGGTTAAATGTGTTCTGCTCAGTGATGCTTTGCCTACCCAGGATCTCACTTTGAAGCTTCAGAATCCTGTAAGGCGACCACCAGTGACTCTGGCCTCAATTCCCAGCAGCTCAATGGCTTTGGCCTCAGCTCCAAGCTACTCCATAGGTCCAGCCTTGGCTCCCAGAGGCTCATCCCTTGGCAACTGCAGTCTCACTGGCCTTGGGCTCTCCTTTCAGACTCTGATGCAGATTAATATCCTCCAAGTTGCAGGATCTGCACCTGCAGTACCACTGGCACCAACTCTACTTCCATGACTCCTCAGATTTCATGTTTTCTGGAACATGTGTGTTAAACTGGCCAATTTGAACCATTACAGCTTGAGTGCTTTAGTTATGTCCATTTATGTCTTTCAATTAATGTAAGATCTTTTTTTATTTAACAAAACCCTATATCTCTACTATTGTGGGGTTCATTTTCTAAGATGTAAATGAAACGTTAGAAAAAGTAAGATTTTCCATCTCCTCAAAGTTCCGATTTGGAAAGAAAGCAGGGTTTTATTTTCTAACATCAACAGTATGTAAATAGTAATGCTTATCTCGTCACGGAACGTTCTCCCATCCTGCACCCTTTGTGTCTTTTTCGACTCAGCCCTCTAGGTCTGACGGAGCTGGGCTAATAGCAGTAAGTGATGCATGAGCTCAGTTTGGTTTGTGAAGGTTAAGTTTTACAGGAGGAACTGTTGTTGAAAGGAAGGCGTCTGCCGCTCCCAGTGGAGGCCTGGCTGCCGTGATGTAGATGAGAGGATGATTCATGATTGACTGGCAGAGAAGGAAAAGAGGTATTTGTCAAGTGCCAGGAGCGGAGCGCTGCCAGAATGCAAATGGACTGTTAATTGAGTGTTGGATGGCTTTGAGTAATGGGAGAGATTTCCAGCCATCAATGCACATCACCACAATAAGTAGAATGACTATAAAAACAGGCTTCCACAAAGCACAATGCTGACAAATCTGCAGAAATAAAAGGTTTGCTACAAAGGGTAAAGGGACAAGATAAACACGTTTGTTTGCAGATAATTAGATAATAAGAATTATTTTTTTAGCTTTTCCTATATTTGGACTGTAAACTTCCAACGCTGTACATTATAAATATCATTATAAATGTCTACGTGCATTATATGTAAATACAATGTGAAGTATCTCACACTGCATTACTCTTTTCAGTTTATTACTGTGGTTGCAGCTTTCATCTCTCGCTGACCCTCACCTTGAGAGCTGAATGTTTTGTATTCCCTACACCTGGTAGTGACTGGTGATGGAGGTCTTCTTTTGTCTGCTGTCATGTCTTTTCCTTCTCCTATAGCAATGTCATCTTTCAATTTCTGTCAAAAAAGGAGAGCACAATGCCGTTCTTGCTGAAGCAGCTGGTCCACAAGGACTGCATCAGAAGAGGGAGGCTCAATGCTATGTGCTGAGCAATCGTCTCCAAAGGGTAACAGATAAGGAGTCCTTGAATGGTACTTGTGAGAGCACATTGGGCTACATTTGTCAGACAGAGGAACACAGAAAATGTAAACTGTTTATATGAGAGTCACCATGCTTGTGCCATGCTAGTAAAACCAGCTTCTTTGTATATTGTGGAATTCTGAGGGAATAAAAATGTTTTCCCACTAATCCCAGCTGCCACCAGGGTGCAACCAATTGCCTTAGGATCCATGAGAACGTTAAAGAACAGAGACTTGTAGTCTTGTGTATTTTCATATTTTCATTTTGAGGGTTTTTATGTGTACAGATATCTTCACAGTAAAGCTGGAATCACTGAACTTAAAGGCAGAGCAGATGCTGTTTAGTTATGTGTCAAAGAACATCTGGCATGTGCTCTTCATGTCCCTCATAGGAGACTAATGAAGTCATTAGGACTGTATCATTAGAAGATGGACTGGAAAATATTAGGGAAAGTCATGCTAACCTGAGTATTTCCTTAATTAGATGCCATCATTCTGTTAAATGAGCTCTCTTATTGCCCTGTGGGGACAAATGAAGTGAGGCTAGCTAATACCGCTACAGTTTGACTATGTAGCTTGTTGCAAAGAGTCTTTGCTTGCAGGCTTGGAGACACTCACACGCAAATAAACACAAACATTCATAACTACGCACCCACGCAGAGAGAATGTGTCACTTCCTTACTGTGGAATTATGATGGCAGCGATAAAGTATAAAGATAACTGCACACGCTCACACAGAAACACACAGAAGGAGTGGGATGTGATGACAGAAGGGAGAAGCACAGTTTAGATGTAAATGAGTTCACTTATCTGTACGACTGTGCCAAGCCTGAATGATGCCACTACTTAATTTTCACTCAACAGAAGCCCTCTAATATTTGAACTCTTCTCTAACAGCATATTATTAAAAAAGACTGAAAACTATTCAGAAGTATTAACCTCTCTGATGCTAGATTGACAGAACCAAAGCCTGCTATGTCACCTTTGGCCCTCATTTTTTTAATGGCACTTCTTTTATTGCATTTCAGTGTTCCTGAAACTCAGAAATGGGCAATGGAATGGTCATCTAAATCTGAATTCCCAGTCAAAACCTTGGGCATGATTAACCTCACTGAACAAGCACGCTTATGGCATTGAAATAGTTCATGGTCCATAATTAGACTTAGAGTTTGGAGGAATCCAGGTCCTGGCCTTGTAAGTTTGGAGTTTTTCATGTTCTCCTGTTGTGGTGTAGGTTTCCTCCAGGTTCTCTTGTGTCTCCCACAGTCCAAAGACATACGCGTCAGGTGAATTGGGGATTCAAGTATCCTACCCTTAGTTTCTTTACCATTGTGGTCTACATTATGTTTGTGTGTTGTTCGTTGTCCTCTTGAGTTATCACTGGTAAAACCATTGAGCACTTGGAGTGTCCCTCTTGTGTCTGAGTGCTCTCTCCATGTGTGTAGTGCACACATCCCCATTCAAATCTCCTAGTCAATGATTTGTGCATTACTCTCACTGCTTGTTGTGTGGAATATTGAACAATATTTTTCCACTGCACAAGCCATTTCTCAAGTATATGCCTCACAAAGGACAAAATGTCCAAAGATTTTTGGATTGGGACTGTAATGTAAAGCCAACAATGATTTAGTATTTTACCATTTGCCAGTTGAAAGCGAGTGAGATTGGTGGGGATAGTAGGCTGAGACTCCACTGCAAAGCCTACAGCCTCTGCTTATTTTAGCCTATACCCTTATTTTAGATTGAACCAAGTGGGCCACCAGTAGTCTGGTGGTTAGGGAGTCGCCCCTGCTATTGGAAGGCTGTGGGTTCAAATCCCAGGACTGCCAGTGGGACCAATGAGGTACCCTTGAGAAAGGTACTACCCACACACTGCAAACTGGGCGCTATTGTTGGCAGCCCACTGCTTCACTTGGGTGAATGGGTTAAATGCAGAGGTGAATGGGTTAAATGCAGAGGACTCAAAATTTTCAACAGTAATTTCTAATACAGTATTTGTTAAAAAAAAAAAAAACTTTATTCAGTGGCACTACAGTGTTCTGCTGTCTGTTTTGAGCCTGGTATGGGCAACAATAAGACACTCAACAGTGTTTTTATTTCCCCTCTGAGAGAGCACTATATTGTATACTACTTTTTGTGTGTTTACTTGGGCTGATGTATTTTACTCTGTCTCAGAGCACTTGTGTGTAAAAGCAGCATGCTTGTTGTGTTTTCCATCTCTCGCTCTCTCTTTATTATTTTTTGCGTCCACTCTCATTTTGTTAACCTTGATTTTCCTCTCTAGCAGAACTTCCTCTATCAGCACAATGTACTTTGGTGGTGGGGAGAATCGATTCTTTGTGAGATTTGGCAATAATTACATTCCCGCCAGAAATGAAGAAATAGAATCCAGCGAATGCGCAAGTGAAAATAACTGTGCAATTAAACCACCCTAATCAAGCTGTAGCCTTATGGCGCAGTGAACCGCATGGGGTAATAAAAAAAAAAAACTACTTAGGGCTCTCCATATGATGCAGTACAGTATAGGTTGCATGGCTATGCGGTGAAGGGACCATTGTATTCCATGGTCCTTAGAGGCTCAGCCTCCTGAGAGAAAGCAGTTTTGATCTGTGAACTCATTAACCATGACGCTTAAGCAAGGGAGAGAATTCATCACTGGAAGAGGCTCAGCAGAATAAGATCCGGATACCCTAGAGGGCGAGGCCAGCAGGGGAAAGGGTGGATACAGACTGAGTAGTAGGATTAGTCTTTGGGTTTAGCCCATAGGGTGTCTCTCCATTCTTAGGTTTTTTAATATCCTTATAGACAAGAAATGCTGTGCTTCTCATTTCTGCAGTGATAGCATCGCTTTGTTAGATTAGGAATATTAATGCAATAATGGTTTGGTTGTTTGTTTGATTTGCCAGTATTTGTTAAATGTGCATCAGAAATGGAGAGCACATAAAGGGCTGACCTATGGATCTGGCACCTGAACATTGCTAGTTGCTATCTCGTTCCTCCATATTGTTAATGTCAGACTTGGCCAGTCATCATTTAGCTAATATTTGAGAAAGGCACACGTCCGATCCAGCCGTTCCCCATGATAACGGCTGCTGGAAGGCAGGAAGTAAGAGATGACAGGTTCTTTATCTGCAGACTAAAATATTAAAGCTAGCTAAGATCTGAACCGCCCCCATCAAACGCTTTCTTCCTGGGAGATTTCATTAATGCCTTCCTCGTTTCTCCTGTAACTGACATCTTACATTGATTGGAGGCAGGATATTACTTTTGTCTCTTGACTGTTGGTCTTTATGTTGCTATTTTACCTCAATGCATTTTACATGCCTGAACTATGTTCCACTCTGCCTGTCTTAGTTCAAAGCCTCTTTGTCATGATGCCTGATCACTGCCTCCATTATAACACATTGGACGCCTCTACGCAAACAGTTAAGCTGTTTGCTGTTAAGAATTCCGCTTGCATACATTCGTAAACAATAAGGAATCAGTCAAAATCTTAGCACAGAACAAGACACTCTAGTGGATTACCTAAACAGATTCTCACATTTACATGTGTTAGAAATATACTTCAGGCTGACTGTGGGTGCAAGTGCCTTATGAATGGAGGTAACTGACACAGGAAAATAGCCTTTAACTTGTATTTGTTGAAAGTTATATAAAGATTCACCATACACACGCCACATTACTTTTTCTTTCTGTTGGCCACACAGTTCAAAAAACTATAATGATTGTGGTCAATGTAAAAAACTGAGCACAATGATTTTTATTCAATGCACTGTTCCATATCCAATTAAACAGGCCTACTTATGGCTGTTATCTTTGAAATGAAAGATGCAGTCGAGTCAGTACTGATATTATCCCAATATGCCCAGAAAGGTGTATTGTGACGTACTGTTACATAATTAATCATGAAAACAATAAATATCGTCATATTGCACTGCTGCATACAGCAATTGATGGTGGCCGTAAAGGCAAAACATGGATTTGTTTCAGCGTCTTGCACTGAAACTGTGACCTCATGACCCTAATTGATTTAATGACCCTTCTGTTTCTTCCCCCCTCTCCTCTGTTTACTGGAAAACAATCCCGTCCGTCTTCTCTCGTTACTGTCGGTTTTGTTTCTCTAGGGTTGTAATTGCCTCTAGTGGACAAACCTGCTGCACTTAAACAACAGTGCATGTGTGTCAGTGCACTGAAACATGATTCTGAATGACTTTTTATGCTGAGCTTGGCATGAGAAATTGCGTGTGTATACAAATTGTATGTGCATTTTTTATTTATATTTATTTTATATTTTTATTATATTTGCAATAGGAGAGGGAATGCTGTCCAATGCATGGCTATAAGCACTAGTTACAAAAGGTTTATTTATTTTTGTATACCTCCAATTTGGAAAATCAGTGTGAAAACTATGTGGAAAAGCTTGGAAAAGCATGGCAAAACTAGCAGTGACACAAATGACTCACACCTCTACACGAGACACAACACTACCTGGAGTGAATTTGAATTATTACTTACTATAGACCAGGGACTCCGGTCTTGGAGGGTCAGTGTCCAGCACAGTTCAACTCACCAGGTTTAGTGAGAGTGTTGGTGGAAGGGAACTACCAAACTGTGCTGAATGCCAGTCTCTCAGAACTGGAGTTGGGGTTCCCTTCTCTCTTGTATGCTAACATGTGACATAGCTATTACACAGATGTGAGAGTTTATATGGGAACACATAATATAAATGTCAGTTTAATGAAGTCAGTGAATAAATGGTGCTTGTAACATGCCCCATATTGTGGTTATGGATTTAGACTGCTTGCAGTGGTTCGAGCTAAATCAGTATGTTGGAGCCACATTAGAGCAGCTGATAAGTTCACGCTGCAAACTACTATAATAGTGTTTAAACTTAATGCTACTTCAATATGTAGTTGCTATTAAGAACACACTACAGCATACATGAGAAATTTCTATTACATAGCATATTATGTGCTAAATCCTTAAGCAGCCTTGGCATGTTCCCAAAAATGTTATAGTTATTTTTGTCCTTTTAAAACGTAAGACTTTTCTCTACCTCTCTGCAGTATTTACGGAACAACAGTGGGATGGGACAAAAAAGCTTTATCTCATCTTTCTACATCATATACAAGTGATAAACCCTTATTAGTCGCACAAGTGGGAAATTTGCAAGATTTCAATAATTGTGTTGTGGGTTTGTCATGTTTGCTTGCGTTTCTTGTTAGAATGGTACATTATTTTCAACAAGCTGGTTGTTTTGTTACTTATAATAAACTTTGTCATGGCTTATAATTTCTAATGGCTGGTTGCTGTTGCTAGGTTACAGGGGAACAAGGGAGAGTGATACTTAGAGCTTTGGTTGGAGTGCCATTACCTTTCAGCCAATCAAATTGTGAGAAATGTGTGATAAGACATAGATTTTATTTGTTTGTTTGTTTGTTTGTTTGTTTGTTTGTTCCAACCACAGTGTTTCAAACACTGGTTACATTTAAAGTGGAAAACGCATCCCATACAGTTCCAAAAAAGTTTCTATGACTTAACAATAGCGGAGCAATTTCAGTGCCATATGTACCCATTTTTAAAAGCTATTTAACAATCTATACACCAATCAGGCTTAACATTAAAACCGCCACCCTAATACTGTTCCCCTTATGCTGGCAAATCTGACACATCGAGGCACGGACTCCACAAGACCTCTGAAGGTTTGCTGTGGTATCTGGCAGCTGTGAGGTGGGGCCTCTATGGAACTGACTAGTTTGTCCAACTCACCCCACAGATGCTCAATCATTTGGAGGATTTGGAGGCCAAGCCAACAATGACACAGCACCAGCCATATGAATCCACACGAAGAACATACACATATACACACTGCCTCCACTGGCTTGCATTTTTTCTATAATGCATCCTAGTGTGAGCCCTGACCAAGTCGTCTAGCCATCACAGTCTGGTCCTTGTCAAAGTCGCTCAGATGCTTATGCTCACCAGTTTTTTCTGCTTCCAACACATTAACTTCAAGATCTCACTGTTCCCCTTCTGCCATATATACCCCACCCATTGAAAGTAATCAGTGTTATTCACATAATCTGTCAATTTTTTTAATTTTTGCTTGGTATATACAAAAAGGTTCTCAATTGAACATTTAATTATCTAAATAAATATGTTGTTTTAAATATTGTTTTAAAATACACTGACAAGTCACTTATAAAGCGTTCTGCACTCATTGTCTATTTTATCTCACACCCTATAAGTGCACTTTGTTATTTACAATTGCATGCTCAGGTAGGACCTGCTCACTGGTGGGCCACTGTGTAACTGTAAACTACAGTTATACAATTGGTGCAATAGACACTATAAGAAGAATTATTATATTAGATTTCTTACTAAAGCACTCCTGAATAACCTGTCTTTCAACAGAAAAGGAATTTGTGTGTATATGCTTGAAATGCTGTACTGGAATATTAACTCACTCTACTAAAAAATTCAAGATTGGTTTTACATCAGACATGCAGTACAGCAAATAGTACAAAGCTTCTGTAAATTCCAAATAAATCTTTTTTTCTTTAATGGTATGCCTGCTGTTCCTCTAATGGCTACAACATCGAATACCTTCTTCTTAAATACAGTTCTGTTCAGCAAACAACGTCATTCTCATGCCATTCACAATTTTGCATCTGCGACTACGGTAAGCGTGTTCCTTTTTTTTCCCCCAAGCCTCTTCCATTGAATTTCTTATCTCCGTTTTTCAATATTCAATTATCCGTTCTACCTTTTCACATTCAATATCATTGAAGGATTAGATTAGCTGAGGGGGAGAAGTGTGTAGGCGAGAGAGAGTGAGAGTTTTGGGGGGGTGGGGGGTAACTGTTCAGACACCTTGTCATCTCCCAGCGCTCCATTTTTCCCTCTTGGCTTGTTAATTGATTGTTTGCTATTAGAAATTCCCCATATGCACCAGAAGAATTTTTTTTTTGCGTGCGTCAGCAATGTCTTATCACACAAGCAATTACTTTTGTCCATAAAATTAATAAGGGCAATATTTAAATCACGACCACAGGAGCAGGCGAGATATTCGCACTTGATTGGTGATAAATCGGGAGTGCTGCTGATGTGTGTTTAACAACATGGGTTTGATGGCCGTGATGTTACAGGGCGTGAACTGTAATATAAGCCTGTTAGGCCACTTTTTTTGGTCCCCCTCCATTAAATGTAATGCTAGGCTTATTGGTGTTAAATGTCATGTACATGCCTTAGTCTGGCCTGGGAAGTAAGATATTGGGCTGTTAGATCATGTCTGCTTCCCTGCTGTAGTAGGGAACTGTAGATCTACATACTCTTAGAAGTGTGCATAGACAAACTAGTTAAGTCTATAGATAAGGCCTTCAGTACATCCAAACAACAGAGATACTTTATCCTTCAGCAAAGTGGAGGATTATCCAACACCTATAGTTCATGTTATTAACTCTCTGTCTCTATAAGCCCTGGTTAAAGTAGCCTGAGGCCCCAGCTGTTGGAATATGACTCCTAACCCCCACTATAGCCACTTTATCCATTTCTGTAGTTTCACTATAGTGCCCCAATTTCAACTCCACATATCTGCTCTCCGAATTTAGTATTGCAGTAGAGTATATATACTGTCTTAACCAGAGCATCCCCTGTAGGCAAGGCTCGCACGGCCGCTTTAGGCCTCTCTCACTGACCTAATTCAAGGTAAAGAAAATTTGCAACCTGGTGATAGCAAACCACTTTATTTATCCTTCCTCTCTCTATGTGCCCCCTTTGAGAAATGTAGATCACCTCCAATAGATATTTTTTTATATTATTTTTAGCAATACATACATTGACTAAAATAGCAGTTCTGCACATTTTCATGCAGAGAATATGGTGAGACCTTCATGTTTCCATGATATACTGGGGGGCTGTCTGTAACTGGAGCATAGTATAGCATTCTGACCACTTTGCATGCATGTGTGCATATCTCTTTCTTTTTTTTTTTTTTTTTATAAAATATGTTGATGACATGTGACAGAACATCATTTATTCCCAAGTCCATACAGTCCAAATTGCAAATTTAGCTGCACAAACGTGCTGTTTTGAATTCCCTGTTACCGTGATGTCATGAAAACCAGCACATTTCCTTCTATCTGCCTATTAATCCTACAGTAGTTTTGCCCATCCATAGTGAAGTGCTTTTTAAATGAGGCAGAGTGCAAGAAAGTCAGTTTAAGTAATTTACATGTGTCTGTCATGAAGGAGCAGAAATAAAAACTTCCATTTCATGCTGGAATTTCATGATGCATTTTAGCTGGTTTAAGTGAATAAAATCATCCAAATGACATAAAAAAAATAAAATCCAAGAATAATATATGATAAACATCCTTTAAATGGTATAGGGGCTGGCTCCTCACCCAGGGTGAGTCCCTGCATCGTGCCCACTGGCCCCAGGATAGGCTCTGCATACTTGCAAAATTAGTACGGATTAAGCAGTAACAGAAAATGAATGAATGAATAAATGGAATGGGTGAAAGTTGGTCCTTAAACAGTTATGTTTGTTAAAATATATGGAGTCCTTTTGCCTATGTGTATATCTATATAACTTTGGATCAAATTTGGATAAACCGCAATAGATATTAAACACAATTTTTTAATTTATGGACAACAATTTCTACATGCTAGACCATGATATAGAGACATAGAATATTTTTAAAATGAAATGGACCTTTCTTTTCCTAAATATTATTGACTTTAACATACAATAGCATGTGACACCTGTACTTGGGACATTAGTTATGATTTGCAATCCAAGACCTCAATAACTATATGCAATATGAAAATGCTGACACTTGCCATTTATATTGTCATGCCTAAATAGCTAAGTGGCCAAAAGCATGTGGACATTTCTAATTATTGAGTGCAAGCGTTTAAGCCACACTCATAGTTAACAGGAACGGAATCAAGCGCACAGTCATGCACACAGTATCCACAGGCAAGCACTGCCAGTAGTGGGAGCAGCACAGAAAAACTCTGAATTGAAATCAGGCATTGTTAAAGGATGCGGTCTTTGCAACAAGAACTACCCTTGGCCAGCTGTAGAGTTCCAAGAGTTCCAAACTGGCTCAGAAAACATCAGCACAGGAACTGTGTGTGTGAGGAGCTTCACATAAGCCAAGATTACTATAGTGATTGCCAAGTGTCAGCTGGTTGAGTGAAAAGCACAACACCACTAGATGTTGGAGTAGTGGAAATGTTCACTGCAGTTGTGAGTCATGTTTCATTATGTGGCAGTTTGATGGGCAAATCGCTGTTTGGCGGATGCCAGGGAAACACTACCTGCTCGAAGGCATAGTGCCAGAAGTAAAGTTTGGAGGAGGAAGAATAATGGGCTGGGACTGTGTTTAGAGTTTAGACTCTGCCCCTTACTACCAGTGAAGGCTAATGTTAATTCTACAGCAGCGGCCACTAACAGGCGGTCCGGGTCCGGACCAAGAAGCTGTCCCATACGGACCCGGAGATATAGCCAAAACAGAACATTATATTTAAAACCTGACAGGACGCGTCTATTTTAAACCGAAATAGAACGAAATAGCAAAACATGAACAAAGGGAGAGAGCCAGACGACTGAGTGAGAGAAAGGGAGAGATACAGAATGAGTTGTGGGGGATTTATATATATACGAGGGGAAGAAAGTGAGCCTCTAAAAGTGTTCAGCTGTTGAGATGTGTTGAGGTTTATTTTCTGTAAAATTGGTTGAAAATATAATATCACACTAAATAGTTAAACATTATGATCTTCTGGACCTTTGCGTCTGAAAATTTTCTGTAACCGGTCCTTTTTAAATTGTAGTTGAATACCCCTGTTCTACAGCATACGAAATAATCTTACATTGTTTGAGAAAGGCCCTGTTACTGCTTGACTGTGTCATTGAGTGTGGAGGTATGTTAATATTAATGCCCATGGTATCTGAATGGGATGTCCAGTAAGCTCATATAGGTATGGTGGATAGATATTATCACAAATGCTTCCTTTTGACCATACAGTGTATTCATTCTACTGACACTTCGTAAGGATAAGTTTCTTTCTTTAACGCATCATGAATTTTCTATTTGTCTCTTGCTGAACTCACCTGGTTTTTACAGCATCTGCTTTTTTGGAATAAATTGACTTATTCCATAAAGAATGCTGAGGGATTTAGCATTTGCTATTGACAGTTAGTGTTCAAACAGCAACTGCAGGAAAGCCATGACTGTTGAAATATGAGGCGTCTTTTATCAAAACATGCTTTTATACCACATAGCCTCACATCTGTATATATATTTTTTATAACAATATGCTTTAAATATACAATAGGTATATGACTGTGGCATTATTGCTTTTTCCCCCTCAGCACACACTCTTTATTGGTCCATTCTTCTTTTTTCTGGTCTCCAAGAGTTTCCTTGTGCCTCTGTAAAATGCTCTGGGTGTTTGTGATTTCATTATTCGTAGCTTGTAAAACTGGATCCTTTGCCGTTGTGCCTTTTGTCTCATTCGTGTTAGAAATGATGGCAAATAGATTAAGCAATCTGCAGGGAATTTGAAATTTAAAGGAGAATAAATGCTAAGTGGCCCTTGCATTAAATGCAGGAAGTAGTTTACATAGGCGTAAAACCCAAACTGCAAAACATCCACCCTGAATTTCAATGAACTCCTTCATGGCAGATCGGTTCCATTATTTTCATTGCTGTCTTGTGCATTTAGAGTGGCTTCCACATGGATGTCATTTTTTTGAAAACAGGGAGTGTTTTCATATTCTGTTCATTTGTCTTTTTTTTTTTCTTAGAATAAGTTTGTCATATAAATGCATACTCAAGCATCCATATCCTACCAGTTGTGTGGTTTGTATAGTTCAGTAGATTAACTTGTTGCTTTTATCCTCCTCTGTCCTCAAGTTCTCGTAATTTCTTGAGAAATTGCACACAATAGGTGGGAATATGGTGAGGCACAAGTAGAATTAACTGTGTGAAAGTTAAGGAGCCATGAAATTAAAGGGTATGGTTCCTTCTCAGTGGGTGCAATTCATTGGTACAGGAACTGTTTGCAAATACAATGGCTCTGGATCTGAAATTATGGCGCTAAGCACTAATGCCAACAATTATTTTTGGGAATGGTACAAGTCAGTTTATTATAGGTTCATAAACAACAAATTCTTCTTTATTCCTCTTGTAAGAATCACATAATTCAGAAAATGTCATAAGACCTTTCCCTGACCGGAACCATTTCATGATGCAGAGGTTCATAGAGAAAGCCTGAGGGCACAAAAGATGTACAGTAAACAATAAACCACTCAAATTCAAGGTCTTCTGACATTTCATAATTTGAATCTGTATATCGTCGGTATAAAGGGAATAAAAAAGTTCACAGGGATTTGTATTATATTTTCTAAAATGTTGACATATGCTATCATTACAGATTATAACAGTGTCATGTTATGCTACCACTATATTGGCAGACACGGATTCTTTAAATTAGTATGTGACATAAAGTGCCATTACATCATTGTGGCATCTGTAGTAACAGTTACAAGTAACATGACACTATTTATGACAGCATTTAACCATGACATGTGGCATAATTATGTCTGATTTATGAAGCAGGGTTTGGTTATAGTATAGTGCTGCCCTTTACTAATACTATTGCAGTTAATTACAGCAAGAGCCTGAAGCTGTAATCACTTGATAATTGGATATAAGTGAAACACATAGCACCCGTTTTATATTGTCCCCACATTAATTACTGTTTAGTCTCTAATTACTGAACAGGCATGTTGCATGCAAACACCAATGAAGGGCGAGATCAAATGTTCATTAATCAATTAAACATTTTTTGAACTCCTTTTAAGCATGCGATCAGTTTGCCAGCACTTCATGTTTTTTTTTTCTTTTTTACACTGTGGTAATTTAATTTACTCACATCCACAGTAGATGATTAATGATGCAGGGTGGCTGAAATCTATCACACATGCGGAGGTGACTATTTCATTATGACTCTCCAAATAAAGGCATGGTCAGTGAAGCCCCATTTGCTGTAGTGCATCTCCGCTGTCGTCTTTCATTTAGCAAACAGGGGCTCATCATGAACCCAGCACAGCTTTTAAACCGGAGGAAATTAAGAAAGAAATCCAGATTAAGTATTTGTCACGATTCATTCATGAGGCAGATATGGTGCTGCAGTACTGGTGGCTCTTTGTTGCTGTTGTTGTTGTTCTTGTTTGTTTGTTTGTTTGCTTGTTTTATGCATGTGTAAACAAGACTCTCGGCAAGCCAATTCAGAGTTTGCGTGCATGTGCCTTTGCACGCGTGTGTGTGTGTGTGTGCGTGCCTGTGCACACGTGTGTGTGTGTATGTGTGTGCGTGCCTGTGCATACGTGTGTGTGTGTGTGTGTGTGTAGCATCAGAGCACTTTTAGAAATCTTCTTTTCAGTACACTCATATGCTGCAAGGAAGAAAAAGCCACCTGAGGTGACCTCTGCTGCCGAATTTCAAAGCAAACCCGGGGATGAAAAAAAAGAGAGAGCAGATAAGAAAAACATCCCTTTGCTGGGGAACAAAGCCAAGTAGTGAGTAGATTTTCTCCAAAAAAGATTTGTCTCATGTACAAAGAGCTGAGCTACACACCTGTGCTGGCTAGTTATTTCTGCTGTGGATCTTTATCTGCAATGGACGTTCACCGGCCACTTTATAAGGTACTTTGTATCTAAACTCACTGCCATTGGATTTTTTCAGCTCCACTCACCATGTACATGCATACCTTTACAGATAATGGTCCCTCTGTTTTCCTGCAACCTTTGTTACAGGATGTATACAGCATAGTGTATATAGTACCAACTTTATTCTGGAAAGTTGTATTTTATTTTGACTATGTTTATATTTTAGTTTATATTGTTTCTGTTTTTGTGGCTTTGTGTGCCTGTGCAGTCGTAGTGTAGGCAATGTCCTCCAGAATCAATAAAGTTTTCTGTAGTTTTTTTTTTTTTTTTATCAACACTGCAAATACTTTAATACTTTGTGTGTCACACACAGAACGCAACAACACAAAAATTACTATTTTATTGCATCAAAGCATATTGCTTTTACCACAAAAGGTGGGATGTCTTAAAGGACAAAAAAATGCTTGTATCTCTAAGAGTAGGTTTACAATAGAAGCTAAAGATCTTCCTAACTCTCAGTATGAGTTATTGGAAAGAGATTTTTTTTTACCCTTTATATTGCACCTTTTCTGATATAATTTTGACACGTTGTAAATTGCAGGTGGCATATTTGAAATGGCAAAAAAAAGGCAAATATGGAGTTACGACAGTGACAATATATTCCTCACAGTAGCATAGGTTCAGCAAATGGAATACGGGGAGCTTTAGCGTTAAGAGAGCTTCTGTGTAGAACTCGGATGGCTGTAGGCCAGTTTGAGCCACAACTGAGCTGCTTGTGCAGATGCAGAAACACCCGTGAAGAAGCAGAACACAAACCAAACAAATATGCTCACTTTTTTTTTATCATCATCCAAATAAATTGTGCTCAATGTGTAAAGGCATTACTCTTAATCCTTGTAGAAAGTAAATAAGCTAACAACATGCAGATAACGTGTTTTGTCTATATTCTTTAAAGGGAAGATACACGTTGTATGCTATAGAAGTACCACTTTCGCTTCTCTAAATAAAGAATGAATGATTTAAAACATATATTTTTTTGTCTTTTAGGAGTGTCTAGTGTGTATGACTCATTACAGTGTTCTTACAGCAGAATGCTTTATTAGCTTCACATAAGGTGACACTGCACCCCAGTTTTCCAAATGTTGTCACTATGTATTCTTCCGTCTGTGGAATAGTATTAAGGCCTGAGCATTGTCATGGTGTTTTTTGAAAAATCTTAGACAAGACAGTTTTTTGTTCACCATGGATAGTATGGAGTTTTTATCTTTCAATTCTCCCATGGACGCCATGAACAACATTTTTCCCAGTCTCTTTTAAATGGTGGAATCATGAATGCTGCCCTTATCTGAGCCTGCAATCAGCATTTCCTTAGATGTTCATCTGGATTCTTTCATGATTTCCGGAATGAGCACTCATGGAGGAATGTTAGTAGGCCGACCACACTTGGGAAGATTCACCACTGTTACATTTTAGAGCTGTTTTCTCATTTTAGAGATAATGGCCATGGTTCAGTGGAGACCCGGAGGCTTAGAGATGGCTTTGTGTCCCTTTCCTCCAGACTGATATATTTCAGAAAACGTTCTTTTGGGTGTGGGACCTTGTTGTCTACTTTACGTTGCTGCAAAGGTTCTATTTAATTCGTGCTTGGGTTTAACAGGCTGGCTGATCATGTTTAAGAATCTGCTAAACCCACTAACATCAGCAGGTCTGCTGTCTCTGTGTATCTCCACCTATTTCGGGCTAGACAAAAGTGATTCGATGAGGCAGCATTTTAAGGTGGATCAAAAATCATAACATGGGGAACGAGAAACCAGCTTGAAGATAGTTCGAAATTGTAGTCACACAATTTAACATTATAATTCGGCGCTGTCTCTATCTATTTAAAAAACCCACTGAATCAAAAGACAACAACATACACAGTGCTTCCTGAAAACCAGCTCCCGCACCCCTGTAGGTTATATAAACATATAACTTTGACTGGCAGATCTGGCATCACACAACTCAAATTTAATCCTGCCCAACTCAGATCAGCCATAAAAAAACAGATTAAATAATTTAAAAATGATCTCAACAGAAAATATCAGCATCAATCTTTCATTTCCAGTTCAAAGTAAAGTCATCAGGAAAAATATAGTAATGGAAATGAACTGACATTACCTTAAAAGTGTGCCAAACACTTTATGTAACAAAATTACTTTTTTTTTCACTGCATGTAGCCTCAGCAAAAGCAAATTTTAGACAAGAAGTGGTAGCTGCCCTGCTGAGTGCCACTTGCAGGTGTTTCTACGCTAATCAGTGTAGCCTTTTATACGGCCACGTGCATGAAGTATTGCAAAGACTTGATATAAAACGATGATGATAATGATGATGATAATAATAATAATAATAATAATAATAATGTACAAAATGCTGAGTTGCCCACCCCATGTTTCCCTTCTCTGACATGCATTTCCCTTACTTGAAGATAAATAGCCAGTGGTTGTGTCCGTGCACAGACAGCACTTGAGAAGGATTATTTGCTGAGAGGGCGCTCACACAGGGCAGGTGTAGCCACTTTGGAAAATGCCTCATTTCAGCAGGAAAATGAATGGATAGGGAATATAGATTTTTTTAAATGATCAAGCCCCCTTTCCCACCCGTGGGCTGTCAGCCCTCGCTGCCTCTGACACCAGGGCTTCAAATTATGGCTCCCAGGATGAAGGGACTCTCTGCAAAGATTAAAGACGTGCTTTAGTGGCCTAAAATATGACCACCCACCGTGACACTTCTGTTTGTAGGTAGCCCTGAACAGCAGAGGCAGAGGAAAAGAGTGACCTAAACTGCCGT
Source organism: Brachyalestes nurse (assembly GCA_037974405.1). NCBI lineage: Eukaryota > Metazoa > Chordata > Actinopteri > Characiformes > Alestidae > Brachyalestes > Brachyalestes nurse. The sequence goes on along the minus strand of JBBPCY010000037.1, from coordinate 18,503,609 downwards.
CCCTACAGTGCAGTCCCAAGCTGTGATTATTTGTAGCCGCCTGGTAATGTGGGCTTGTTATGCTTCCAGATCTTATGAATGCTTCGTACAGGGAAAAAGCGGACCACCTTTATTTGTCTTCAATGCCAGTCCCCTGCATGTGGGCCCCTAAACTCAATATAGAGAATAGAAGGAGGGGCCAACACACTGACCTGATGTATTAAAATAGCCAAGGCGGGGGGGACCGGTGCAAAGCCAGAGATTGTTCAGGCTTTAAGTAGAGCATAGGTCCAGCGGAGGGGTCATTTGTTAGTGTAATGGCTGTCAGGAGGCATTGATTTCCCTCGCAGGTAGCCCACTGTGCTCGCACTTCAGGCTGGCCTGCACCTCTGAGAGCCTGCCCTGCTGTAACCAAATCTTTTCAAGGTTCTTAAGTTTTCAGTTCAACATAGCTAATTATTCCTCTGCTTGAGTGCTTTTGTTAAACCTGATTGCTGCATTTGCACTATTTAAGTCTCTATTTTATTGCTTTGCTTGGCTGTGTTTCTGGTTAGTAGTGAGGGTTATAACAGTACAGAATAACATTCAAGTGTGATGTCGTCCAATCAAATGAGTTTTACCGTATTGTTGGATACCATGAAAACTGTGAAAACTTGAATAGCTCAAAGCAGAATGTCTCAATTTATCCACCAAAATGTCTGAATAATTTGATGATAAACAAATTCAGGCAAAGCATTTTGCTGTAAAAAAAGGTGTATGTCAGAGAAACTGACTGATTTTCTTTACAATGGCGTTGATAGGAACCTGAGAGCCAATGTCTACAAATATAATTAGCTACAAAGTCTAAAATGGCCATTTTATTGACTGTATGAAATGACCAGTAAAGCTACGTGTGTCTTACTTTTTATCTGTTATACTGATAATTGTAATGTTACATCTGTAAAACTAAATTGTTTCTAATTGTTTCTCTCTGTTTAATTTCCCCTAACAACACAGTGAATGTATCTCTCTGCCATGAATGGATTTTAAAAATATGATTTAAGCCAAAACCTTTAGGGGACTTAAACATTTGGCTGCTATCACTACGACAATGAATGTAGAAAGTTCCTCTTTAATATCAAACTGTGAGGGTTCCCTTATTTATATTTAAGATCTAAACCATTGAGTTAAGAATGTGGGGGGGAAATCCCAGTTTGGAACAATTCAAAGCAAAATATGAAGAAATAAGATTTCATGCCATTATGGCATGATTGCAGAGATGTTATGTTATAGAATAGAAAATGTTAGGACATAAAAATATGTCAAGCCACCTCTGGCGCGTGTTGAGCATCCTCAGTAAGGTTGATTCTTTGCATGTATGCCCACACAATGGCATAATAATTTTAGAGTTTGTCTTGGGTCATTATTACCTGCTGCAGAGCCATCTGTTGGTGAGGGCTGATGGAAGTGGCTGCCAGGTAGTTGGAGCACTGGAGTGGACTGAAACACAGAGGTTTTAAACACAGAGTGGGGAGGGGGCATCCAGATGGCTAGGAACACCAGCCACTTCACTTTGCCAAATGGGCCTAAGCATATTTAAGAGCACCATGACTAAATATAAGTACGCCGTTAAGTCTCTTCTAAGAAATGTCTGCTGGAAGAATTTGCTCTTTGGCGACACTATGATTCAGAATTCTGACAACTATTTTTTTGTCTTTAAGGCTACAGGGTTTGTTAATGTTATTTGTACATTACATATTTGTTTGTACTCAAACCAAAGAGAAAAAGAAGAAAAAAGACAAGGAGAAAGTTATTAGTGATGTATTAACACAGTTCATCGATAAAGAAAAATTTAGACTTAACCATTGATTATATTGATTATATTATATTGATATATTTTAGCTGTGCAAAGACGAGATTGTTTTTAAAACATTATAAACATTTAATTATAAAAGCTGAAATGTAAAAGCATTATAAAAGCTGTAACAACAAACTAGTTAAATAGATTGTCAATAGTAAAAAAATACATGGCAAGCAATCTTTGACATTGGATTTCCTACACCATTGTTACATTACATCACATCATTAAAAAAATATTTGTAGTGTGTACTAGAACTCTAGTCAAACACCTTTGTCGAGTCCAAGACAAGTTATTAGCAGAAATACAGATTTCTTTTAGGCAGCTGGACCCAGTCGAGACGAAGACATTGGGCGAGACTGATGGCCAAGACAAATCCAACTCTAAATACCAGCGAGATCACAGAAGAAAATCACAATTCCGTACTCTGGCCAGCCCAGATCCGAGGGGTTCATTTTAATGTAATTTAAAAAGACATTTGAGTGAGTGTAATGAGTGAGAAGAAACAGTATTTACTGAAACTGTAGTTCAAAGTCAAAAAGAGCATGTCATTGTGTGTCATTTCCAGAAGCTGTTATTGTAGTAAATAGGAAAGTCAGATTTTTTTTTAATGCTGTTTATCATGCCATTCTGTTACCATGGTTACATTGGTGGGTTTATCTGCCTCCAGGCCACATCTTAGGTCTCTAAAAACTGAGCTCTGGAAAACATTCTCCATGGCTGAAATGATTTTAAACTGCTGTGTTCTTTGTGTGAATGGTTAAATGTGTCTTTCCTAACATTCAGATGTGAGGTCAGTGCTATTTTGCTGGACTGATAGGGCTGCTTCTGTTTGGTCGCATTATTTATGACAAGCGTCTGAACAGAAGCGCCTGAACAGAAGTGCAGAGTTCTTGTAAAATCATCTTTCCTCCTTAACGATATTCTGTGAGATTGTTGTTACTTTATTGTTGTTGTGCCTTTTGACACTAAGAGAGAATTTGAGAGCAGTGAAGATCTATTATCGTGACCTTGATGAAATATAATTTAGAGGATAGTGTGGGCGTTTTACCTTTGTAAGAGCACTCAGAAAAACATTATAATGTTGATGCTGAAACTACTGTGTATGTTAATTATTTTATGTGAATTTAAAATAACTAATGACTGAACTGAAGCAGTGGGCTGCCACCAATGGGGGGTGCCAGGGGGGCAGTGTGTGGGGATAGTACCTTACTCAAGGACACCTCAGTGGTACCATTAGCAGTCCTGGGATTCAAACCCACAAACTTCTGATCACAGGGACTCCCTAACCACTAGGCCACCAGCTGCCCCACAATGAACTGGTATCATAATCGACTTGTAATGCTGTTATGGAAATAATTATAAGTTGCAGCCCTGGCATGCATCAAGTGGGATTGACTATGGTTTCTTAAACTATTGTCACAAGGTCATAAATGTGGTCATTAATTCATTCATTCATGCATTTCTTGCTTCCTTCCTTCATCCCTGCATCCATTGATTGACTGATTGTTACATTAATTCATTCATTTTGTATCATATTTGATTTGTATGTCATTTGATTAACTCATTCTCACTCTAACCATTAACCAGATCTTTGAATGAAGCTTCGAGTGAAACAGGCCATGATCAAATGGACCATTCATTATTTCAGGTTTTCCTGCTTGTGCTGACAGGCGTGACAGGCATTATGGCGATCTATCACAGTGTCACAGATGGGGAAGACCTCATTTACACCTGAAGGTGACATTCTATTTGTGACAGCATTGGGTGATAATGACTGATCTGTGTATAGCAGAACACTAGCGAGCCACGCTATATTTAGATGCACTCTCCTTGCTTGTGTGTGACTTTCATCAAAAGGAAACTTCTTTGGGTACGAAATCCACAGGGAAAGTGGGATATGGATATTTGCAGTTGTGTTATTTAAAAAAATGATACCAGTGTTTTGAGCTTGGTTGATGTTTCACACTGTAGACAGTGCCCAAGAGTTTAATCATCTTAATAATATATTATATACGAAAATGCATATCTACTGGAATGAGGCCAGTGTCGATTTGTCAGGAGCACAGTCTTTCTTGGCACCCTTGTCCCACAATTATGAATTTTGCAGAGGGATTGTAATTCTGTAGTATTAACAAGATGCCAAAGAAAGTATTGTTTCATCACAATTTCCAGCAATTAAATTACTCTTAGGAGTATGCTGTGCCATTAGGAAGCTCACCCAGTATTTCAATCCAATTAGTGCATTGGCTTGATTAACTATGAGCCTGTGGAGTAAAGTGAGCAGCATATGGCCTCCTCTTGGGGATCACTGTTCAACTCTTTAAGTCTGATTAAATGATCTCCCAAGTTATGTATATATTAGCATTTCATTAACCTGTGTGGGATAGTCACGATTATCAGTGGCATGATAACTAGTCATGAGGAAGGTACATATAGAGGTACAACCCTGACCAGATATTGGGTGTGGGGGGAGACTTGGACCCTACTAGGTAACATTTTTTACCTTATACAAAAACATTCAGATAGTTACTGTATTAGATGTATCTGTTTTTATTCAGTTCTTGTTGTGCAGTGTTTTACAGCTAAAAATGCACGTATTGCCAGGATAAATAATTGTAAACACTGCTGATTGCCTTTAGATCTTTAGAAAAATACATAAAATATAAAAAAAAACATCTCAAATAAAATAAATAAAACTATATAAATATGAAAAGACAAGTTATGCACTGGCCACATTTGATTATTTCACATTGTTTTGTTAAAAACAACAATGTTAAATACAACAAATAAACAGTACTAAATAGAGGAGGATATGTATTTATTTTCATACAGAAAAATAAATAAATAAATCTACAAGTGTCCAATCTTTTGCATATGACTACAAGTTTGAACAGATCCTTTACTTTCTTCTTTTCTTTTTTTAATTTGTATTGATTTTGGACATTTTAGTTTTGATTCCCTTCCTCATATGTATATTTGGCTTGTGCACTTAGCCAAACAGCTATTAATGCATTCCCATTTAGTGGCATAAAAAGTGCGACATCAGAAAAGGAGCATTCCCAGCTATAAGCAGAGCTGCACACCAAATGAGTGTGTTAATGAATCGCATAACTTCTGTTGATTGCTGTGTGAGAACGCTGAACAGTTTCTGATGTTCCTATCAAGTGATCCGCCAGTTTTCTGATGAGTCACCAGAGTTTGCTCAGTCTGAAGAATCAGAGGCATACTGTCGGAACATTTCCGTGGGAGCATTAGCGCCGTTAATGAAAGCCTGATTGCAAGTACGTTCTCTTTCGGCCCACCTTGAAGATGCGGTCAACAAAGGAACCTACTTTCACAACTGATGAGACTTTTCACAACTGAAAACTGACGGAGCACACGGGAGCTCTCTCTTTCTTTCTAGCCTTGCAGATTAAAATCCACAAATGCTTAGGGAGATGTGAGCTTTTGATTTTTGTGTTAGACTGTAGAAAACAGAGGCCTGTTTAGTTTTTTAGATTTATACCTTCCTGGGAGAAAACTCTGGAAAACTCTGGAAATCAAACCCGCTTATGGATTCAGCTATGGCCATTAGTTCCACAAAGTGTCTCTTGGTGGGACACAAATCCTCTCCCCACACATTTTTGCAAATTTTTAATGAAGGATTGTTAGTCTAATTCTTGCTGTAATGATCTGAGCGGTGGCCTTAATCTCTTTTAGGTGATACAAGCTGTGCCGCGTGTCTTTTTATCGAACTTGTCAGATCCCGCATTTCAGCCAGTACAAATGGACGCAATATCTCTCGTTTCAGTTTAGCTTGACAGATAGCCTCAATAACCCCGATCCTGCTCCAGAGCCACTGGAATGAATGTTTGCTCTGGCTCTTTGTCTGGTTCTTTCTGTTCAGACGAAACGGAATGGATGCAAGCCATTGATCTGTTACTCCAGTTGATCTGTTTCAGCAACAGCTGATTCATCTTTTGAATCAGAGCAGTCTTCATCCCACTGGTGTCTCTTTCACCTCCATGTATTGACTGGAATGCCCAAATGAAACATCCTTCAGTGGTGCAGCATGAAAACGTGCTGGTATGGAGAACCACATGGATTTGAGCATGTATTTTAACGTGTTCTAAAAATGGCAAATGGAATATATAATAGGGCTCTGCACAGTCAGAAATGAATGTGAAGTCTTCCAGGGAGACCTTTATATGATGTGTGACACAGCTGTGGTGAGTTTAAATAAAACCCTGTTTAATGTTATATAAGTGACCTTGTTTGTTAAAGGTCAGAAAACATTTACAGGGCATGTGTCAGCTGGGTACAGTAAAGAACAGTTACAACACAAGATATGTAGTCTAAATGACAACACGTTTCATTTACAAAGGCCTCAATTAATTAAAGGACAGTGATTATAACTATATTGGCAATGGAGGAGGAGGGGAATACTAATAGCTCCAAACACACTTTATTCAATACTGAACTCAACTCTGAATGCGTATTGCCTTCCCTGCTGCTTTCTGTAATAAAAGAAATGATGCAATAAACAAAGAGAACTAACTAAAGTCCTTTTCAGGATTATTATTAATAGAGAGGCTCAGGAGGAGCTTTCGTCCTCAGACCATAAGACTCCTTACACAGGACACAACGCCACAACTTTTAAATATTCATGACACAAACTGAACTCTATACCTGCTGTCTGTCATTTAAGTCTATATGTCAACCAACAAACCAGCACTCTGCGTTTTACAGCACCGATATTCTGCACATTGTATAGATCTTCCCTCTATTTGTAATATTTGTTTTAGTTGTAATGTTCTTTTTTATGCATTTTTATTAACCTTTCCAAGTTTGCCTTTAATTTAATTGATATTATTTGATAAAGTTATTGCACAGTCTTAAAGGTCGACTCAGGAGCACATTTTACTACATGTTGTACTTAAACAACTATGTACAAATATCTTGAATAGCTTGAATAAATCAAATTATTCTAATTTGTCACACCATTCCTATCTGCTTGACTAAATAAAGGCTGTATTTAAATGAAAGACTACAATCTCAGCTTCTATAGCAATATAGTGCGCAAATAGCTGGGCTTCAGCCAATAATTATTTTTAAGGGTGGTTTTGATAACCAGTATTCAAACACTTCTTCAGAAAACACCAACAAATATCCAAAACCTGTAAATTCTATGCAGCCCAGCCCTGGTCATTTCTAATAGATCAATAAATCACTGAGGGGTGTGTTATCCCATACTGTCCCCTCCCCCGCCACACTCAATTCACTCTTTCTCAATGTCTTTGCTACTGAGGCACTTTTAAGCAACCCCATTTGTTATGCCTAGCTCCTTCTTGAAGACTGGCGAATTCTGTTCTTATTAGCTCCATCTTGCTCTGCCCTCTCTCTGAGCTGTGTTATCTTAGGCCGTGTGTGATATGCGCCCTAGCTAGAGTGACTGACAGCTGGTTTTATACAGCCTAACTAAGGAAACTGACAAGGTCATGTCACACCTGATGATAGGTAAGCGGGACAGCGCTTGAAAATATCTGCACTCTCCCCTTTTTCAATCTTTATTTTCCTCTTTTTCTACACCACTAAGGAAGAAAGAAAAGAAAGAATTTATGATTTTTTTCTTGCTTTGTGTGTTTCATCGGCAAAGTTACTTTTTGATGTTGTTCTAGTTATATTGTAAGCCACACACATTAGCACCAGACAAAAAAGAGGAAAAGCACCAATCAGACCATTGTGGAGTTTGCTAGATACCATTCTGTGTTTAAAGACACACAGTGCAGTTGTTAGCTCTATTGCCTCCCAGTAGGAAGGTCCTGGGCTCAATAGGGGCGTCCAAGGGTCTTTCTTGGATACTCTGCTTATGATTGTGTGGGTTTCTGGTTTCCTCCCTCAGTATAAAGACATGCACATCAGGTAAATTGGAGAATGCTATGTAGTGTGTGTGTGTGTGTGTGTGTGTGGGGGGGGGGGGGTTGAGAGAAATAATCATTTACAACCATTTACAATACTGAAGGATACTGGAACTGCACATCATTTTTCCTCATGTCAGTTTTATCATTTTCTCATATAAATGCTTGTGGGTCTATTTTTTTAATACAAAAAAACTTCACTTTCAATATCCTGAGGACAGACAATGGAATTCCGTTTCCAGTGAATAGACTGGAAGACAGTTTATTTTGGGGAATTAATGGTGGAAAAGTGAGTCCTTTATCTGAGGTTATAGATAGTCTGAGACTGAGGATTTAACATTTCCTGTGTGGGCTGTGACTTGTGCACAGTCAAATTTGCAGATCAGATAGACCTTTCTGACATGTTTATAGCCCCTGTTGAAATTGAAGGTGAAATTTTACCTTTTGAGGTCTTACCAGAAAGAGAAGTGAAAGAGGCAGATAATGATCGTATGTCAAAATTAGACTTTGGGAAGGTTGTGTTAATAGAGCAGCAGAGTAAACATCCCTCTTTGCTTTGCTGTGGAGCAGCTTCTGTACTGGTAGAGGAAATACCAGAGCATGCAATTGTGCACTTTTATAAAAATGGTGTTCTGATGAGGAAATTGTCATGCACATTTTAAAATATAGATCTGAGGAACTTGTTGTTCTTGTTAACTATAGAATGTTCTAATGTTAGCAAATGACTGTGTTTTGTCCAGCCATTTGGGAGTACAGAAAGCGTACAATTAAACTGTAAACCTTTCTTGCCCAGGTCTAAAAACTGAAGTAGCTTTTTTGGTTGATTTTTGGTCATACAGTTCCCTATAAAACTACTGTGAGACAAAAAAAACGTGTTTCAGAAGGCTGTAAGTCCAAATATGTTAGTCTGTGGCAAATGTATTCCTAATAAGAATATTGTTTATTATTATTAGCCACAGTCACACCGGACAAAAGTGGACACACACACACCAACCACACATTATCTTGCTTTCATAGTATAACTTGCAAGAGTTACTTGTAATTAGACTGATACAGAAACAACACTGTAAAATCCCATTTCAGTAATCTCACGTTTAAGGTATTCTAATTCATAACAGGTGTTTTGAATGTATTATGTTTTTTAATGATTTAAAAATAATTTTGAACTGTTATTATTGGTTTATTATTAATTCCATAAAAGTCCTCTGTGTACCTCTAAAGGGAGCACAGTGTTTACCACTGGTACAAACATGAACCAAAGTGCTCAATCATGACAATGACATTCAGGAACATCCACCCATTAAGCACCATGCATGTCATTTTAATCCAACTAAGTGCCAGCAGGGGCAAAAGGAAGTTGCCTGTTTGTCAGAGAATGGTCTCCAGTTACTGGAGTTCTCCTTGCCTACTGGTGCCCAAACCCAATGGAACCAGTAGATTCTGTACAGATTATAGGCAGGTTAATTCCATTAATAAATCCGATTCATTCTCTTGACCAAAAATGCAAGACTGCACCAATAGTGTCAGTGCATTGTTTACAGAGGGGAAACTGGCAGGTTCCTCCAAGTCTTCCAGCCGCTGAAATCCTTCTTACCCCATCACTTCTTAAGGTACTCTGTTATGCCTTTTGTGTTATGAAATGCGTAACACAAACATTTATCTGGAAAGTTGTAAAGTTTACCTGGATGGCAGAGTGGTTTACTCATAGAATTGATTAGATCACATACAAACTCAGAAAAGTTTTTGAACATTTTCAGTACGCCTCCTTTACACTTAAACTTGCACAGTGTGGCTATCCCAAGTGTCCTACTTGAGAAAGTTGGCCAATGTTAAGTGTGTCCTCCCCTGACTAAGATTAAAGTCCTAATTGATTTCCCTGTGCCATCTACCAAATGTGATCTCTGTCGTTTCTAAGGTAGGACTAGCTATTATTGAGGGTTTTTTTTAAACAAAGATGTGACAATGCTTTTAACTACAGCAAGGCTCTTTTATAAAGTATCCCAATATAGTAGCCCCTGAGTATTTCAAACATTTCAAACTGGATGTTGAAACCAATATGTCCATAGCTGGAACAGAAATTCTGCAAGAAGGCTCTTGAGGTGTTGAGAATTCTATCTGTTATTTTTTCAAAGACACTCAACAACACCAGGTCAGGTACAGCATCACTGACAAAGAAGACTGAGAAGACACCTGAGAAGATGCCAGACTGAAAGCCTCTGCCTCTGAGTTTTTAAATGTTTACTCTAAGAACTTAGTTGTTGTGAACTGCTTGTTATTCTTTATTTGAGACTTGACACTGTTTCCGAAAAAGCTTATGTGATGTCAAAGCATGCATTGTATAGTCTAGTGTGTGCTAGTGAGGCTAAACAGACATATGTCTTGTATATAAATTTGCACTAAACGTTTACATTACATTACAATCACTTACACTTTACACTATGCAACTTGCTTCACATTATGCACATTCACATTATGCAACTCAGCCTGTGATTATTGTTTATTGCTGCTGCACCACTTTGTCTTCTATGTCTTTTGTGGATCGTGTCTTATGTTCTGTCTGCGAAGGGAGGGGTTTTCAAGTAAGCATTTCATTATGCTCTGTACACTGTACCTTGTATATATGACAATAAACCTCAACTTCAACTTCAATCATTTGGCAGAGCTTTTATCTAAATTGACTAACAATATGAGGTCAACCTAACAATATGAACACAACTTAAGTTAACTCTTGTTCTTCTGGTATTTTTTCCCTTTTTCTCCTCTACTATTTTCTTATTTTATGTCTTGCGTTCTGATTTTTCTAATTATGTCTACACATACTAAATGAAAACAAATCAGTGATCATAGCAACGCTGATTGTATGTGCAGCTGGGGAACCAGGAGGGCATGGACGTCTTGTTTATTTATGTGGTGGCCTGACCTAGACTGAGACATAACATAGAGTCTATCATGGATGGATTGACAGTGGTGATCAAAGCATGATTGTACACACAAAATGTGAGCTGCCTATGCTTTTACTTATCACAATGCTTTTCCAGTGTCCAGAGATTTTAAGTAAGGATCAGTAATATATATCACATGGCCAATGAAATTGGCTTGAAAAACTGCGTCCAAAACTACAAAGAGCTTTACCATTGGGATAATATTGCCAAACACCAAAAACCTGATAAAATAAGACTAATACTGGAAAGCACCACCCCTGGAGCACTATAAGAAGGTTGTTTGAGTTTATTTGTCTCTTAAACATATTGATATGGGTGAAGTTGGGAGTGTATCATATGGCACTGAACATTCTGGTATGGTTGAAGTTGGGAGTGTATCATGTGTCACCGAACACACTGGTGTGGGAGACGTTGGGAGTGTACTGTATCCCATTGAAATGTGGGTGAAGTTTTGAGTGTGTTGTTAAACATAACATATTGGTGTTGCTTAATTTGAGAGTATGTCATGTGACATTGAAGAAACTAGTGTGGGTTGATTTGGGAGGTGTGCCATATGACATTGAATATGCAGGTGTGGGTTAAGTCAACATCAGTCTTTGGTTTTCAAAGGATGCAATTGGGTGAGATTGCATAAAAATTAATAAAATGCTGATGATATCACCCATCTCCATTATGTGAATTTCCACTTTGGCCCTACCGTAATCTCACAGCTTGAATTAAATGCTAGTAGAAATCTTTTGTTTGGGTGAACTAGGCAGTTAATATTCAGATTTAGCCCTGGCTACCCAAACATCTATGCATTATAGCAGCATTCCACTTCTGGTGTGACTGTCAAATCAATGTCAGGGGGAAGAGTCAAAGATGGTATATTCCATTGGCCTTTAATTGATGGCTCTGTTGGGGAGCTGAAAGGCGTTAAATTGCTGACGTTTCTGGTGATTGAATGTCAGCTGTCCTTCTGCGATGAGACTCATCACTACCTGAGCGAGTGATGAGAGAGGAGGGCAGGAGAGAGACGGGAGAAAAGGGTCAGCAGTGCCCTGAAAGTTTCACAACCCTCTCTGCGGGGGTAAGCTAGTGAATTAGGGCCTCTCTCCTGTATTCCAGCCTAAAATAAAAGACGTTTTGTGGGCCGTAGAAGATTGATGCAAAGAAGTGCACCGGCGCCGTCTCCATTTCCCCTTTGTGTTTAGTGCCTCCATTTCAAATGAAGGAGGGGGAAAAAAATCATATTTTGTCCTTCCCATAAAACAGCCATAAGGAAATGCTGGGCTGACTGCAATGGTTTAAAAGAAAAAAGAGGGATAAAGATAGAAAATATGTTTGAAGTGAAATGCATGAAATGTAAGGTAAGATGGTGGTATGTGCTGCTTTTTAGAAAGCGTGTGTGTGGAATACTAATGTTTTAGACTCACAGAGTCATTTGGTTTTATCAGATTTTTTTCCTGACCTTAAATGAATGTTTAACTGTAAGTGTTGCTCTTAGAGGGAAAAAAAGGCGTTCCTCCACTTCGGTTGATGCTCTGAGCTTTTGAAGCAGTGAATTTCCTCTTAGCCACAGTGTTTAAAAGTGAATCTCCTCAGGAACTGGATTTGAATGAGTAATAGCCTATGTTCACTGTCAAATTTCTGGGCAGTATGAAGTTTCGCTATTATCGATTGGGCTGTTTTGAGTTTGATGGCCGTCTCCTTAAAACGGCTAGTTAAATTTGATGCCATACTTTGACACTGGGCTCCTTTTTTATGAATTTGGTCCCTCCAAGTCATCACCCTTAATGATCTTTTTTAGCAGCAGCAGTGAACCAGTTCGCCCTCGCTGCCTCTGCTGAGAATGCTCTGCATAGTGAAAGAAATTCTGACCATCCAAAAAAGCAAGAGACCAGAGAAGTGTACAAAGCAGAGTAGTTACCAAGGTTACTATTTCAGTAAATAACAAATATTTTATTAGCCTTTGTTTGATTGTCTATTTTTTTTACCTACATTTTACAATGGCAGCAGACCTTCATAAGTGATTTACCATGCAGATTTTCAGACTAATATCCAGACAGGCATTTTGTTGTTTTGGCCTTTACACTTTATTATCGGTTAACATGAATTAACTGATTATACTACCATCATGCCAAACTGAGTCTCTGTTTATTTGTTGCTTTATGGTGCTTTTCCTTCAATGTCTTATTTTAATCACATTATAAATCTCTTATTCTCCATCTGTGTGTGTGTGTGTGAGCAGCAAAGCGCATGGCGTACCGGAAAGTGTATGCCAGCCGCGGCAGCTCCGTGATCTCACGGGAGAGTGTGGATCTTCCTGTGGCCTCTCTGGATCTGGAGTGGGAGATGGAGAAGGAGCTGGAGGAGCCAGGCCTGGACCGCTTCCAGCTGGAGTGCTTGGAGCACCGGCCCATGGACAACTCATCCAGCGGGGTCATGGATCCTGACCTGGAACCCATCCAGCCCTCAGCGTCCCCCCATGGACGGTTTGAACGTCTACAGGAGGACCCCAACTATGCCTCTCATTTCAGCAGGACTGTACCAAAGGGGCAGAAGAGCAATGGGACCTGCATTGCCAAATATCTGCTGGCTGGGGCAGTAGTGTTCTTTCTGGGACTGCTTATTGGCCTGAAAGCCCACAGAACAGAGAAGGAGCCGGCCAATCCCGTCACAGCCACAAACCATCTGGAACGGATCATTCAGAGCATCACTGCACAGAAGATCTGGGATCTAGAAAGGTCAAAAGTCTATTTATCTTTATTTATATTTATATTTATATTAACTACATTAAAAAAGATAATAATTGACTTCAGTAATATATTATATATTTGTGATATACATTTCCAATATATAACATATATGCATACATCAACACATTGCGTAACAAAAGGATTAGAAATGAAAGTCGAAATTGTTTTGGTACGGATAATTGTGCTGTTATGAAATGGTGTACGTATTTCAGTCATATCAATCTTTCATATATATTACATTCATTTGGTAGATGGATGAGAATTCTACCACTGAAATATTTATATTCATATTCCGTATTATGGAAAGACCTTTTTTTTTACAACAATATTTTGATGTTGTATGTAACAATTGTATAATGTAGGGTTAGTCTCACTGTCCTCACAGCGTTTGTCACAAAAACCAACACATTTTCATACTCCCAACTATTCAGCTTATCTGATTGCTCACCTGAACTGATTTTAGTATGATGCACAACATTTACATGATATTTCAGGCATTTTATGATATCTGATCAGGGGATGTTAGCCCATACCGCTACTGAGTTTTGGATCAGTGCACCCCTTCTTAAAACCCACACCGAAACTGCAAGTGGACCAAAACAACAACAAAAAATGGTATGTGGAATATGGGCCATTTAAATAAGCTAATATTATTGTAGTATTCTGAACTGTGTGTTCTCTCCAATAAGCACTGAGTGTTAATGAGGGTTTTTTTTGCCATATCATTTTGTCATCAAGCATTACTCAGGCAGTAACGCTACACTTGGTATCAGTATAAAGTCAAAATTCTCGAATCATGACCCTATTTAACACTCAACTTTCTCCTAACATTGTTAATCTTCTCATTAAAGATAGAGGCTTCCAAGAACTTCCTGATTTTTTAATGAGAAACAAGCGCCTCCTCTACAAACATAGGGGTTGAATGAAGGAAACAGAGTAGCAGTAGTTTCAAGGGCATTCCAGCCTGCCAAAGGAAGCTGTCCCAATGAAGCAGATGCAGCTATTCCGAGGTCAGGCTCTGTGGGACCTGCTTGCTTCTAACAAAGATAGTCCTGCAGCCAAAGTACTGCATCTCCAATCCCCACTAGTCGCAATGCCTGCCGTGTGCGTTGAGCGCCCAGCTGTGCCGCGGCTGACAGGCAGTCTGAAGTCTCAAGCAGGTACTAAAGTTAAAATTAAATGTAGACAAGCCTCAAGTGGCTAGACATTGTTTTGGAGCCAGGGATCATGGAAAGCATGTGTATTTGTGTCAGGAAGATAACTCGCAGTTCAGTTTCCACTGAAGTGAGACAATCTGACTCCTGCAACTGTCTTTTTGGTATTGTCGATTCATTATTTATTTTGTCACATTTATTTTTCAAGCTGCAGTGCCAACAGCACAGCTCAGGTCTTTTTTTGTGGAGGAAAAGGGAAGGAAAGGGGGGAAAAAGAAAAAAAAAACAGGCAATATCATAACCGGCGAAGGCTGGAAAGGCAAGAAGTCGAAACATTTTGATCGCTTATTCAGGCAGTGTCTCCGCCTGCCTGGTATGCACGTCGCCTCAGCTTGCAGAAATAAGAATATTTACAAAGATAATTGCATTATTTACTCTGTCGGCGCAGCGGAAATGGTACGATCTATTGTGGGAAATGCTGCGCATGTGGGAATAAGTCACATTGACGTGTGATATAGGGATTTAGAGAAAATGAGGGTGCTGCTGGAATGAGACTGTGTCTCTGGATAGGGCTAAATCTCCTCATCTCTTACATTAAGCTGAGGCCTCTCCAGTCTGTCTGAGATGCTTGGATGGAGATTGAAAAAAGCTTTGAAGACCTTTCCCTAACTGGTTCAATGCACATGCTAATAACCTCATTAGAACTAATTCAGAACACTTCAGCTCCAGCTTGGCCTGCTGCAGCTTTCCTCACCTCCTTTTCTCTACAGGTCTGTTGTCTGTAGGCAAAATAAATAATTAACATAACGGTCCGTGGTCGGGACCTACGAGAAGTCCCCAGTAGATAATTCTGCATGAAGCCTTTAAAAGTATAGTCCACAAAACTGTACATATTTGCAGATGTACAGAACCCAGTTTCCCCTCACTCCATCGTTTTGCCACAAATTGCAGAGGTCTTGATGTTTCTTAGGCCTGGTGTTGTTTATTTCTTAGATTCTGTTCCCATTTACACTTCAAAGAATGTGCGGATGAAGAACAGTTCCAGTAAAATGGGATTAGCCCAAAATCCCTGGAAGAAGAATTGTGTTTCTCACTGTTTGGGCCTCTCTAATGCTATTCTTTATCTCCCTCAGACACTCACTCTTAATTATGGGGCCGTAATTGATATAGCGGGGCGCTCAGTGTACATTCTTCATCCCATACCGTTTAAACACAGAACCTCAAGGTCAGACTGGGGTGCTTGCTGTGGGACGACTCTACTGCACAGTCAAGCACCTGGACCTGATGGCGTACCCTGTCAGGTAGCAGCTTTCTAGGTACTCAGAGCCATAAACCTGTCCCATAGAAGATTCAGTGATGGGGCCTTTAGTGTGCAGGTCATCCTGCATAATGACCAGTTCAGCCATTAAAGCAAATTGCACAGTGATTAGGTCGAGACTCACCTGTGGTGACATCATGGTATATTTACCCAGAGAGAGTATCGTACACGATGCAGTGGGAATGTTTGTGGTTGGAGGTCAGCATAGTCGCATTAAAAATGCATACAGAGGATGTTTATGTATCGAATGCCTTAGAAGTCATCATAAATCTGATGGAAATTACAACTCTGATGTAAATTCACTGAAATTTCATATAATTAACAGTTTCTGTCACAGTTTCCAAAGTGATTTTTTTTCCACTCACCCATTTCTTACCAGAATCAAAGTGATACTTCTTGTTTTGGCAGTTTTTTCTTCAGCGAGAGACAAAAGAAGGATGTACTTAATAAGTATAACATTTTAGCGTAATCTAACCTCAAGCAGTTTAATCAGCAAACACTTTCTATTTTATCAAACAAATAAAATAGTTTGCTCTGAAAGTTCTTCAACTGTTCAGTTGAAACTCTGTCATTTTCAAGAGTCCATTTGATCAATAACCACACTGTCAGATCAAGATTCGTGTGAAGTGCTTAAATTTTATTAGTGTGATAGTGACACTAATTCACATTGATTTATTGCATGTAGACGTTGATTCACATTTTCTGACAAGAATTCATTCATTAGCAAATAATGCACCGTGATCAGTCACAAAGAATTACTGTAATATATTTTTCCAGTCCTAAGAAACATTTAATAATGAATTACTAGTTCATAACATTTTGATACTACTGTTTTGACTGGGATTTTGAGCAATAAGAGCTCCAATTTATCTCTCTCTCCTGACTGTTTAATCCTGTAGAGGGTATCTACAATATGACAGAGTGTTTTGGGCCTGTGCCAAATTGAATTTATATAGACAATTTTCTATTAATCATCAACTCAAGCCATATTAACCTTGCTGGTAGGGTGCCAATCAGAGACACTACAGGAGCGAAGACTGGCTAAATACTGTGTTTAGAAATAATTATACCATCCAGAATCATGGGGTGCAGTCTTGACTCATAACTCTCACTTGAAGTGTATGTGTTAAAAGCTTACATGGTGTTAACGGGTTCAGAGATGCTCTTGGAACGGACCGAGTGTTAAATATTGACTTATACAAATCACTGCAAAAACTACTGGAGGGACTTTACAGACATGTTTTTGGGTGTTTATTTAATATTGAGTCCCAGATGTGTAATTAAAAGTAATAGGAACAGTTTAATGCTGATTTAGGTATCATGTGTTACGAGGATGGTAGAACGGTATTGTCCCTTCCTTCCACACGTAAGTGATGAAATGCTCCTTCATCTGTGACCTTGTGAGATAAAGTGAGATAAAATTCCTTCTTTGTCTGGAAAATACAGATTTTATTTTTCTTATTCAGACATGTGTGTGCAATAATGTGTTCTGTAACAGGCATGACATTATGATCGAGTGCCTTTGAATAAATAGAGCTGTGTGTCTTTGCAGGGAATATTACACTCAAGTTTAAAAAATGTCTCAGCCTGTGCCCTTTCAGTGAGGGAACTCCATGGGAATTGAGTAATGACACGAATGGGTGTCAACATGTTCCATTCTACAGACAGAACAAAGCTATTATTGTATGACACTTCTGTCAATAATAGCACTGCAACCAGCAGCGGTTCTAGGAAAAATGCACAAAATGAAAGAACACAGCACACAAAATGAAAGTACTGTGGATTTGTCTGGCCTGTGTGTGCACTGCGTATGTGTGTAT
Source organism: Brachyalestes nurse (assembly GCA_037974405.1). Taxonomy (NCBI): domain Eukaryota; kingdom Metazoa; phylum Chordata; class Actinopteri; order Characiformes; family Alestidae; genus Brachyalestes; species Brachyalestes nurse. The sequence continues at coordinate 18,485,921 of JBBPCY010000037.1, read as the reverse complement.
CTGTACCTACATTTACACATCACTGAAAAATTAGCAATCGCTTGTCATTTGAACAAATGGGATTTTATTCAACAATATCTTAAAGCAATTGCCGTACTGGACACCTTGCGGGGCGAACACACTAACTACTAGGCCACCAGCTGCCCAGATATATATTTTTGTATGAATTAATACAATTAATACAAATATTCATTGTTTGCCTGAGATTTGATTACCATTTTTCAAGTACATGACATTATTTTTTCAAAAAAGTCATTGTCAGTGTTATTCATTTTTAATCACTGTTGGAACAAAACCTCTTATGATAAAACAGTGATACTGACATCTGTGTATGTGCAAAAAATGTACACACTACTGTGATTAGTCACAAATAATTACTGTAATATTTTTTTTTAGTTGTAAAAAAAAATATCTGTAAATTACTTTTTGATGTAATTTTGATGATACTTTTAATTTTTGCTGCTGTGCAAAGTGTGGTAGTCATCCTCTAGTGCTTCATTGCTAGGGACCCTGCGCTCACACTAATAAATCACAGTCTGTAACTGTGATCTACAAGCAAAGTGAAAGTGACCATTCTGTCATATGTGAACACACCACAGCACACAGTGTGAACAGTGTGAAATTCTTCCTCTGTATTTAA
>JBBPCY010000037.1:18464979-18475323 GCA_037974405.1 Brachyalestes nurse | reverse complement strand
AATCAAGTTTTGAAGGAAAATGTAAAACTACAAATCCCAACATGTAAACAATCTGGAGAGAATGATTACTGCCCCCAGAGGTGAATACATTAAACTACACATTGGGCTGCAGGCTGGAGTTAAACAGCGTCAGACGAACGCCAGTGTAACGCCAATCAATCGCATATACAAAACGCTACAAAAACGTGTATGGCTTTCAGAGCGCGTTCATTTATCCAAGATTCAAACATCAGTGTGAACGAGGCCTAACACTTGAACAAGACTGATGTTTCATCAATCCGACACCATTCAAAATCACAGTGTTCTGCTAGGTTAAGTTTTTTTTTTTGTTTTCCCGCCTCCTCAACTGAAACTCAACATCTTTCCACCCCGCTCTCCTCTCTACTTCTCCTCCCTAATCCAGCGCTTCTGGTTTTCCATACCAACCTCTGTCCCAAGCTTTGACTGGATTCAATTTCATAAATAAACATAATTAGAATTTGTAATAATTTAAGTCAGGAGAGACCACAAATAAATTGTAAATAAACTACACCAACAAAGAAAAATATCTAATGCGCTTGCTCTGGGTTATTATTTGATTGTATTTATTCATTTATTTATTTAGCTGGGTAACCCTTCTCTTCAGTAGACCTTTAATATGGCCTGTAATTTCTGTCAGACATAACTCGGATATAGCCAGAAAAGAAGCTCTGCCCATCCTCTACACAAACCCAACCACAACTAACCACACAAATAAAACTCAACATTCTTCAAGATTTTATAGCAACAATGGCATAACAATAAATAAACCAAGAATTAGCGTCATCATCAGCTATCAGGGAACAAACTTCAGTTCAAATTAAATGTTAATGGTCAAGGGCAAATATTAAGGCCCTAATAATGTTGAAAATTAATAACGACTTGAAATTGTAATTTTTGTAATTTTTATTGTAATTTTTTTTTTACCGTTAATGTTAAACAAATGGAATTTCATTCTAAATAATAATCAGTCATGGTGGTCTCATGGATCTCGGTATACCTCACTCCCAACAACACAAGTGAAAATTACATAGGGTAAACCTACCAGAAAAGAGAAGATGAACAAAGTAGAAGCAAGAACTAAAGCAGGGGGAATGCAGAGCAAAATTAAAGGTGGGAGATGGATTATGAGAAATGGCAAATAATTAGTCCCCAATAAAGACAAATATTTGAAACTGGGTGTCATTAATAGCATACTTGCTCCGGAGCAGCGGGTGCTGCACGGCTGCTGTTCAGATGTTGGTTTGGTCCCTAAGCACCTACACATCACCTACAGGTAGCCATTGTAGCTCCATCTAATTGCCCTTTGCACAGAAGCTCACTATTAGACCATCCTAGGAGGGGCTAATTGGGCAGCTGGGAGATGCAGGCCTCCAGGGAGTCACTCATAAGGTCTTCTACACTGCTCTGATTAACCTCTCAGGGATTACTGTCCACCAGGGTCCAATGGGTCAAAGGTCAATCTGTCAGGAAAAAAATACTATCCCTCCTAGTCATCCTCAGAGAGTTGAAGAGTTCAGTGGTAGTCTTAATAAACTGAGTAAAGCTGCTCCGAAAAGAGCAGGGATGCATTATTGAAGTGCAGAACCACTTTGAAGTTTTTATGCCTAATACTTTTCTCTTATTTACCACAGTCCCATTGCTCTGTTGCCTGAAAGAGTGGGCTTTGCGTTCCTCTAGTGGAGGCAGCAAGGCTCTGCTGGGATGCCTCCTGGATCTAACAGATTGCGAGTACATTCTTTATGTTCTTTCAGTGTAAGCTGCTTGACTGACTTGTCACATTCTCCACTGCTGGACCACTGAGTCTAACTGGCAAACTTCAGGTCAGTTTATGTACACCTGAGAATACACCCCCCTTCAAAACCAGCGGTTTAAAGAATTTTCATTTGTGAAGCATTAGCTCTGTATATTCAAATATGATTTGACATATTACTATAAAGGAATATAACCCTTTATTAATCCCTTGAGTGTGAAATTTGCAGACCTAAAATTTCCCACTTGTGGGACTAATAAGTTGCAGAATCTTTAGGTCTGCAAATTTAAAATATAATTATAGCAAATGTTATCTAATTTACACAAACTTCCATTTATCCCATCTATTTAGGGGTCCAGTTTGTTTTTCTTCTTTAGTTTGGAGCTGGAACTATGAGGCTAATGTCACTAACAGACACTAAAAGTAAATTGTTTATATAACTACAGCTCTGGAAAAAAATGAGACCATAGCAATTTATATTTAAATCGGTATCTCTGTGAGTATGACAACCATTCCATGCCAGTGTCTGTTAAATTCCTACATAAGTACCTCATTCTGCTTTATGAGGCACTGATTAGTGATCACCTGAATCACATCTTACTTAATGAGGAAAAGTATAAAAACACTGCTGTTCAACAGTTGGATGGCAAAAAGTATGTCAATGGTAATTATTGCCATTTTGTTTAAGAGTGAACAAGAGATTTGTTTTCTTTGAATTATTCAACTTCTGTAAACTGCATCATTTCTCTTATTTTGATGTTCTGTCATTTCCTTTAAAATTACGCTTTAAAGAACAATATTTTTATTTGGAAATGAGGAGAAATATTGTCAGGAAAGCTTACAAACCAAAGGAAAGCTGTTCAGTTCAATACTTGCCAGAAAAGATAAAACCCAAGAAACTGAACATTTTTGCAGTGGTCTCCTATTTTGTCCCAGAGCTGTACATGCCCAAAACTTCTCTTGACCCTTTCAAACCACATTCAGCTCTTCAATAACGTCAACAGATTTCTCAGTCACTAGAAATTTGAATTTTGGAGGCAGACGGTTGTGTTTAAATATTTAGGCTGTTGCCTCTGTCCTTCCATGTCGCACAGGAATGTTTGCAAAGCAAAACAAATGTTTCATAAACTGAGTTACAGACTCAAACACTACAAACACCTCTGGTGTCCTTGAGTAGACACATTGCGCTGCCTGGGTCTGTCTGTATGAAGCTCAGCTTAAAGATTTTTGCTGCACTGCATCACTTATGTCCAACAATCCTGGCCCAACATACAACATGTCGCTGCATATTGATGAAACCAGTACTTCCCATTGTGGGGTCTGCCCTCATTAATTAAAGAAATCAATCTCATTAGTATAATCAAATCTTTAATTTCTAAGTAAATAAGATTAATATTAATTCTTAGCTCTGAAGGTTGTTTAACAAATGTGAATGATTTTGATATGGATTTTGCTGTGCATGCTTTCATGCATGTGGGTGTATCTGCACGAATGAGAGACAGAATGTATGCTTTGGGGAAAAAGAAGGAGAATGGCATGAGTTTGAATGGTGAAGATGGCGCTCGTGGGTGTTCTGTGTTAGTGAAGAAGGAATGAGAGGAATGCGACTCTGGCATTGATTTCTCAGTGTGGCCCTGGTGTAAACTAAACTGTATGTTAATTCATCTAGTCTGTACCAACTCCAAGGCAATGACTGCTTTTAAAATCTGTGTGGGCCACTGAGAATGAATTCAGCCTTATGATAAAACTAATGGTGTTTAGCTTTATAAATGTGAAGTTATAGTAACTTTCAAGAGCGCTGACATATTACTATGATGAGAGTAAAAATCATATGCAAAGATAAAGATCTATCACTGCACACACAAATCTGAGCTTAGATTCTTCAAACAGTTTTAAGACACAACAAAAGAGTAACTTTACAGCTTTGTGTTATGAAAATAAGCTGCACAATGCTATGCTCAGACAAAAATAGTTCAACCTCACATTTCATTTTTACAAATATTTAAAGTTCAGTCCATCATCCTTGTAAAGGTTATGTGGATGTTTGGAGAGAACATTTGAAAGGTTGATTTCATCTGGTCCCGCCGAGGTCCAGGAATGAGGTGTTCTTCAGTTTTAAATGAAGGACTTGATCGCTTCACTTCCACAAAGGCCACAGAAATGCTTGCTACAAGCTTGACGTTGCTGATGGCTTGTTGTGATGTTGATCAGATGTTTTAGCTGAATGTTAGCTAAATTACTGAAGCTTTGGTGCCCTCCCTTTTGGGATCATGTGCCCTGCATAGCTGATAGTGTAGAGAAAGAACTGAGTAGGGGTTAGTGACTTACTTTCATAACTTTCATAACACGCCCCCAATCCCACCCAACCTCTCTCACAGTGAGTCCTACACCACACTGACAAGTTTGTGTCATCTTAAGAGAAGTTGGAGATGTGCACTTTATACCCAAATATATATGGACACCTGACCATCTCATCCACTACTGTATGTTATGATTCCATTCCAAAACATGGGCAACTGGGTCAAACCATGTCTTCAGGGACTTTGTGCCCAGAGGCATAATCATGCTAGAACTCAAAAGGGCCTTCTGCAACCATGGCAACAAAGTTGGAAGCAAATACATGTCCAAATATCTTTGTATTATATAGAATTAACATTTCCCTTTACTGGAAAAAGAAGCTAGCCCAATCCCTGAAAACAGCCACAGAACAAGACAGCCCATAATGCCTCCTCCACCAAACTTTCCCATTTTCCTTGCATCTCCCAAGCCCAGATTCAGCCATCAGATGAACACATTCCGACTACTTTGGAGTCCATTTATGAAGCTTCAAACAAATAGTTTGTGTGTTTATGTTGCTTTCAGAGGCAGTTTGGAAGTCTATAGTGAGGACAGACAATTTTAATTTGGTTCAGTACTCAGTGAGTCATCTCTCTGACTTTACATGGTCTACTTCTTTGAGAATGAGTGGTTATTACTCACAGACACTTCCATTTCAAGATAATAGGACTTACACACTGAGGCAGATCTAGCAGGGCTTGAGGCAAAGGTGGTACTCCATGTCAGTGACATTTTTTAAAGTCAGTGGGCTCCTCAGTACGACCCATGTTTGGAATGACTATGTGCTTGATTTTATACACTTGTTAGCAATGGGATTTGCTGAAACTCCTGAACTCAATAATTGGGAGGGATGTCCAATTAAGGTGTTATCAGTGTTATCCACCTTGCAGCTCCAGTTCTACAGTAAAGAAGCAAAATTTGAATATTAAACAAATCATCACTGGTTGACTGCATCTGAGTAAAGTGGAATTTTCTTTAATTATTTTTTTGCCGATACATTCCTTTGAAAACATCACCTAATCTGGTTGCTGTAAAAGGTTCTTGAACTTCATAGCATATGAAATAGTAAATTCTTCTCCTGTTAATATACTATTGGAGATTGGATGTTCTCCTTCCTGCTTCTCAGTCTTATGATATGTGGTGCTTATGACAGGACATGAGCATTTTTCTCTTGTCTGTGACCTTTTTTTTATTTATTATTTTTTAAAAACACTGCACCCCCACTCACATTTGACACCTATGAAAGCCTTTTCGGCCCTCCCGCCAATGTTTAATACAAAAGTGGATGGGTTGATTGCAGTTATTTCCAGTGACAACCACAGCTGCTGTCGGTCAAATTGGGTTGCAATTACCATGTTACAAGTCTTTAGTGCATCAATATTAAGAATAACAATAGTGTTTTTATCCATCCATTTCAATTACATAGAGCATTTCTATCCACCCCTTTTGTCTGGTCAAAGATGTGCTGAATAAAGAGGAAGCCATTTAGCATAAAAGAGCAGTGTTATTGGGTATAGAGAAGAGTTAGATAATGCTTTCAAGTCATAACCAATGTATGCATGTCTGTCTGAATGAGTCTGTGTACATACAGTATGTGGGCATGTATAGAGTTGTATGTATCTGCACAATATATGGTGATTTATGTTTTGATTTTAAATGCAACATTTGGATTATTCAACATAGTCTTGCAGTCAAGACAAAGCCCTGAGTAAATTAGCCACCGGTCCCAATGTGATTGCGTCACCTGCACAACACCCACAGCCTTCCTCCACCACAGGTAGCTCATTAGACTCTAGAGTGTCTACTGCACTCAGATGAAATCTCAGGTATGTGGCAAATACTGTTTATTTACCATCAGAGAAGTGTCTCATGGCAGGGTGCATTTCCTACTCATCTTTATTAAAGTTCTTCTGTAGAACCGCAAGTCTCGGCTAATTAGGCCCCACTCAGAGCCACTGAAGGAGTAATTTGATGTTTTGTTTGCATGCGAAAAGCATGTCGTTGAGGGTTCGTTAAGACGGCTGACTGGGGTACAGTCACAGTTCTAATTAATGACACAGTCTGTTGAGGCTGACGTGCCCTGTGTTTAATCTCTTAGCCCAATTACGTACCTTGACTTTTGTGTGCAAAAATTGACTTGGTATCAGATAACACCTCCTAATATCAGTTTGAAGTATTTGATATTGTGGGGTTATCATTACCCTCTGTATATCTTACACATATTTTATTTATTACACAAAAACATTACCTAGGTTTTTTGTTTCTCAAGCTCTTGATCATTTTACTTGTTATTTTTCCTTAGCTAATGGTTGTATTAAGAAAACAGCATTGCATTTTCTAACCACTTTTCTAAGTAATGCATTATAAAGCCATACTTTGGAAAAAAAATTAAATGTACTAATTTTTCACTTACCCCAGATGTAGTGAATGAGCCAAGACATCAGTTTGGAGTCCACATTTTACTTCTTTATTGGAGTACTAACATGGTTATAAGTACACCTAAAAAATTCAACCTGCTCAAATCCATTAGGGAGGAAAAAATCATTAAGGAGGAGCAGACTTGCTAATGTGGTTTAGGACACAGTATGACTAACTGAGAGCTGTAAAATGGGTTTTCACATACCTCTTGAGCAAATGGAGCTCTCCTCTTGGATCGGTTTTATGGTGGTGAGTGTCATAAATACAGAGGAATCTGATCCAAAATATCCTGTGTCCTCTTCAGCCCTGTTGTTTAAAACGGCTTCTTGTGGTAGTTTTGTTTATTTTTAATAGCTCACAGTAAGCCGTAGTAAACCACACACACAAGTCTCCACCATCTTAAGTCTTCACCATAATTGAAAATGTGTTTACAGAAAAGATTTGGGTGGCTATTACCTACTAGTATTTGTTAGCTATAATGGCCTTGTAGCTTCAGTTAAAGAAGCAAACATGTCTTGGCCGAGCTAAGATAAGTGGTTGATGTCAATTGGATGATATTTTTGCAACTGTCAAATTGAGAACTAAAATTCAAATAATTTAGTTATTTTCCTTTTCCTTTTACAGCTTACTTCTAGAAAAGGATTGTGCAAGAGAAAACTCTTCGTATTTTTTATATTGTTTTATATGCAAGCAGCAACAATAAGCACTTTTGGAAAAGTGCTAAAACTTTAGTCCTGACAGCAAGCAAAATGACTGGCAGGCAAAAAGGCAAAACACATCCTGTACCTTTAACTGCAGGCTGGACCATTTTCCTCACCTTTAAATGGAACAATCACTAGAGGGCACTGTGTTGAGAGCATACAGGGATTTGAGGGTGATTTTTTTCAGTCATGTGTGCAGATTTAGCCTCCTTCTGCCATAACAGATTTATTCAAACCAGGGAATAACACCTATTTCACAAAGACTGCTTATTTTGGCAAAATACAGTGAGGTCCCTTTGCTCTGCTGAGTGTGTATAGTGTTTTGTGGGGAGGGACTCTGTCTCCCACATAGTCTGGTGGTACTGCTGGGATGAAGAGTGAGCCGTCCCAGAAGAGTGTCCCCCCCTGGTGTTGCTACTGTATTTACTGTGGTAGTGGGACTGATTGCGTACTCACACAGCAATAGAGTGAGAGAAGGAGGCTCCATATCGAGTATCTATCATGATCTTCACTTGTGGAGTGCACTTCTCTTAGTGTGCTCTTTGTCCATATCTGTCTCACCCCTTCTCCCTCAATTCCGCACACACTTCCATGTGAACCATACCATCTCAAGTTAGCTGGAATTGATACCTGAGAGTTCCTCATCTCAGTTAAGGACCCATATAGCTTATAAAGTAGTATCTTAGGTTGCTGGGTTCTCCAGGTTTAGAGTCAGCCTGCGTACACACCTGTGCTCTTCACTGCTGTGGCTTTAGGCAAGTTACGGTTCATGTTTCACTTAAAGATGACTCTGACTCAGGCACACTTTCAGAGAAGCCAGAAACTATTTTTGCAATGTTCTTCTTGTCTTTTTCTCGTTTCTTAGCTTTTTTAATCTTGAGGTTAGGCAGTTGCCTCTGCGATCGTAGGTCATAGTAGTCTAGACCTCTGTGAATGTGTGTCTACTTGTAGAAATAATCTTAGAGTCTTTTATTATTGAAAATATGGCCTAGCCCTAATTATTATCCTTAATAGTAGTTGTAGTGTTAGTTGTATTAGTGCTTGTAGTTCAAATATAAACACTATGTTGAAAAAAATATCTGTATTTATTGACAAAGTGGCTGACTGGGTATAAACCAGACAATAAGGGCAGTAGTATCACCCTATGAGGATTTTTTTTTTTTGTATTCTGTTCCATAGACACTTCGGAATGACAAACGCATTTGTTCAGTGTTCTGGAACTCTGACAATGTTCTTGATATGCACATATTGTCTAACTCTAACTCACTAATTCTGTTTATACAGCATCTCTACAAAAGAAACAACAAAAAAAAAATCAAAGAAGCCTGAACTTTGTATCAAATGTGCTTCTTCCCTGATGCAATGCTCAGTGGAAAGACACATTTATTGTGATAAAAGGCGCTGTTATCATAAATAACAGCATGGGGCGAGCACCTGTCAACCAATCAGATTGCGCTCTCAGAATGAACTGTTATGTATTTTAATGATCACAATAACAATATCATTATTTTACATCATTAACTCTACTGAGTTGCAGGAACTGCTGTTGATCCAGACAAACAAAGTCCTGCACCAGGATCTCAGGGAGGGTTCAGGCGTGAGAACTGAGCCAGAACAGAGCCCCTACCCAGGTTTCTGCGTGTAGCTACTTGAACTTCAAGATGCCTGACTGATACAAAGAATGGCAATAAGCAATGCAGTTTTACATGGTCAAATATTAGACTAGAGTAGTATCAGCTACTAACTAGGTGGTACCACTGGTGATGGCCATATTGGACTACTCTTTATTTAGCCTTCCTGCTACACCTGGTAAACAGTGCCAAAGGAGAAGGTGGGGTAAAAAAGCAGGTGTGTAGCTGAGAATGGGAACTATCCCGCTCCTCCAAGTATCCTTCTAGAGAATGTTCTGTCACTGGACAATAAGCTACGTGAATTGAGAAGCAGGCCTTTTACATTGGCTGGACCCCCAATGCCCCAGGCTCTTCAAATTCACCAGCAAGACCGGACACTGAAGTCAGGGAAGATAACAGAGAGGTATCTGCTCAGCCCGGTCTCACGAGTGTTTGTGCAGCCATCAGGAAATACAATTTCATCAAAATACGTGCTGCATTCCTGATTTAGGGCTTTTTTTCGTGCTACAACAACGCTTCACTTTTTCGTGCTTGGACAACGCTTCGCTATCAGGGGTAACTGGTGACTGAGGGACAGTAGGAGAGAAATAATGAGTTGATTCCTCATCATATTTGTTTGCAAAGCGGTTAAAACAGGTTGAAATGGCGTGAGACAGGGAAAGTCCCTAATCCTTACCCTAACCCTAAACCTAATCCCAACCCTAACCCTAAACCTAACCTTAACCCTAAACCTAACCTTAACCCTAACCTTAACCCTAAATCTAACCTTAACCCTAACCTTAACCCTAAAATACATTGGTTAGTGAAGCGTTGTCCAAGCACGAAAAAGTGAAGCGTTGTCCAAGCATGAAAAAAAGCCCTAAATCGTGATCGCAGCACGTAATTTAATTAAATTGTATTTCGTGATGGCTGCACGAAAAGTCGTGAGTTAGGGTTGATCTGCTTCATGTGGTGTTCACATGTCGAGAATATCTCCACTGGGTGTTCCTCGAACTTGAGGACTTCACAATTAGATGCAAACCTTACTACTTGTCCAAGAAATTTACAGTGCCCACTTTGACAGCTGTGTTCATTCCACCACAAGCTGACACCGTATGGGAGCTTAATCAGTTGTATGGTGTTACTGAATGGTTTAAGGCTTTATGTTCAGAAGCTGCTATAACAGGGGCTGTCAATTTCAATATAAGCCGAGGAATGGCATACCAAAATTCCATCAGCGCATCAGCTGCCCAAAGCGTAGAGGAAACATGCTGGATCACTCCCTTTCTGGGTGGATATAAGGCATTCCTCTGTCCTGCCAATCAGATCAAGCCTCTATCCTGTTAAATCGGCAGAGATTAAAGGAAAAAACAGTGATATTTTCCTTTCAGCAAAACAGACTGGCAAGGAATTTGCTGAAATGGTAGCTGGTTTAACCCTTTAGGCGCCAAAGTCGCAGGATTGCGACAAGGCGTCATCATGACTAAAACAGACTGTAGTTATAAAA
>JBBPCY010000037.1:18448753-18460379 GCA_037974405.1 Brachyalestes nurse | reverse complement strand
GACTGCCAGTTCCGAGCAGAAGTGATGCATTCCTTAAGTGTGTATATAAGGCGTGTGCATGCGCACACACACACACACACTCTCTCTCTCTCTCTTTCTCTCTCTCTCACACACACACACACACACGGACACACACACACACACAGGGGACTTTAATGGAGTCTCTCCTCCACTGTGGACGGCCTCAGGGGGGGAAAGCTGTGTGCAGTAGGGCACCTCCACGCATCTGCTGCCACTGCTTACCAAGCAAAAGCCTGCCCCACTACCCCACCCCCCCATTCTACAGCCTATAATCTCATTTTACCTTCTGTTAATAATTGGACACTATGTGTGTGTTTGTGTGTGTGTGTGTATATATATATAATATTGTTTGTGTGTGTGTGTGTGATATTTTTTCTTCATAAATATACTTACTTGCGAGTGACACTGCCTGGCAGAATGTGTGAGGGAGCGATAAGAGAGATGCGTGGAATATGCACGCGTTTCAACCCTGCCTGCCTTTAGCCGCGTTTACCTGCGTGCTAATCTCTGCCACCATTGCATGTTTACACTGCGCCGTGCTGTGGTGGTGGGGTCTTCCGATTTTGAAGTGCTAATGGCTTCATGGAAGCACCTAATCCCTCTTTGTATCCGCACTGATCCCTAATGCGGTCTCTATTGTGCACAACACACACACACACACACACACACACTCACACACATACATGTGTGCACACACAGCCACACACATTGTGGTATCATTTTCTTCTCTACCACTGGTGGGCCATAGGCCCCCATAGGCTGCATGTTACTGCATAAGCATGCAATGGGGTGAAGGGCCCCTACTCTGTATGCACAGTGGATAACTTAGAGAGCGGGAAGAGTGTGAGTTAAGGAGGGAGCGGGTGAGGGAGGGAGGGATGTGTCAGGGGCTCAGACGCATTGCTAGGCTGAGGCTGTGTGTTTACAGCCAGCTCCCCAGGGCACAGCACACCGGGCCGCTGCTCTGAGGCCATCAATCGGGTGCCTTTCACCGCCTCCTACATCCAGCACTGTAAACATGCAGCAAGAACCTGCAGAGCCCCCGTAGCCCCCTGAGCTGCTTATTGGAAATACATCAATGGTTTTCTCCAGGCCCTGATAGAATCTTTTGCTATGTTGACCTGTTGATTAAACAGGTGCTTGAACTTCTTATTCCCCTTTGAGTTGTCAGTAAATATTGGGAAAATAGCTGCAGAAAACATCTGTGATTAAGAAAGATGTTGCAGCAACAAGACTGATGGCTAATGCCAAGTCCATATATCACAGATGATGAAAAATAGCATTTAGGCCACCCTTGTGGATACCTTAAAGTTACTCTCCCTGTAGACTCGGGCCCTAAACAAACACACCTGATCATTCGAGTGTCTTAGTATTAGATATAGATATAGATATAGATATTAGACCTATATCTGAGTTCTTTAAATAGACAGAATATAGCCGCATATAATCCAGCCCTATACGCAGCACCACTTTTTGAATTACATTTTGGACAGACATCATATCCTGAATTACAGAAGTGGTTTACATCATACAAAATGACTGATTTTTGCATTTGTGCTTTTATACAACATTTTAAATGTTTCTTTAGGCTGGATTAAACACTGTTTAACCCTCTACTGCACAACACCACCCTCAGGCAACATAACGTTTTCTTAATCCCTGTCTCTGACAAATGATGCTTGATAGTGACTGGAGTCACTATCAAGCATCATTTCAAGGTGGGATTTCACATTCTGACATATGGTCACTGGAGCACATGATGTGGGATTAAAGTCTAGAGAAGCCTTTTGTCAGGTTTAATCAAGCTTGTTTATTTTGCATGTGCAGAAACTCAGTTTTTCTTTTCGGTGCCTTGGCAGCACTGTGCGATAATGGTTACTTTTCAAAGATGCTGTAACTGGCCGTGTGTTTGGACGTTATCCTATATTATGATACATATTTGTTCACAATATAAGCTGTAAATATATATATATATAGTTCCTTTACTTACTTTTGGAATAAATTGGACGTAAGATAATTAAATGGAAGAAAACAGCAGGATGAGCATGTTAGTCAAATGAAGTGAGGATACTGAGAAGGAAAGCAATGACAGTGAGGAGGAAGCAAATATAGGAAAAGGTTTGAGATGAAGTGGAAAAAATAGATTTCAAATTCACAGAGCAGGAAGCTTGTGAAATAGAGGTTAGATATCAAGCAGTAGTTTTGTGTTTTTGTTGCCATTGGAAGCTTATTTCTATATATTTTAGACACTGAGGACACAAGGGAGGATGAAGATGATGAATATGAAGTTGCAGGGTTCTTGGGTGCACAAGAACAGCCAAAGTGCAACATCACAGCATAGAAGAACTCCTTTCTGAAGTTTCACACAGAGAAAAATTTGTACATGACAAGACACAACACACATGATACAAACGTACGGGTGATCATGATACAAACATGTAAATATGTCTCAAATCTCTGTTTTTTTTAGCTTCACTATCATTATTTATTCATTATATATTCATTATTTAAAATATCTTGTGATTTTATGCTGAACATTCTACATTTTTAAAAAATTAAGAACATTATACACTAATTAAAATTACATTTGAATTAAAAAATCAAATGTACTAATTAAACTATTCATTAATTAATTAACATGAGTGGAAATTAACATGGAAACTACAACAAAAACCACATATTAGACATATTATTTACTGTATAATGAAATTGTAAACTCTATAAGGTAAATAAGAAAACACAGGCATGTCTCAATTATCTGTGATTCAGAGCCAGAACTTTCTGTTACATGTACATTTGTGTTCTTATTCAATTTTGCACGTTATCCACTCCCACTATGGGCTATTTAAAGTCCAGCTCTTCTGTCTGACCATTTGCTGTACTTAGTTTTTCCACACTGAAATATGAATAGTTAAATAAATATGTACAGAAAATTGTCCAGACATGACATTGACTGCGTTTGAAAGATGATGGCAACATTGCAGTCGAGTAATTTCAAGTATTTTTATGGCACAACATACCGTCACTTGACAAAACCTTGTATCTCCATTGATTTGTGTCTTTATAATTTGGAAATATCAGCTTCCGTTTAGACTTCCGTTCTCTTGTTCTTCTTAAGCTTTATTGTACTGCTTGTATACAATTTAGCGTTCAATTGATCAGGAGCTGAGTACTGATTGTTTAAATATTCATTTTTTGTGGTCGAATCGCCACCGTTATGTGTGGAGAGAGGAAGCGGTGGGGCAAATTTCCTTAAAAGTCTATGTGGGAGAGATAGTCTTGGAGAGAGCATTGTGCCGTCAAGCCTATGGCAGCAGCAAAGCGACAAATGTGAAAGAATTTCACACTGTTCACACTGTGTCCTGTGCTGTGGTGTGTTCACGTGCAACAGTTGTTTAAAAACTAATTGGACTGGTAATCCTATGACTCTCCTGATTCTGAGAGATACTGTATGTTGACAAACATGTCAATATCCAAATGTGTTAGCAATTTTCATTCGTTTATGTGTTTGCCTCCATGTGCCTGAGCTCAGATAAATTGAATATTTATGATGTGAAATGCTTGCATGCCTCACTAAATATCTGGAATCATCATAACATGTATTTATTTTGAGATTTGGGACTGAAACTCTTTGGCTCTGTGTTTTCAATAATTGCTTCATTTGTCTGCATCTTAGAGTGTGATCTGCTTTGTCATTCCACATTTTCTGTTATCCAGTTTTTTAGGGTTTAAAGGTAAGTGTTAGATGTAGAAAAAAAAAACCTGGCATCCTCAGAGGTGTGTACTGCATGTGGACAACGTTAAAATCGGAATGCTCCACCCAGAAAATAGACATATAATGAGTCTGAATAAAGATAACCTTCGTGTGTATCTTTTCAAGCAACTTTTCTATTTAAGAGGCCAGCTTAAGTTGCCAAGTTGGCCGTTCCTGAGTTTGAATAATTGTACCCTTTGGTGATAGTGCATAGGCAATATGTGCTATAGATGTTTTCAATGCAGATTAAAGTTTAAAGTAATTCATCTTTTCTTTTATGTTTTGTATTCACACTTTTTTTTTGAGGTGGGACCTTTTGGTGTACAGCCATGGCTGTGACTTTCTCTCAGAATGTTTCAGAAGGGGTTAGTTAGACTTTCTGCAGTAAAAGAGTTGAAATGACAAAAAAGACACATGGGTACAGTAATTAAGTGAAGTTACATCAGTGCTGCACCTCTGCAGCCATCAGAAAAGTCCTTTGAGAGGTGGAAAACTGAGTAGTAATAAGCGTGCGGTGGCACGTATGTGCCTCGTCTCAGTATTTCTCTGATCTTCTGCCTTTTTCTCCAGTGTCCTCCAAGAGTTTTGAAGGAAGTGCTTCATTTTCCTCCTCAGCGGGTGAAAGCCTCGGTCTCCTGTCCCACAGATTTGGACTCATTAGTGAACAAAATTACTGGGATTTTTTTTTTCAGGATTCAAGGCAATTATACGATTCACAGTGAGATAAATGGAAACACGGATGCAGCCAAGAAGACCCGGTGTAAGAAATAGTTTATGCTCATGAATTGTTGATTTATAATGATAATTAGGACCCAATGGTTATAGCATGTGTTGGCTTTTGCTGCACTGGACTGTGGCTGCAGCTCCACTCACTGTTTTAAATGCAGAGCTGTCGGTGCGTGAGTATGTGCTCTGGACTTGGATTCATGATTCGTCTCAGAGTAGGAGTGCTGATCTAACATCTTACATCAGGCCTTCTTGCATCAGCCCTTCCAAGATACAATTTTTTTCCTGATACAGGAAAGAGGAACGTCCTTATAAGTATTTTTAAAAGAAAGGCCAAGCAGTAAAACGTACTTATCAAAAACAAACCATTCCAAAATGCTTTATTGGTAAGTGGATAAACTAAAGAAGGACCCGAAAGACCCCATTATAAATATATGTCAAAATGCTGTGTGGCAAAATAGGTCTGGAAATGAGTGGGTCCATGAGGCTTTACTCATAAAAGTAATCAACTGCAAAATACTAATTACTTATCTTAAATTGTAATGGAATAACTGTACACATTAAGCAATCTCACTATTTATTTTGAAAGAAATGGCCAATCACAGTTATTGTCATTTAAAGGACATATACATATGTTTAGCCATAGTTTTCTTAATGTGGTACTTTTCACAGTAGCCATAAAATTCTATTTTTAACTCTTTTGAAAGTCTGTGAGTTCAAGTTTTCATTAGTGCTTTAATTAAAATTTAAAGTATTTTATATTGTATTATATTAATAAAAATATCCAAAAAGAATATTTGCATTCTGCTAGTGGTGTAGCCACTAGCAAGCCCACAGAAAGGGCTGGAAGGCTTTGTAGTAAAATTACTTTCCAATTAGGTATGTTAACCCATTTTATTTTTGGCTCTGCTGTTGTTTGTCCATGAGGCTCTGTGCCATGCTGTAAGAAAGATCAGTAGGAGAATTAACAACACGCATTATTGTCATGAAAACACTGATGAATATAATCCAGTTACGGTCTATTAGGCAAAGCAAGTGTATTTGTATAAACACAGAGGTCATCAGTGGGTTAGCAAAATGAACTGACCAGAACTAAGATCTAAGGTCTTGTATTCATCAAACATTACATCAATCAGTCTAATTACTTCTCTGAAAATATAATATAACTGCTCATTGCATTACCTACTTCCTCAGTAAAACGTACTTGCACCAGTCATTTCAGTACTTCATTTAGATTGAAATAGCCAATAACAGCCAATAAAAAGAAACAGTAAACATAAACAAATTAACCAGATACAGTCAGTTATGCTGAACATTTGAATGCCCTGTACTATAAAGACTATGAAGTCACTGTTGCCTTCAAATATAAATATAATGTGAAACTTACAGAACAGTTTCTAAATGAAAGAGTTCTTATCCATCACTTTTATATAAGTGTGGTTTGATGCTTCCAAAAATGATTTGGCAGGTTCATGTCACTTCCCACACTCAAGTCAAGACAAACAATCTATAGAGGAAAGTTATGTTTAAAATGCAACACACATGATTAAAGTGTACCCTTATAGTCACACATTGTAATGTCATGTCAAGTGAAATTCATTAATTAACCCATTATTTAGCTCATTTACCAAGTGAAGCAACGGGCAGCCAGGAACACAGCACCTTGGCACCAGTGTGTGGGAGGGTACCTTGCTCAAGAGTATCTCAGTGGTGCCACTGGCGGTCCTTGGATTCAAACCTTCTGATCACAGGGGAAACCACTAGGTCACCAGCTGCCCCCCTGATAAGTGCTAATTATCATTGTTCTGTTGTGAGTATGAGACTGTTGTGAGTATGAAACATGTGAGTAAAGCCATTCTTATGTCAGCAACACTCACAAATGCCTCTTAACTGGTAGAAGAAAAGAGATTGCCAGACTCCATCTTCGAATGTATATGTGGGTGACCTTCTCAACAGTATTCTTTAGAATGAGGAACGGTGCTCTTTGAACAAACTCGGCAGTGAATTTAGGGACCCTCCCTACACTTGAGTAGTCATAATGAACGCCTTTACCTCTGATTCATGCTGCAGATGCCTGTTACTATTTTTATCTCTCCATCTCCACCATATATCGCATCAAGGCATTGCTTAAAGTCTCAGCGTGGCCCGCCATAGCAACAGCTTAAATTAGCTGCTTTGAATTTTAAAGAGACATGAATATGACAAGTCTCCATTATTTTTGTCCTCTCACTCACCTGCTATAATTGGTGTTACTTGTATAGAAGCTCTCGCTAATGGCTCGCCAACAACTTGACGAGTTCAATAATATAATGTATTTTATTAAACACATATTTTTACTTATAGACATTTGCCATATGTCTGTACTTACGCCTCCTTAACAGGTTCTATTATGATGAGCATAACCCCTGAATGGACAGATGATGCCTTAGAACAAACGCATCACAGTGACAGAAACGAGCATGTTCACAGCATGGCGTACTTTTGCATATGGTAGCAAAGTTTGACTGCTTCCTTTGCCATCTGTCAGTTAAAACAAGACGTTTAAAAAAAAATTCTGAATGATGGCCCCAAGTGGAATTAGCTTAGAACAGCAATGACAGCCATCATCAGCTTCCTAATAAAGTGGGGAAAAAAATGAATAGTCTAATTGTCAGCAATCCAAAATTAAGTTTAAGTTCCACTTTAACAAATGTATTCATTGATCAGTGCTTTTGAATAACATTCTTTAGGTTGTCAGTTAAAGTCAGCTGTTCAGAAAGTGGAGTTGGGCTCCTAGCCAAAGACTGAAAGTGATTAAAGCCTAGAGTGAGGGTGAGAGTAGCAGAGAGACAGTGAGAGAGAGAGAGAGAGAGAGAGAGAGAGAAAGAGAGGCAGGCCGGATAGCCAAAGCTTGGCTGAAGGGCAATAGCAACAGTAATCCTTGGATCAAAGACCTTAACACCCTCTCCCCTTACATGCAACCTTGTACGGATGCCAGTTTACCGGCTGTCCTTTAAGCACCGCTCAGAATGGCAGTGTGGGGCATTCCTGATAGTTGATAAGAAGGCCACGTCTCATTGACAAACGGACATTGCCAAGTGCTTGGGAGTTTATTAAGGGGTTGCAGGGCACTGCGTGTTGAGGCCTTGCCACTCTACCTCAGTCAGCATGGCTGGGGGCTCATGAGTAGCTCAGCTAGGTAAAGCACTTCTTTATTAGAGTCAGACTGGATTTTATTGCTGGTACACTGGATTGCTTCCATGGATCACTTCCACATTAGTAAACCATAGTACATCCTGATTATTTCCAAACATACACAGGTTGGCTGAATGGCAAAATGGTGCTGGCGGGATATACTTTGTTCAAAGGGACATTTTGAACACGTCTGATTGAGGTTCAATCAATTTTCCCTGTTCCCCAGGAGTCCGAGAAGTCACAGCTGGTCCAGCTGTCATCGAGTAGTAAGAATGTCTTAGTTCCTCGCTCCCTGTCAGTCTATGGCTAACAAATTGGAGGCACTTCTTTCCTTTCTTGTGATATTACACAAGCTGTGTGCGTCACTGACGAAGCCTGTGCTAGTATGTCTGCACTTATCAACTGATATGGGAGAAGTGTGGAATGATGGATCAAAAGTTCAATACTTTTTCAACTACAAGGTGCAATAGTCGAATAATTTGTATGGGCAGAGACAGGCAAATTGCAAGTGAAGAGATTAGCTCAGTAGCCTATATGGCCTTCCATAGAAAGTTTTATACTGTCTTATAAAAAGGTGATACCTTTCATTCAAAGCATGATTAAATTTAGTTTGATGGAACTGGAGAGTTTTACATAAAAAAAAAACTGAATAAAAAATAGGTTTTATAATCAGTTTTCAACTGAGTGACCTTCATAATTATCTTGCTCTGCACATCGTAACAACAGTGAACCCTTTGGTCTATTCCTAATTTAAACTGTAGACAGATAAACTTGACAATATGGTGGTGCACTCAGAGTATCCATCACCTCTGACTGTCTCAGAGTACAACAGGTCCTCGGGCTACAACAGTCCCGACATACGACGGTTTGAGTTCACTCCCATAACTAGTTTGGTTGCGCACAGTGGAAGAATACACAGTATACGCAGAATATGCAGTGATGTGGTGTATGGTGTATGCTTACCTACGCCATTTTGGAAGCGCAAGTGTTTTTACACTATGTTTTGTCATTTTTTCTGTTACTACATTACAGTGTACACATACAGTATATTTATGTCCTATTCCTTTTTCTGTGGCTTAGTTTTTTACAACTGTGTTAGAGTAGGTAAGTGACTTAGGCTAGGGCGTGTTTCGACGAACACCCAAGATCCATCGGAATGGATCTGTGTCGTAACTCGGACCTCCTGTATGCATCGTTAATTGAAATGTCTTGCTGGTTGGTGTTCGCAGTATAGACATGTTCTAACTGGGCAAATAGTGAAGCCACTGCTAATAAAATGCGTTTTATTTTGCTGAATACAGGCGAGGTAATATTCAAATATTCTCAAATCCATGTCAAATGTTTTATATATTGGTGCATTTTTATTATTACGACTTTGCACTTATTAATAGGTAGGTGTAAGTTATAAGCTACGACTTAAGGAGATGTTGATATTACTTGGTACAACTCCAACACAGAGGCAGTTTACATTCAAACTAGGCCATGACTGACTTTTCATTCAGCAGATGCAACTGGGTACAGGAGTTTAGATGACAATATTCAGAGGCTAGTTGCACCTATTGGTCTTAAGCTTCGTCATGAAGTAACTTTCTCAACAAGACTTTAAGACCATTGTACAAAATATCTTAAGCTGGATTTTCAGTAAGGCTAGGCATAAATTTTATATCACCTGAGAATGACTGGTCGACCATTTCAGGCTATTGCGAAAACTTTAATCACTTTAGTAATCACTTTCAACTTTTAAATTATTTTAAATTATTAAAATCAGAGAACACCCATTGTTTATTTAGCGTCAGAAATTCTTTCCTGTGTTTGGTAGACGTCTTTTGTGAGAATGTTCTAGCCGAAATCCTGGCCTTGTATATACAATAATAGGCGTGCTAACAATGTAGCAGGTGTGTCAGAAGAAAACTACAGAGCTCGGAAAATAATCTTAGCTTTGACTAATTTAGCCGTTAGGACTAGTTAAGACCTGTTGGTGCATCTGTCCACAGTCCACAGATGTCAGAACTGAATAGTTTTGCCAAAGTTATGCATTGTGATAGCACATTTGGCATCAAAGTCTAAAGTCTCATATGGACGCTGACACCAAAACTGGTACACAATATAAATTCCTGAATGAGACAATTTTTTACCTTGTATTCTCCATGTGTTAGATATTGTATAGTGTATAGTTGCATAATATATAATATATACTGTATATGTAAAGTGGCTGGGGTATAAATAGGGTGTGCTGACATTAATAACATGTCAGAAAGTAGTTTTGGATATTTGGTAGTACTGAAGTGGTATTTAATTCAGCTGCTACCAATTTGAGAGCCAACCTTTATCAAGACCTGAATAGGAGACCCTGTATTGTGAACTGACCTCAGAAGAAGCTTGGAGAAATATGAATGGGATTAACAATACATATGTAAATATTAATAAAGATAATAAAGAGAAATATGTAGTCGTAAATAGCTCATGAGAAACAAGCAGTGCTCCTGATTCAGAAATCATTCTGAACACTTTGTTTGGTGCATTAGGACCCATTTAATGGCTGCTTTCTCACGTAAGGGAGCCTGTAACAGGAGAATTACGGAAGAGTAAACAGCAAACTATTAAGCCTCAGCTGCCGTGAGAGAATCAGGTCTCCAGTGGATTCTGTTGAAGAGGCCTATATATTATGTTCGGCACAGACATGCTTTATCTCTTCATCTCGCTGTCTGCCTGTGTGTGATTCTCTCTCTCCCTCTCTCTCTGAATGTATGTATGTATCTCGCTCACATTTTAACACATGATATATTCTCCCCCTCTCTATTTCTCATCCCCTGTTTCACTTTCACTCGTGTGTGTCAAGATGTTTATGCAAGTTTATCTCCAGTTGAGAAAGGTAGATGTCTTTTTTTATCTGTTTAATCTGCCTCTTTCCCTTTTTTCTGTATTCCCTCGCTACCTCAGCTTGCCAAGACACTCCAGATGAATGGAAGCTCTGGCGTACCTCTTGAATAGATAACACTTTTTTTTTTTTTTGTATTTTATTTTTTTCTAAAGGAATAACAGCAACAGATTGGCCAGGGGGATAGTTTATTGAGAACACAAACAAAAGGGGTTTTTTGGCTGAATATTGTTGCTCTGTTGGTGTATTGCATGGCTGCTTCATTGAAATATGGATTACCAGTAACTCTAGGCCACTGTGTGCCAGCATTCAGCAGCATTTAAATGCAATAATACACATAATAATAAATATGCTTATGATATAGACCTGATGCACTCTGAAACATTAACATAAGGTGGGTGATATCATGAGATATTGTTAGCCTGATAAATTAATCACAATAAGCTTTTCTCAGTATTTGTCTGTATCCTATGGCATCACTGTTCCATTTTTGACTGAATCAGTGGATTCTGTATGATGAACAGTCTGATGTGAGAATTGTACTTCTGGTCCAAATAATAAGTACCTATTAACAGTAATAAGTACTCATTAATTGTTTCTTCTGTTAAAGATTTGGACTCCTGGAGCACTCCTGAGGATTCCTGACAGTTAGATGCTCATTTATCAATGTTTCAAACTAAATGTTGTATCATAAACCCAAGAGAAAAAGGCAATTTACTTAACAATGGATGTGACATTAGGCTACAGAAAATCATGCCACACCCAAGTAATGCTCAAAACAACCGCATTCCCCCTCACATTTGTTACATTCTTGATTCTTGATTAAACTGAACTAAGTAATGGAGTTTGAATTTGGATCCCCAGTTAGAAAAGCAGCTAAACTGATTGACAGATGAAAGACTTTAGATGTTTTGAACTGTCATTGCTTTTATGTAAGTAAGCAGAAAATCAGACTTATCTGTCTCTTTATCTGACATTTGTGTTACAGCATCTTTCGGGGCAACGCCCCCTCAAACAAACGTCCTGCCCCCTTAAATCAAACTTTTAGAAGTTGAGAAAGAAAATAATAGATT
>JBBPCY010000037.1:18436333-18448653 GCA_037974405.1 Brachyalestes nurse | reverse complement strand
AATAAAAATACAGGGCTTTAAGAAGAACAAAACGAAAAACAGGAAAACACTCGAGATGCTCCACGGGGGAAATTCTGCACTGCAGTGGCTCACGGCAGCAGCCAATCAGCAGCAAGAAAAAAAATAACGTTCTTGGATTGGCTACTTTCAAACCTCCCGCCTCTGAGTACAGCTGACTGTCACATCCGGCCTTGTGCGCCACGCCCCCTCATTCTCGTGCTGGCTGTTTGTTTAGGCACGGCGCTGAACAGGGAGACTGACTCTTTTCAGGTGTCTGATTGCCGTGCTAACCGCTGCGTACTAACACAAACGGACGATGCCCGGACGTCCCAAAAGCAAAATAAATGCGGAGGATATCTGCAGTTTTCATGTAGGTGCAGGGGTTTCGCAAACAATTATTAGTTCGGTTCTCAGAAAAAAATCTGAGAGAGACTGAAGTCGCGACTGCTGTTCCTTGTATAAGGGGAGTTACTGATAGCCATATTTAGAGTTTAACGCTGCAAAACAGCCCATTTTTAATTCACTCTTCTAATACTGTCATGAAAGACATGTTTAAATATATTGTTCATTCTGATGCAGTCGATTTAAAGTGGAATTATAATGAGAGATTCAGTCTATACTGCTTTTGAATGAGGCACAGTGTACAACAGAACAGAGATCATTTACATATATAAATCTATAAAGTGCAAATACAAAAGTAACAAGTATAGCCTCATTCTAAGGGATAACGATGGCTTTGAAAATGGCTGTGTGAAAATGAATAAGGAGTGGTTTAGGTAGATGAACCTACACAAGTGTCATAAGCGGACATCAGGGTCCAATATAAAATCTAAGAAAAATGAAGGAGATGGTTCCCTTAAGAAGTACTTATTCATAATTACTAATGAATATTCAAAGCCTATAAAATGATATGCAGGCCAGCCCTAACCAGCTCCATTTTTGTTTTTCAAATAAAGCAGTCTTTATTGTAAAGTCCTAAAATGTCACCCAGTAATGCCAGTATTATAATGTGGTATCATTATTGTTCATAAATCCCTTCCACAAAGTCAATAATGTTAAACAAATGTCAGATGTACATACATCTTGCATGTATTACAACGAGTGGTTAGGGAGTTGCCCCTGCGATCAGAAGGTTGTGGGTTCAAATCCCAGGACTGCTAGTGGCACCACTGCGGTACCCTTGATCAAGGTACTGTCCCCACACGCTGTGTTCCTGGCTGCCCAGTGCTTCGCTGGGTGAATGGGTTAAATGCAGAGAACAGTTTTGTGCTGTTCACACTGTGTGCTGTGTTCACATATATCAAATATACACTTTACTTGAAAAAATATATATACACTTAACAGCAATAGACTGGGTGTTTATTGGCTTTTCACTAAATGTAGTGATTCTTGTATGTGCTGCTATAAGGCATGAAAGAAAAGAAGGTGGGTGAAGCCTTCAGAGCAGAATTTGAATTGTCTGTTTGTGCTGCAGCATGCTAATCTAAATATGCTCTAGCAAATATCAGAAATATTTGTGCTTTTGTGCAAATGAGATAACCCTAGTGCAGGCAAAACTGCCCTTCTTGGTCCTGTGAAAGAAAGTTTTAATTAATGGATCACCTTTTCTGGGATTAAAAGGCCCAATCAAATTAATTTGAAATTCTTTTCTGAATGGGAATCAGGACTTTGGCAGCTGAAGGACAGCAAGGTCAACTTTTTTTATGTGGAATGAAGGGAGCCACGGATATCTCTTATCTTTGCCTTTGTCTGCACTTAAACACTGCAGGCCTCTTCAGGGAGCCATAGGGAAAGTAAGGGGCGAGCACTTTTATATAGAGCGGGGATCATTGCTGCCGGTATTATCATCCATAATAGCATTCTGCCACAGTTCAATAGCCACCCAGACAGCCTCTGTCAAGTGTCATAGTCTGTGCCTAAGCAACCCCTGGTGACCACTTTTGCTGAGGAGAAGGATACACCAGCTGTCAATCAGCTCCGCTCAACCACATTTAATTAACTCACTTAAATGTCAGACGAGGGGGCTAGGACTTCGACCCACTCTCTCCCTCACATTCACTGTAGAAAGAGAGAGAGAGAGGGAGAGAGAGAAAGAAAAGCGCACTCACAATAGCACTGCTCCAAAGTACTTATTCTAACAAAGACTTTCACCGAGCATGAAATAGTTTGACACTTCTACAGCACATCCACTTTTGATAGGATAATCACTCTGAAACACAGACAGCCAAATCCTCTCATAAATGCTTTAAGACAGGTCTTTTTTTTCTTCTCTGCAAAAATGTTTGCCTTTCTTTCTTAGAGGGATTCTTTAGTGTGATAGCTATATTAGTCGCAGCAACAGATGGCCCCTGAATGAAGACTGTGCCATTCTGGAAGTCTCTGGCTGCTTTTGGCCCTCGCCGCCGGCAGCATCCATCGAGCTGGGCCTGTGTGTGGAGAGCCTAGTCTCTTCCCTGGGCCCAGGAGCAGGCATCAATCACCAAGGCAAGCTGTTGAGAGCGACACCCCATGGCGTGCGGCAGAGGCCAAGGCATTCCTCCGAGTGTTTGTGTCTTCAGCTTCTCCATCTCCTGCCGTAATCTCTGCAGCTTTCCATTTCCGGTCAGAACTGAGGTGCTGCTTAGATGGTTTTAGACAGACTGGAATGGACCCAGTGTTCACTGTTCAGACTTTCTTTACTAAGTGAACAGTTTCAGAAACTGATGTTTGTATCTATGACTTTGGAGCATTTGTGCAGTAAAAGTTACGAAAAATGTTGCAGCACAAACTGCAATTTTCAGAAAAATAAGAATTACTCAAAAAATATTATCCTCAATGCATGGAACAAGTATTCATTTTTGAAGAAGCATGTCATTTTCTTTATAATTATTCAGATCCTTCATGGGATGCAATATTAGGTCATGTTTTGTGCCTTTTAGTGCTTTGGAACCCACACCAGATGCAGTGCATGCATGTATAGAGTCATACATTTTGAAACAGGTGGTATAATAGGTTTATTATCCAAAAGTGAGGCTCAGTGTTATTTAAAATGTGATTTTTATTTTCATCCATTTTTATTTTGATTTAAAACTAACCTGCAGTGGTCTCTTTTTTATGCGAGACTAGTATGTAAATATCTTGGCCTCAAGTTGACAAGTTAATTTGCATTTGGGTTCTTCAGTATGATCAAGGAGAGGAATACAAAGATTTATGTACACAAAACACTGCAGGCCTCAGTGTAGTTTGAGTTTGCGACTGGAAATTAAACATGACAGGTAATCATGCAGTTAGGCTGTACAATTTTCTGTTTTAATCATTTCGGTGACCGTGCATCTTGTTGAAAGGGCATGACAAGCCTGTTCTCATGAAAATAACCTTTTTTTCCAAAAGAAAAAAGACCATTTTCACATCAGACTTCATGTTGGCATTGTGAAAGGTGCTAAAAATAGTTTGCTACATTGTTTCCTACATTCACTAATTAATTCTATCTGCTTGGATTAAAAAACTGTATTCCACTTTATAGCCATACAAAACGAACACACACACACAGACACTAATGCAAATGTATCTTCTGTGTTTTGTCTCTGCCAGTCAAGAACATACGTGGGTGACTGTTGTTTTGGTGCCGCTATAATTTTATACCCATTACCCATCAGTTACTATTCATGTTACTGCCATTCACTCTTTACTAACACTGTCGCAAACCCAGGCTTTGTGCTTTTTCAGCAGTTCCCGACTGGGCTTTAAGCAAATCCGTTGGTGAAGCTGCCACTTAGTCGTCCTAAAATAACAGAGCGTGTCTTTGTAATCTAATAAGCTTGAAGCTCGGGAACGGTGTTAAGTTGAAAATTACAGTGCTCTTTGCAGTTTGTCATCTCAATAAGCAGCAGCAATGCCACACTGGCAAAGCACCTTACCATCGCTTCATTTCCCTGCTTCATGTTAAACTGGCTGTTGATAATTCACTCCCTCCTTTCTATCGCTTTTTCTTTTTTCCTTTTTTTTTAATGGTGCATCCATTTGGTCAGGAGACAATTGATTCTTGCCACAACCATTTTCATCAGTCGTGTTAACTGAAGCTTGTCCTAAACTGAAAGAGTGGACGCCTGTCTTAAATTCGGCCCCAGGCTCCCTTATTTTGGCCCACAGAGTGCTATCTCTGCATCAGCAAACCATGTAAATACCTTTGAGGGATGCCGGCGTTAACCCAAAGTCAACAGTGTACTAATTAAGCTAACGATGATGAGCCTCGTACATATTCATCAGGGCTTTGTTAAGCGCTGTCTTGTCAATTCTGCTTTTGTGAGACGCCCTCGGTGTGATGGATACACATGCTGAAAAATAAATCTCCTCTTTCTTTCTGACTTCATAGGGAGTTTAATGCCTTAGCCAATGCCGGCGAGGAGGAGCGGGCAAAGTGGCTGGTTGAGCGGTGGAAGAGACTTGGCTTGAAGAACGTCCAGCTGTCCAGTTACAATGTCCTCCTCAGCCACGCCGGCCCCCACCCCAGCACGATCGTTGATGTTGCCAATCACCATTGTTACCTGCCCAGTGGAGCCACCTGTGACACCCGGGGCCATACATCATCATCTCCTGAGCAGCGCTTTGCCTTTGCAGCCTACTCGACCGTGGGGACTCTAGAGGTACCGCAGCGTCTCTGTACTGTTAGCTTACATTTCATAAAGCGCAAGGTCAAAACAACCTGACACAGGAAGGGCCACAATTATTTACTGTAATGTAGTATATTATAGCCTGTTCATTCCTCTTCACAAGAAGACACAGTGCAACAAATGAGAGAAGTTAAGCACAGTGCAAAGGCGCTGAATATGTCCTCTAGTTGGAAGGTTAATACAAACCCATTATGCGAGTCAGTTTACACATCACAGCAATGTGTGATATATAGAGGCGCTATTTTTAGAGGCCGCACTTTGTCTCTGAAGGGAATGGGCAGCGTTGAAAGAAAATCTCCATTATCCCCATCAAGTCCCCCAACAAGCATCTTAAAGGGCTGCGATGAAGAAAAAGTTGTGCTCAGGAGTCGGTCCGTCTTTGAAGTCCGTTTGCTGAAAGGAAGGGTCAAAGTCATCCATCAAGTGAGGCGCTTATTTTTTGTTCAGGGCGCCGACTGCTGCTTCAAATTGAAACCGCATTTGCAATATCTAAAAATCAGCGGCAAAAAAACAAATATGGCCCGCTTGATGGATGAAATGCCTGGGGAGCTCATAGTAATGCAGTGTGCAGAGGCACAAGAGAGAGAATCCTGTGAGAGAAACCTCCGAAGAGGTCACTGAGCATTGCATTAAGTCCACTCTCCAACTCTCAGCCATGCAACACGTATTAAAAATTAACCGCCTCTTGTGGTGAAAACATACCAGCGTGCGTGGTCACTTCTGTAACTCGCACCAATAAATAAGGAACATGAAAAGAAAAAGTCTCAATTTTTCTCAATTTTTTTTCCACCAGTTGTTGCTGTGCACTGAGCAAAATGACCTCCCATAGGCTTCCTGTAAATTTTCCTTTAGAGACTAATATAGTAGTGATGCAATATTCTTCAACAGTTATGCTTTCATTTCTACCCTGTGATAGGATATGCTGAAGAACACAAATCATATGACTATTTTTAGTGCTCATTCAAAAGTGGTGGATAGTCATGCATTTCTGTGCATTACAGTTCTAGAACTACAGTTACATAGTTATAGTAATATAACCTGAAACAGTTCCAAATTAAGAGAACAAGCTTAAGGCAGGCAAATAATTATTTGTGCAAAAAAGAAATACTGGAGATGTTAAAATATGAAATAAATGTCAAAATAATTTAAAAACTGGGAACTAGCAAAAATATATAGCTCTTAACAGTTTAGTCATGTTCAAAGTGTTGGTCCACTGAAGATAATTAGTAGATCACCTTGTCTTAAACTAATGTTCAACCAACCAAAAATCTATTAAATGCGACTGAAGTTTAGGTTGAATCTAAATTATTCATTAAATCTAATCTGACGCCTACCTCCAGCCCTAAATTCAACCCAGAACTTAATCTAGTCTTAATCATCAGCCTAATGCAGTTGATAATCTCTGAGGTTCACCAGAGTTCGGAGGCAATCAGAGCATCTGTAGATCGTCTATAGGACTGTCAAAATGAAGCGTGGCATATGATGTTGATCACAGATCGCCGTGTCTGGCTCTGTTGTATTGTGCTAAATGCCATTGTTCATGACCTTTGCAGTCTGTGGGCTTGGATCGCTCCAGACGTCTTGCTCTTTTCCCAAATTTCAATAAGGAATGACAAACATTGAGGAATATCTAAAGTACCATTTCGATGAATAATTGTTTCCCCAGCGAGGCAGCAAATTGAATCTCATCAAAGGAGCAACAAATTAAAAAGTTTAATCTGAGTTCTAAATAAGAGTCAGAGACGGAACACATTAGTGTAATTGAAACAGGCGAGGCATTAAGAATCTACTACATTTACTTAAATACAAATCATAGTGCCTCTGTCTCCTTGTTATGATGAAACTACTGTATATTTCATCGCCAGCTTCATACCTCCGTCACAACAGTGAGTTTTTGCACACGTCAGAATTATAGGTGCTGGAACAGACACACATTTAGTGTCTACAGTCCTTATTTCCACAATGCTATACATGAAATCTTCTAACTGGTTTATACAGAAATGGGCTAATTTTTTATTTGATGAGAAGGGAATCTCTGAAATTGATGTAAAGTCTTCCATAGTCACACTTGCATGCAAAGCTGGAGAGTTCAGTGAGAAGAAAAATGCTCTGTCCTGAATGAACTGCATGCATTATAACATTTACTTCTTTCTAGCACAGATTAGCTTGGTCAGTAATACGTTAGGGGTGTTTGGTGGTGGTGGTGTGGTATTTCAGGGAAGTGTGAGGCTTGGCTATCCCCTGGGTAATCAGTTTTGATGAGCTATATCCGTAGCATACTCTGTTCCCACAGCAGATTAACAATGATCGGCTGCTGGCACAATGCAATTACTGGTTTTAATTTCGAAAGGAGAAAATAATGTTAGGTAGTTAAGTTCCACTTTTTTTGCAATATCTTCTCCCCCCCCCCCTTTATATTGAATTTGCTATTTCATTTCTGACCGACTCGTATTTTCAAAAACATTGTCTGCTCCCTTCATTTATGGCAAATCAAATTTCACTCCGCCTGATATCGCATATTATTTAGCCATTGTTTGAACTAAGCCAGCTGTGGAGATTTAAATCCGTCTGTTCTATAAGTGGGGTCCCACTGTGGTGGAGTCTCAGACAGAAAGGAGCAGTCTGTATTAGCTTTGCATAAAAACTATTTAGAGAGCAGAGTGTGTTCCAGCGCAGCCTCCTTCTGGACCTGATGGAACTAAAGAACCTCACTACAGGGACTCATTTAGTAGTTCAGCACAAGGCACAGAAGACCCTTCCTAACTCCTATTACCATGCTGCAATTGTTCATTTATTTCTCAATATTGCTCGCTAGTGCCTAAATGTGTATGAATATTGAATAATAATGTGGATAACATAGTTGCAAATGCTGTAATATAGTTACAATCACTGTTATATCAGAGTTATGTTTAGAGAGTCATGTTTATTTGTCCTTAATTTATCGGTTTTGAACATGCCAGCTAGCCTCAATGCTACTTGGAAAAAAACGGCATTACATATTGTAACACTGTGCCTTGTTTTATTCTATATTTTTACTTTGAGCGCCCACTTTTCTGAATCGCTGATTTGGTTTGTCCAGCAACTCCCATTAGAATCACCTGTCCCTTGTTTGTCCCTATTTATTTAAGCCACTTCGGCCATGAGACTGACATCCATCCACCCTCACCATTGCCCTTACTCCATCAATCTCAGCCATTCCACTTTGTTTTTTATTTGTTTATTTCCTTTTAAGTTTTGGTTTCCATTCCCGTTATCCCTGGCTTGTGTGTCCCCTGTGTGTCAAGGTCCCCTATACTGTGGAATTCTGCTGTTCTCTGGCGTGTTTGGTTCAGGTTGGCCTTGCCGTTCAGGAGCATAAGACCTGGCCCTACTGCTTGAAGGGGCCTGCTTTATCTGCAGCCCTGGACTTTGTATGTCTGCTGTGTGCGGGGCTCTCTCATCAGGAGTGAGTGCCCCCGCTGTGAGCTCCATGATGGGCCTTGCTTGGAGCCTCAGGTGGCTACAGTCTCCTCTTTAAGTGTGGTGGGCCCTTCTTGTGAGATCCAATGGCCTTGCCCATCGGCGAACCCCTGGTGCCCTGTGTGGTTATTTAGTGTAGGCTCCACTCATCAGATGTGTGTGCAGTCTGGCCCTGGTGCTCAGATGGCCTCTCTCGTGTGGACATTGTATGAGTCCTTGTCAAACCTGTGTTCATCCCAATCCTGTAAGTGTTTCCTGTGAGGGCCTTAGTCTGTCGGATCCTGTCATATACTGCTCTGTCCATCTGATATATATTTCCCTGTAGATGTTACCATGAGGGTCTTTGCCCGTCTGATATATATTTACTGTAAGTGCCTTTGCTTGTCTAATACCTATGTGTTTACTGTTTGGGTCTTTGCAAATCTGAACCCTTTGTTTGTTTGACGGCTTTAGTCCGTCTGTTCCATGTCTTGTTACACCTTTTCTGGATGAGCCAGTGCTCCTTCTCTGTCTGTTTGCTGCCTGTTTCCCAGAGGCCTGCCTCATGCATATGCCTCCAATCTACCACACCCACAATCTATGTGACAGACATACACTGTTGTGGGCAAAAATTTCTGTTCTGTTCTCTGCAGTATAGCATCTTTTTACAAACTGCAGTGAACAATTTCTATTTATTTGCAGAGTTTAACATGTTGGAAGAAATGTGCAAAAAGTTTTGTCTAGGCATATTTTATATTCATGTTTTCTTTTTAGTAAACATACCTTTTCTTAAAGTTTTGCCTTGTTGAATGTTTGCATTATTTATGATATGGTAGAACTTTTTTTTTTTTTTACATTTAATGCATGTCTTATTAACAGGTTTCTGTACAATCTTTTGGTTTGCTTTGTGAAAGAAAGGAGCATCTGTATATGGTCCATTTCAGTAAAGTCTTTTTTGGGGTAATTTTCCCCCAGTTTTCTCCCCATTGTAGTTACATCCAGTTCCGCTCTCTAGCTTGGACTCTCCCAGTCACACTGTCACCAACACAGGGAGGGGTGAAGGCCAGCAACTGCTTCTTCTAAGTCACCTGAAACACCATCATATCTTTTCAAACTCCTTTAACACAGAGAAGAACACAAGCCAAAAACATCAGCCATAGATGCTACATGAGCTATAGATGCCTGTGCTAGCTAGAATGGCTCTGAGGTTACGGGGAGAGGGAAGGATACCTAGCGAGAGCAAAGCCAATGTGCTCTGTTGGACTCCTGGTCACAAGTGTCTGTGGCATCAATGGGGTTCAATCTTCTTCACTTTGCAGCATTTACTTAAAAGAAAATGACACGTTTAGATGCTGTAGGTTTGATCCAGTTCCTGAAGCTTGCACCCTTGTAATGAAAAGGCATGAATCAGCCCTGGGTAAGATATACTTACTAAAGGGCAAATTCAGAAACCAAGGAAAATGTTCCTTTTTATGGACACTTAAGTGGTTGATGACTCTGAAGAATGATGCAACTGAACGTTTTCCCACTTTTTCAAAACGATCTTCTGTGCTCCACTGTTTTCAACGCACTATTGCATTTCAGTTACATCACTTAAGGCTGTAATGGGTCTGAAAATCAGTCTTATGCATTCCTATGTCCCTACTCTCTGGGTCTACTCTCTGATTGTGCTGACATTTATCGCTCTCCTCAAAATAACGTTTAATTGTCAGGTGGACATTTCTTTCTGGTCCTCAATCAAATAAATGAGCAAACAATTATTTTTGCTGCACTGAAGAAGTGGGTGTGAGATGACTCATGAATGGCGCAGAAGTGTTCTGTGTTATGTACACCCTCTTTAACTTCATTACCTTAATGACAGCCTCGCAGTGCAAATCTCATTGTTTGCCAATTTATCTGCCTCCAGTGTCGAGTCAGACAGGATGCTTGTAAATGCCGTAAACGTATGATGCCAGCGCTGACACAGGTGATGGAGCTCGCACGTCTGTGGTTTTGTAGTTCTACCGAACCAAACAGAATGTGCTCTCCTCTCTGGAATCTCATTTAATTTGCCTCCGAGCCTCCTGTAAAATGAATAAAGGACAGGTGATGCATTGTCAGTTTTGCATCTCCAGCCCTTAAATAGCACCTTACATAATCTGTACCTATGGGGATGTTTGACTTACAAACTGGAAAAAAGTCAGCGTTTGGAAATTAATTGTCTTCAAGTAACTGTTGCATGCAAATTGGAAAAAAAGGATTAATAACTGTACACATTAACTGTACACCTGTTTATTTTGAGACAATAAGCTTCATAATATACAGGGGAAACACTCCCGCACTACCTAATGTATAATTACTTTTTTGCTGAATTTAACATGAAAATAAAAATGTGACCTAATTTGTTGGGGTTTTTTTTCAGTATGTTAAAAAATAAATAAGAATTATGCACTTGGTGGGGGCTGCTCAGCAACTGGGGCAGCTTGTGGTCTGGTGGTCAGGGAGTTTTCCCTGCAATCGTATAATTGTAGGTTCAAATCTCGGGACTGCTAGTGGCACCACTGAGTTTCTCTGAGCAAGGTATTGTGTTCTGTGCTGTATTCACATGTGACTATAAGGGCCACGTAAATTTGCAAAGGTTATATTTTGATTTATTTCCTGTAAAGTCTTTATAAGAAAATAAGCCAAAAAAAATTGACCTGTATATTACAACTAAACCTCCTATTCTATATGCACACACTTCTGCAGGCTCATCAATATGCGCGCATATACACATCCTTTGGATTATTGGGCCCTTTAGTTCACTGAAGGTGCTACTTAGGATTTCTGTGACACTTAGCGTCAGCTTTTGGCCTTGATGTTTAAGCTTAGACTTTGGCTGTGACAGTTAAGGTACGGGTAAGATTAGCACCAAGTGAAGCAGTGGGCTGCCACTCATGAGGGGTGCCTGGGGAGCAGTGTGTGGGGATGGTACCACCAGCAGTTGGGATTCGAACCCACAACCTTCTGATTGCAGGGGCAACACCCTAACCAGGAGACCGCCAGCCGGGTTATTTATGTGACTGTTAAGGGTGGGGTAGGGTTAGGATTTGGCTTTACATTGGAATTTCTGCACCAATGCTCTGTTTACGTAAACACAAGTACCATGTATAGTTAGATTCTTTTATAATGTTCTTGCTGGCTTTCCTAAACACCAAGTTTCCATCTGCTCAGATGCTTTCTTTCAACAATATTTATTTTGCTGGATAAAAATTGTTGTTTTCAGATCGGGACCTTTTATTTTACATGACTGTTCAAAGTTTATATTGTAAATGTGTGTTTTTTCACATGTAATAATAATTCATATGATTTTACTCTTTTACATTAGACACCAAAAGATATTTTTTATTTAGCACTTTAAGAATGTTTATGTACATTGTACAAGTCATACTGCAATTACGGATTTACCATAATTTGGAAAAGTGCACTTTAAGATGTGATCACTGCTTTTCAAATACTGGTCAATGTCGATTAAATGGGAGTTAGTATTTAAGGTGCTATTTCTGTCATCAGCAATACTCAAACGTGTTAAGAAAGATAAGCCTTATCGGAGAATGTGTCAGGGCTTTTCAGCTGACATTTCATGACTCAAATAATCTATTTCAAATCCATTTCTGCTTTTTTCATCCTCTAAGGCAGAAGTGGTGGATGTACAGTATGGATGTTCTGAAGATTTAAGACGGGTCACGGCTGAGATAAATGTGACCAATAAAATAGCATTACTGAAGCTTGGACAAGCACCTTTACTCTACAAGGTATGTTTCAATGGAATAATTTCTGTTTCTATGTCTGTTGCTGTCAGGGGTTTTGGTTTGCACACAAGATAATGTAATGAATGCCAATTTGAAACCATTTATATACGTTTGATTTAAAGGGGACATATTATGCAAAACTCACTTTAGATATAATAGGTCTATGGGCTATACAAAACATGTTCATGAAGTTCTTTGCACAAAATCACACTCACATAAAGAGATATGACCGGGTTTATTCTGCACAGTTTGGGTCCCTTTTAAGACGAGCCTTTTTGACGGAGGGCCCAGTGTGATATCCCACTGGGCCAATTTGCATAGAACCGGCCCTCATCTGTTGAGACCCCGCCCACTGTTTCTATCGCAGTTAAGTTTCGTTTTGTTATGAGCAGTGTAAGGGGTGGGTGGAGCATGGGATGGTGGGGCGTGGCCAGCAACAGCTTATTTGCAGGAAAGGGACAGA
>JBBPCY010000037.1:18413835-18431427 GCA_037974405.1 Brachyalestes nurse | reverse complement strand
ATTATATTATTGTTACCTTATAGACTCAAGAATACTGTACATCCATTCCAGACACGGAAGACACTCTGATTTGAATTGACGACCTTTATTTTGCCAACCAAACATGTTAGAACTTAGAAGTACACACACACATTTAAATAAAATAAATAAATAAAATAACATCACTAAAAAGTGCAAATAAAATGAAAATGTGAGTTTCTATTGCCATAAAACCCACATATGTAAACCTGGTAAAAGTCTTAAGTGTGTTGGTCTAAACTTACCTGAATTTTTTTTTTTAATTCCTGAACAAATATAGTCTACAAAACCAAATCAGAACAATCTAGGATCAGCTTTTTTGCATGGGTAGGTATTGTTTGTGTGTGAGCGTGTGTCATTTCTCTCTTCCTTCGCACTATATTGGCAATGTGTCCCAATACTTTTGGCCACTCTAGATAGATTTAACCCGGTCTCACGAGTTTGCGTGCAGCCATCAAGAAATACAATTTAATCAAAATACGTGCTGCGGTCACGATTTAGGGCTTTTTTTCGTTACACTTCACTACCCTGTGTTTTCAGCAATATCTGTGCTAATAATGAGTTGATTCCTTATCATATCTGTTTGCAAAGCGGTTAAAACAGGTTGAAATGCCGTGAGACAGCCATGATGGCAAACTGGAGTAGATCAGAAATAAATAGAAAACAAATTTAAAAAGACAGGGTGTGAAATGCTATACAGACTGTCTGAACAAAACAAGTGAATCTGGTAAAAACTCAGGAAGCTGAGCTGAACTTGTCATTGCTACAGTTTCATGGCTCTATCCATAACACCATAACACACTCCCCCTCGTGTTCTATCGCTTAAACAAATAATAATCTCTTAATATTTGCTCACATTATAAGCTCACTCTGTCAGTGACTGGCTGTGTGCTGTGGAGTTTGTAAGTAAATGTCAAGTGCCATGTGCTTACTTCTGTGCTTCTATTTTTCTTTGAAAGACAAGGTGTTAGCGCTTGTTGGCATTTAGCATGAGGGCCATGAACCATGGAAATTTTGTGTGTGCCATGGATTAGCTGCAAAAATAACCAGAAGGTGTTGATTGCTATCTGTGAAGGACCTCCTATCCTCCATCACAGATTTCCAATGCCAGTTTTTCTTTTGCCTTCACAAGTCCGTTTATCTATATCCTTGGGAGAAAGGTCATGTGTCCTCATCATGTGGATGTCAGACACCGAGGAGCTTTCATGCTTACAGTCCCCAAAGGCACCGTCTTCCTTCTGTTGCATGTGCCCCTATTCCAGTGCATTTTTGCACATATGGCTTGATGCTGTGCGCATGTTTCTTAGACATTCTATTAACTCTGGCATTAAAATGCAACTTTGCTATAGGTTCAAGACAAATGTGGTGCTTTAACAGGGACTTAAGATATATAAAAGGCTTTTGTCCCACTTAGTGGAGCGCTAGAAACACCAGAACAAGCTGTTCAAGCACAACACATCACGAATTGTAAAATGTTCTGAAATGTCATCTTGTCTTTAATTGTTTGGTTTAATGAAATAAAACATGAATTTTCTAAAAAATATAATATCAAAATATAATAGCAAACTTTTCAGTATTCAGTGTATTCAGCGAAATTACAGCCAGAAATCTGTAGGCATATTTTTCTAGCTAAAATTCTAGCTAATCCAAAGTTCAAACTGGCTAGATGGTTGCATTTTTGTCTTCTCAATATGCAAGCAATCCTAATTTTTATGGATATTTTCATACCTGAAGCCAGAGGAGCTTGATTTTCTCCAGCTTCTCAAAGATTATCCGGACTTGCACGGTTGTTAGAAGTCCCATTTTAATCATTTTTTGGAAATTATTTTACTTCTCTTCTTCTTTTACTTCATTTTCTATTTTCCTCTTCCTGATCTATCTTCTAAGAAATGATTTTAGATGCCTATAAGAAAGACATGTTAAGACAGCTAAGGTGTGTTTGAATGGTTGCTTGTGAGAATGTTCGTGTCTCTTTGAAGGAAAACAATGTCAGTCACACCTTTAAGGGCAGCTTTAGAGGGCCCAGCTGTAACTGGTTGGGTTCCAGACTACAAGGATGGAAGAGTTAAAGTGGCAGTACTGAAGTCCTGCATCAGGACTGAAACTTGTTTATCACATTGTTTTTGTAACAGTTTTTTTTTTATAAATAATATGCCACAAAAGGCTTTGGGTTATAGTGATATTAGCCCAGTTAAGCTGCGTTTTTAAGCACAACATGAAGCCATTCTAAAGAGATGCAAATTTAGAGCTCTGTTTGAAGTAGAGTTTCTTTGACTTTGTGTGTAAGTGCAATACTGAGATTTGGCCCAGTTATGCAGGCATCACCCCAGGGCTGTATACCTCCTGCACTGAACTCTGTGTGTGGTGTGGTTTTTGTGTGTGTGTGTGTGTGTCCGTGTGCATGTGTGTATGTGTGTGTGTGTGTGAGTGAATGCATAAGGTATACAGCTTGCGGTGGCATGGGGCCATCACTGTCGTCAAGTGGCCTGCCTCACAGTGTTCTTAAACCATTCTCACACACAAGCACACACACTTCTCCCACAGAGACACTCCTAATCCCTCCCTTCTATAAATATTTTCACTTCCTCCTCACCCACGTAATGATCAAGTGTCAGCACTGACCTCAGGTTTAACCCACATTAATGAAAATCTGCTCTCTGTCAACCACTTCGGCATCCGCATTCTTCCTTGAACTGGCATGTAAAATGATGGGCACATCAGGGCTCATCTGTGTTACAGCTCCACCCTCAGGTTAGCGAGCACAGTATAGTGTGTGTGTGCATGGATGTGCCTTACCTTATGGGTGTGAAGTTAGAGTTTTCTCAAAAATTGTTAATTATGACTCTGTCTGTTTCAAAAGGCACATATAGTACATTTTTCTTCTATTTTTTTCCATGAGGTCCACTCATAAGATCATGATAAATAAGGTCACTTCTAAACAGCCTTGTTTAATTATGAGACCATTTGCCAAACTCACTGTATCCCTTTTGAACAAGTTTTATTCATTACTGTGTCTTTGTTTTGATGTAAATGAGCTTGCGGTGGCATGGGGCT
This sequence comes from Brachyalestes nurse, assembly GCA_037974405.1. Classification (NCBI taxonomy): domain Eukaryota; kingdom Metazoa; phylum Chordata; class Actinopteri; order Characiformes; family Alestidae; genus Brachyalestes; species Brachyalestes nurse. Next base: position 18,428,355 of record JBBPCY010000037.1, on the reverse strand, counting down.
GGCCTGTTTTGTCCCCCTGATTCAAAAAGACTGTCCAGCATGTAACATCTTTTCCAACAACACTATAAACCGATACTAGTTATATCTGCCTATTCAGATCCTGGTTTAGTCTGAATAGGCAGATATATAGAAATATGTTGGTTTTTGGCATATCAAAAAAACACTATTCATGAACTGGGGAGTGAATGGTATATATTTTTTTAACTTTAACAATATGACATGGTTAACAACATGGTTAACAATATGAAATTTGGTTTCCACCTGTTTTCCATAGTGCATCTGTTTTGAGTAAACTCTGGTCTTGTCTCCACAGCTTGGTCTCCTAGCTGAAGCAGGCTTTGGAGCTTCTCTCCTCTATGTGGACCCCTGTGATATCCCTGCAGAGCAGAAGGCATTGCAAGCCTTTGGTGTGACATTAAACCCAGGAGGAGATCCTTCCACCCCAGACTACCCCAGCACTGGTGAGTAAAGACCCCGTAAGTGAGAAGCTCCAGGCGTGCTCAAGCCCTCCAATTTTTTTGGAAAAAAAGTCTTAAGACTTTATTATATGCTTCAATTCTTTTCCCAGTGCCCTGTTTCAGTCAGCCAGGCAAACTGTGCACAATCTGAAAGTCTAACGCAGCCACGCTCCCCCGAGGTATCAGACTGCTTGATTAGACAAGTGTAAAAAGGGAGAGAGAAAGTGTTAGAGAAAAAAAGAAAGTGAGGGAGAGAGATGGCAGAATGAGACATACAGTAAACAGAAACAGAGAGATATAAAGAGACGGTGCAGATAGGTCCAGCTGGGGCTGTGCTTGTTTGTATTGTCTGGTCTGAAGTAGGGGTTGTCAGTGTATCAAAAAATTGATCATTACAATGTTCAAAGACATTCTGATGTTCCACAAAGATAACAGTCCAGCTGCATTGTAGTGCCACATCCATTGCTAACAGGTATATAGTCATATAGTTTAAACATGGGGCTGTCATCGGATGGCACCTTTGCCTCCACAGGTTTGGGAAATTTCTTCCCTGCTAGATCTGCCCCGGTCAACTGTAAGCGCTATGAATATGATATATGAAATGTTTAGGAGCAACAACAGCTCAACTGAGCCTTTCAATCTGGCTCTGGAGTGCAGACCTTCTAGTATATTCAAAGGTGTTTTTATTTTAAGGCATGAAGCGTCAACGGCTCTTTTCGAACCAATGAACTGGACAGCTCAACACATTTAGAGAAGGATTCTAATGGACAATTCTGTTACATTAGCCAACAGACACCTACAGCTCCGAAAAAAAATACAAGACCACCATAGTTTATTTTTAAATCAGCATCTCTACGAGTGTGACAGCCATTCCATGCCAGTGTCTGTCAAATTCCTACACAATCACCTGGGTCCTGTTCCATGCAACATGATTAAGGGCAAGTCTCGCTTATTTCAGGGGAAAGTAAGGGAAAGTAAGACACACTTTCCCTTAATCCTGTTTCATGGAACAGGACCCTGCTTTATGAGGAAATGATTAGGTGACCTGAATCAAATCTTGTTTACTGAGGAAAATTCTGAAAACCACTGCTGTAATTGACACTCTTGCTATGTGACCAGTTAGAAGACTACTAGAAGTACGTCAAAGGTAATTATTGCCAATTTGTTAAGAGTGAACAAGACAGTTGTTTTCTTTGAATGATTCAAATTCTGTAAACATTGCATTGTTTCTCTTATTTTGATGTATTGTCATTTCCTTTAAAATTATGCTTTAAAGAACATTGGTTTTATTTGGATATTAGGAGAAATGTTGTCAGCATTTCTTAAAAACTAAGGCAAAACTGTTCAGTTCAGTACTTGCACCTCTAAAAGAGAAAACCCGAGAATCGGAAAATTTTTGCGGTGGTCTCTTATTTTTTCCGAAGCTGTATCACGTTGAGTGACAAAGGACACCAGGAAGAGCCAAGCTTTTGCATTCTCTTGGAATCCTGGGTGCAGGTTTAACTAACCTCTTTTTAATGAAACAAATAGTTGGTCCGTGTTTTGAAAGTACTTGCAATAGCTCAGAAGCCTCGTATTACCCATTTTTAGCCTGAAGTCTGCTACAAAATATATGATTTCAAGGAAATATACAATTTCCCCACATAGTAATGGAGTTGCTGGATCAGTAATTCATTTTTAATATCCACATTCAACAAAATCTCATTTGCTAGCATGCACACCCAGCAAAGTCTCAGTGACTGCTCCTCACACAAGAAACCATAAGTTATAAGACTGCTGATAATATCTGCTTCCACTCAAAGCTGAGCTTACTCCATTATGAACTCCTCTAAATAGCTCTCAGTCCCGTACTCGTTCTCGCTGAGGGGTGTTAGTTACATGCATCTGAAGCAATCCCTTATTTAGGGCTGTGATTTTTCCTAAGTAGATTCAGAGTTAGCATCTTGTGTCAGCAACAAATACGCTGTCTTTATCGGAGTGTTCTCTCCACTGTAATCCATTTGTACAGTTCTGTTGGCTGTTTGCAGAGGTTTGATATTATGGCGTACTCTTGCTTGTGTTGTTGTGTGTACACTGACCTGAGCTGAAGTCTGTTGCTCTCAGGTGGCTACTCAGCATGTGGTGCATCATTATTTTCGAATCTGACTCTGTGCTATTTCATTAGCTGCGGTAATGATGTTGCTTTTTAATGCACAAAATCAGAGACAAATTGCAACACAACATCCTGTCTGCTTGAAGTGGTCTTTTCTATGTGAGTGTAGAGGAGAGGGATCTGGGCTATTTTAAGTTGAATCGAAAACTTTTCTTTAAATTCTGGATAATTATAGCAGGTTCCTTATTTATTTTGTCCATTAGATAAATGGGCATTTGATTTACTTGTTTCGAAACCACAAAACAAACCAAATCAAACTTTGCTGTGAAACAGAATACTCAGGTGTTGAAAATAAATAACTCAAATCTCTTAAATGCACTTAAATCAAATGTCAAAATACCTGAAATGACCAATAATAGTATCTTTTCAGAGTACATAGATTCATGTGTGTTTATAAACAACACCTCCCAATTAACACTTGAAACAATCACATAATACCTCACACTGCAAACACAAAAACTGTCATGAAAAGTAAAAAAGAAAAAGAAAATTCCACTCATGTTGCAGGCCTAATCACAGCAAATACAGTTTTACTCTGGTGCAGTCACTTATGGCACCACAGTACCAGCATGAGTGTAAAAGTGTAGAGAACTGAAATCAGATCAGCAGTCAGTGGCAGTTTGGAGTTCCAGTGTTGCCAGAGGGAGTCTGGGCGATCCTGGGGAGCTCAAACTGCTCTCCTGGTGGTCCATGATCTCCTTCAGTGCTTTATGAAGGCTGAGCAGCATTCGCTAACTGTGTTAGCTGACATGCTCATAGTTAATGCATCTAGAGTACTCACACACAGTCTGACATAATTTTATAACCACAGTGTGGCACTAGGATCATTTCTCCCTCTCCACCAAAAGCTAAGAGGTATTATTGTTGTAATTGCTGTCCCCCTTTAGTTTTGTCTAATTTTAATAATACTCCTGTGCACCCCTGTGTGGTCTGTCTGCTTCACAGATCTCTTTGGTCTGACCTCAGTTCTGGGGTTTACAATGTCCTTGTTGACATAACAAACTCTTCTTCTAGGTCAGACTCTGATATAGCTCTGCTGGCCTCTTTCAGAGTTGATCTTGTCCTCTCACTCACTTTCGAGTTCTGGTTCAGTGATTGTCAACACAATTTTCTTCTTGAGCCAGGTACGGGGCATCATTTTCCCTTCGTCCATGTTGTTATCCAATGTCCTGGCAGTATTCGCTACTGGCAAGTCCTTTTCAGGTAACACAGTGATTTACATACTCCATGTCAAAAGATGAAGCTGAAAACTCCTCAAACTCTTGAGTCTCCATGCTCGGGCCACTTTTGCTCTTATGGGCTTTTACTCTTTTTATAGATTTGGCAGGCATATCTTCACCTGGGTACAAGAGTCTTACAGCCTGTGCATAGAAGCTCCTTCTGAGCTCCATTCTGGCCATAATACTCCCTCCTAGTCTTCCGGATTTCAGCAGTTCAAACAGACAGTTAGTGGGAGAAGACAAGTCTCTGATGATCCAAGTTGCTCTAGGCCTGCATCTCCTGGTATAAGTGAGATGGTAGAGCTGAAGTTTCTGCTGCCTGGATCACTCTCTGTGGTCCCGTAATGTCCTGTACAGAGCTGTTCCCAAAGCAGGAGGTGACTGAGACTTGAGTTAGAACACTTTCTAAAGCACCAGAGTAAAAAGCTCTTAGGATCACTGGAGAGGCCCAAAACTTCCTCAGCTGTCTAAGATGGTAGAGATGCTGCCTTGCCTTTTTGGACTGGGTGTGAACGTGTTCAGTCCATGTCAGCTCCTTACAGATGAGAAGTACCAGAAATTTGAAGCTGCTCACCCTCTCCACTGTAGTTCCATTGATGTTGAGGGGGTGTAGCCCTGCTGCTGTCTCCTACTGAAGTCCACCACAAGCTTCTTAGATTTTTCCACATTTAGTTGGAGGCAGTTCTTCCGACACCACAATGTCTCCTCCATGTATACTGTCTCGTTATTAGAGATCGGGGTAAGCACTGTTGTGTCATCAGCAAGTTTGATAATGGAGTTGGAGCTGTGTGTAACCCTGCAGTCATGGGTGTAGAGGGTGTAGACCACAGGGCTCAGTACACAGCCTTGTTCAGCTCCTGTGTTGGGTGTGATGGTGCTGGAGACACAACCAGGCACACAGTCAGCTGTGCAGTCCCAGGACTCTCAGCTTGGTGGACAGTCTATGAGGGACGTTTGTGTTAGAAACTGAACTGTAGTTAATGAACAACAGTGTTATGTGGCTCCCGTGTTTCTTGTCCTCATGGCTGAGAGTGATGTGTAGGACATGGGAGATGGCAACCTCTTCTGATCTGTTGGGGGTGTAGGTGAACTGGAGTGCATCTGTAGAGGTGGGGATGGATGCTGTAATGTGGTGTTTAATGAGCGTCTCAAAAGTCTTCAGCAACAACAGGAAAGTACAGTATACGCTCCAAGAGCACCAGCGTATAGTGAAAAACCGTGAATATGTGATGCCCAAAAATGCCTATTTTTATAGTGTAAACCCTAAATATGCCACCAAATATGCTCCCAAAACACTTTAATTTCATTTTAGACTCCATACTGTACAATTTACACTGATCTGCTGTCTCCCGCAGTGCTACAACATAAAATACCGATGTAACCCTGTATAGACTGTACTGTAATTCATGCACGTGTGTTTATTTTGGTCAAACAAAAACATGAGAACACTTGAGACTGTCAGGGCTCGACAGCGGCCACCAGAGGGCGCATTTGTTTATTTGAGTTCCGTGTGAATTAGGTCTTTTATTTTGACGTCCTGAGTACACCTGGTCTAAGTTGAGTCTTATTATGTGTTACAGCTGCAGGTGTACTCAGGAGTAAGTCCTTGGGTTCTGTGATTGGTGTTTGAGTGACGTATGTATTTAAGTGGAGTTAGGACCAACAGAGGTTGTTGGTCCACCATTACACTCCGTATTTCCTAAGTTTGTTAGTGTTCTTTCAAGAGAAGAGGTATCTCGGTTCAGGTCCTTGAACCTTGTTTTGTTTTGTTTATTTTGTAAATAAAAGGAATACCAAGTCATGGAAGACTCTGGTCAGCTGGACAGCACAGCAGCACAGCAGTTGCCTGGAGATGCTGCCTGGAGTTTACCTGCTGCAGTGCCCTGCGCACGTCTTGCTTGGCGATGGTGGCGATGTTTCGATGCTGCAGTAGCAAGCTATAGCTGTCAGTAGTAGCATGGCTGGAGTCAGCATGATTAACAGGCATATAACGTTTTGAGTTTGTTGGCAAACACAGAGTTGTTGCTGGCGGCCATGGTGGATTTGCTATTTAAGTCTATGATTGCTCGCAGTCTGTGCCACATTTGGTGCATGTAACCCTGGTGGAAGTGAGACTCTGCTGGCTCTCTTTATCAGTACCCATATTTGTAAACCCTCACATTGCCAGTGGTGTACAGGCATTCACTGTTTTGCTGATAGTTCCATCCATGATTTCTTGTTGGCAAAAGTCCTTACTGTTACCATAGGGCTGATGCCCATTAGCAAACATGTTAGCCAAGCTAACAACTACATTTGCGAATTTCTACACTTAAGCAGAACATGTCCCAGTCTACGTCATCGAGCACATCCTGTGTGTAACACCAGTGTGTTAGCTCCCCTAGTTGGACAGCATAATTCAGCAGGTCGGATGTAGACTGCTGTGGTGATAACTGAACAGAACTCACAAGGCAGGTAGAGCAGACGGCACTTGATGGTCAGATATTTTGGACGAGGTGACCTGGAGTGAGAGAGAACAGAAACACTCTTTGCCTCACACCACTTGGATTTTCACCTTGAAAAAACCTCCCCCACCTTAAGAATTTTTCGTCTTTGCTGTTCTGTCAATGTGGAACACAGAGAAAGAGTCAAGCAGAATCACCACTTAATCCAGCACAAGGGGGTCAGCCATGTCTCGGTAAAAAACAGGACTTTGCAGTCCCTCATGTTTCGTTGGAAAGTTACTTTTGCTCTGAGTTTGTCCAGATAGTTGTCCAGAGAATGACTGTTTGTAAGCAGAATGCTAGACAGTAGAGGTGGGCTCGTTTCCTCAGTCTGTTCCATAGTTCCTGTTGTGTTGTGTGGGCATAGGTCTTGTGGCATACCTGCATCAAACTCAGAGGCATTAGTCTCCTTAGAAGGGATTGTAGCAACTGAGTCAATGTGATACAAACTTCCCATCACTGTTTCCACAGATATTGGAGTCTCTGTTAAGCCTACATTTTTGATCAACACTCTGAAACCCATTGGGCACAACCACAGAATTAAGAAATACACAAGCGGGATCAGACACAGATTGAATAGGAATATCAGAAAAGTGCTTATGGTACCAATCTTAAAAATGATTGTTACTTGAGAATCACTGTCCAGCAAAGTGGTGCAGGACTGCCCATTTACCTTCAATGGAACAAGGCTAGGTAACTCAACTAAACCATCAAGAACACCTGTATTTTGTGTCATGTCGGCTGAACTCTTTTTAACCGCACAGTTAACATTAGCTGTGACATCACCAGGCAACTGGTTGTCCTTTGGTTGTTCTGTCAGAGCCTGAATAAGTGTCTTGATGACCTTTACCTGGTTTTCTGGGTTTTTTGCACATCCATGCAAAATGCCCATTCTCCACAAATCTGTAAGAAATGCTCCTCTGTGCCTTTGGATGACCTCTGTGGGGAACTAGTATCTGGCTATGAAACATCTACAAATGAAACAGCAGCTTGTGGTTCAACCACCATTTTGGGAATTTCTGTTGAAGGTGCTTCATCGGCTTCCTCAAAGCAAAAGCTTGCTGTCTGAACAGCACTCAGTAGATCACGCATTTGGGGGAGTTTTTTCAACATTTTTTACATTGGCTAGTGGCGTTTAGAGGCCTAAAGATTTACTTTTAATTTCAAATGTTGAGTTTCGGTATGCTTCATGTCAATTACACATGCACTTAGTACCACTGAAGTTATTTTCTCCTGGGGTCTTCATAGTATTCCTCTGTATGTATCTCCTTTTAAGGGGTTTGCTGTCCTCTCTCTCAAGCAGATATTAACCAATATGAGCTCATAAGCTATGGCACCTCACAATAGCTGCTCATATCTTGCTTTATCCATACAATAGAAGGGAGACCACCTCTCTCTAGTGACTGGTCTTGGTGGCTATGGAAATCAGAGAGCTGCTCACCTGGTTGCTGTTTCCGTAAATGAAAAGCTAAGAACAGGTCTTCTTCTGACTCTACAGTCTCAAAAGCATGTTCAACTGTTTCTAAGCAGTCTTCAGAGCTCACATCAGGGTCACTGGTTTGAGCTGCTATAACGATTTCTAATTCTGGGCCCCTGAGGCTTTCAATCAGTTTCTGCCTTTTCTCTTTGAGAGAGCAGTCACATTCTTCCATGAGTCTGGTTTGCTTGAACCAGTGGTCGAGCTGTTCTTCCCCTGCTGGAGTGGGCAAAGTTCCCGAGAAAATCCATAGGCAGTGATAACTTGTTCACTTCGGGGCTTTGACATCATGTCAAGCAAATCATCTCTGTTGAGCTTGTCACAGCAAGTGCAAAGATCCTCCATTGTCTCACCATTAGCTTGCAGCAGTCCTGCAAATCATTCATTGAAATCTTGTGAATGTGTCTGCAGGGTTTCACCTACTATGACAACCACCCGTGCCTCAACTCCATCAATAGGAATTACTTTATGAGGAACATTTTCTCTACTCACAGCTTCTGTACATTCACACAAAACCATAAACCTATTGTGCCCCCTTCTGAAATTCCAGGTTCAAACACTCACACACCCCAAGCTTCTCACTGCCTACAGGACCTCTACAGTTTCTCTTCTGTTTACATTATTTGGGGTAACTGCCATTTGCAACTTTCCAATCGGTTAAAATACTAATTAATAAAAAACAGCTGTAAACTCCCTCTCTGGTTTCTTTTAACTTAAAGTGAAGACTTTTAAATTATGGATTATTATCTTATTCATTAAATGTATGGTATTAGCAATCTGGGAACTTATTCATATTAACTATAACAAAACAAACACAAATTAAAAGTAAAAAGTAATATAAAAAATTGCATTGCATTTGCTGGTTTCCAAGCAACAAAAAATCAGATTCAAATTAAATATCCGCCATTGCTTTAAAACAAGTTCTGAAAATAAATAACTTAATCTTCAAATTGCTGCAATGCACTTAAATCAAATACTCAAAATACTTTAAATGACTAATCATAGTCTTTTCACAGTCGGTTCATTCACATATGCTTGTAAGCAAAGAACACCTCACAATTACCACTTAAGACGCACATAATACCTCACATTGCAAATACTAAAGTTGGCATGAAAGGGAAAAAAGAAAAAGAAAATTCCACCCATGTCCCAGACCTGATTACACAGTACCACAGGACTATGTAATGATGTGAATGTGTTGAGAGTAGAAAACTCCACTCCTTTCAGTTTGGAGCTCCAGGGTTTGCTGAGGGAAGTCTGAGCATTCCCGAGTAGCTCAAACCGCTATCTGAGTTGTCGATAAAGGTAAAGGGGTCATTTGGCTGGCGCACTTATCCAGTTGCAGGACAACTTTCCTTCAGTCCTTTCCACGGGCTCAGTGGCATCTGTTAACTGTGTCCAGGAGCTAGCTTAGCCAACTAGCTTGCAGACACAGCCAAACTAGAAACTACAGCCCCATTTCTGGCCAAAATAGAATTATTTTGTTCCTTGGATGGCTCAGTTAACACTTGAATAAGTTGAAGTTCATCAATCTGACACATTTCATGACCACAGATTATTTTTTCTCTCCCCACATCCAGACTCAACATCTTACCTCTATTCTCTCCAATCCCCTTCTGTTTTCCCAAAATAGCCCCCATGCTTTGATGGGTAACAGATTCAAAAATAAATATTTATACTAATTTTAATGAGGATAAATTGTAAATAAAATACACCAAACGAATTTGATCTCAAATGTTTTTGCTTTTTTTTCTTACCTGTATATAAAATAGAGAATATTATGAAAAAAATATTTACTGTATACTGTATTTTTAGGAACAACTTTTAGTCTCTTTGGTTTATATTGCCTTATCTGCAATTCACATAATCACATATTTACGCATTTCACAGAACTCTACTGTCTATTAGTAGCATTCAGCAAGTCACGTTACACATATATACTCATATTTAAACAAGTCAGACTAATTCTAGTGCATTTCTTTAAGGCTGGATAAAAATCCAGTTAGACACCAAAATCTGCAGGTTATTTACTTTCGACAGCTACAGTTGTTTACTGCTGGTACAGAAAATTGTATTTTGCAATTTAAAATGCTATACTACTACGCTGATCTAGCTAAAGCTAATCAAAACTAGACAGGCTGTTGATGACAACTTGTTGCAATAGAAGGTAACAGTTTACTAAATGGCAGCTACTTCCACCGGTTTTGTCCCAAAAATGTTAAAACAATGGATGCTTTTTGAAACAAGCCTTTATAAATAGGTTAATATCAGTTGTCATAAATGGCTTATGTAGATGAAAAGTAGCCTTATGAACGCTACCCTACTGTAAAGTGTTATCCAATATAATTGGCCCAAAGCTAACCTTATACACAGCTCCCCTAACAATTTTGCTTTTCGTGTGCATTTAAAATAAATATTCTTTAAAATCATGATTGCATGCTAAAATGATTAATGAATATATAAGCTATACATTTTTCATTATAGTTAAAGGAAGGAAGTTTGTGCCAATGTTCTGTTTGGTTTATACACTTATGAAGCAGAACATTTGTAAATGGAGCAGGAATAGATCAGCAAAATAAAATGTTTACTTAAACTTTTCCTACTGCTCCTTACAGAATGACTACCGTACAGTTAAGCTTAGACTAGAATAGAATAGATTTGGATACTTTAGGGCTGTCATGATTACACATTTAACATAATTAACACTTTAGAAACTAAGCCTAAAAGTAGCTATCAGATCCTGTATTTATATTTTTGACTATACCTTGGTGATATATTACACAATTATGAACTAATCTATATATTCTGGTAAGGACTATCTCAGCTATTTAGTTACGCAAGTTATCCCCAATAGTTAGTGTTTAAGATGAAAAAAAACATAATGAATAAAAAACTATATGAATGAATTATTTTAGTTGTTTGTGTTCTTAAAGTTGATACGTATTGCTATCTATCAGTATAGAGCAACATCACACTCCGGGGGTTTCTCCACCGGGAACTCATCACTGCCCTTATTAAAGCATTTGTAACAACACTCATCTCAAGAAAATTACCACCACTATGTCAGCAATGATGTTTTCAAAATGTAGATGTTCTAAAGCTAAATATCTGCTTGGAATGAATCTACTGAATAGTCTGTTTAAGCCTCTGATTGGCTACCAAGCAATAACAATAACAACAGAACTGAAGAGCTGAACATCAATTGGTACAAATTGTAATTTAACAGGTGAACAATACAACTGGCTCTGCAGATGTAGTGTGGATCAGGCCAGAGATTTCAAATGGATATATGGATATGCATATGGTATATTGTCATAAAGCGTACCTTCTCTATTTGAATGTATTTAATGGTTGTAATGTTACTTCAGTTTAAGTATAATTTGTCAGGAATGTGTTAATAGTGATGTTTGTCATATAGGGTCAAATTCATTTGTCAGTTAAAAATAATAAGGGATGCACAACTGTTTTTTGAATATAGGGCAGACAGTCAGAATAGATGTTATTTACATAGAAAAGAAATCATCAAATTCAATTTATACTCTATAGTAACACTATTGCATTGTGAAAGTCACTCCGGTGTCCGTACTGCTGCTGCTGTCCAAGGATTGAAGGTTGGCCTACTGTATTTAACGCAATTGCCCATGACAGTAGACCTCAGAGGTGCCCTGGCTGACCCTGGCACGCTGCAGTGATGGATCACTGGGACACATCATTACTGCAATGAACGTGCTGGCCTACTGTGGGCTATGGGAGTGGGCACTGTCCAGTGCACATTAGAGGCTGCAAACAGATGTCTTAGCAGATGTTCCATGCCTGCTCCCTTTCCAGTAAAAGTCCTATGTCAGGCAATTGGAGAGAGAGGCCAGTGCATTCACCGAAAGCTGTATGGGCATCCAGGGGAGCATGAATTATTCAACCTGCTGGAATATTGTCTTATACATTTGTTTTGCATGACAATGAGAGCAACTTTGGGCAATCTGGGTTTCGAGCTGAGCTGCATAGCAGCAGAGGTCAATGCCATGTCATGTGGTGATTTCTTTACAAGCCACAGTGTGGATTAGATTGCGCCATATTGCATAAAAAATTAAAACATGAGATACCCCTGAGGGCGGAGACGTTAATGTTTCCATGCTGTTTTTGCTCTGAATAAATTATAATGGATCCTAAAAATAGATGGAAATGCTAATGTTATCTTTAAAACAGGACACATGTGCACACTACTGTTCTAAAATTTGGAGTCACTTGTTAATTATTGCCATTATCTTATTAAGTAACTAATATACTGCGGATTATAATACATATTTCAAGTTCGCTGGGAGCAACAGTTATATTTTATATTTTCCTTAAATTCCCATTTGTTCCTTTCCCCAAATTAGGAATAACTCAGCCAGTTTGCTTTGTTTGTGGTGCAGATGCTCTCAAACAGGTGTACTGCATGACACAATTAAGCTATTACCATCCTCCTGTGCTCTTAGCAGGTATAAAAGCACTGATTAGGGCCAATTGATCTCAGTTTTGAATCAAGACGGCTGAAGAGAAAAGATCTAAATGACTATGAAAGAAGCTTCGTTAGTGGGATATGAATGGGAGAAGCTTCAGAGACAAAATTGTTCAACTGGGCAGTGTTTCAAAAGGAACAGTGATGATAGTGACATCTGCATTTAGATTTATTGGAAAAATGTCAGTAAATTGTGGTTGGTGCGCGCTGAATGAGCGTGATGCTCGTTCATTAATGCGATAAGTAAGAAGAATAGAAGAGCTGCGGTTCCTCAGCTGACTGAGAATGTCAATGCAGGACGTGATCAGACTGTCATCAAGAACAATCCGTCCACATTTACACAGACAGGGATATTTCTGTAGGGTTGCAGTGCATAAACCTGTTTGTTATGAAGGCAAATTGCATGTTTGAGAGTTCAGTGGTGTAAAAATACAGGCACTGCTCTACAGAGATGTGGAAAGAATTGATAAGTTGTTTTCCACTCCAGAATACATCAAGAAGAAGGGTGCTGGCCTGAATATTTGACTCCCATAATGAAGTGATCCGGTGGCTCTGTTATGCTGTTGGGGGCATTTTACTGGTATGGTGTGGGCCCACCTGTCCCATATGGGGGAAGAGTCACTGCAAATCAATGCAAAGTTATTCTGACTCATCACCTTTATCCTATGATGAAACATTTCTATACTGATGGGAGTCTCTTCCAGGATTATACTACTCCATCTCCAGAGCATGAGGGGGTCACTGAATGGTTTGATGAATTTGAAAATTATGTAAATTATATGCCTTCACAGTCACCAGATGTCCCCAAGTGAACACCTATGGAAGACCCTCTTTACCACAATCATCAAACACTCACTCAGAGAATGTCTTCAGCAAGAACAGTGTTCCGTCTCTCTAGTACAGTTCCGAAGATGCACTGAAGCTGCTCTGGTGACTTGTGGTGGCACGACACCTTTAAGACACTTTGTGTTATGTTTTCCTTTTGTTTGTCCCCCGTCTGTGTCTACTTAAGGATTTTAGCCCAGGTTTGAGTCAGTTCTTCTACTGTGGCTTTTGCTGATGTTTTACAAAGCTCCCATGACAGCTCCACAGCAGCTGAAGCAAGCAAAGTCACAGCAAAATTGGTCATGTCAAAGTAACATGTATCATGCACAGTGCTAGTCTGGTGTAACTACACCAGTGTACACTGGAGACCAGGCGTTAATTTAATGTTCATGATGCTGTGCACCTTAAGTTCAAGTGCTTTGTGAGGAAGACACCATGATGACATCGGCATGACATCCGTCCTACAAGCTGTATTTAACGGAGTTGCCCTCCGCTTGTTTTTTTGCTTGTCAGGACGGCGCCTTGGTTTCAGTTTTGCTTTAATTAACGGGCATACGAAACAAGTAGCACCGTTTGATGAGTTTTAATTTGAAATACTCACAGCGTTGTTCTGTCACGTTGCCTGCTGGGACAGATGAAGCTGAATCAAAGCCGAAGCTATGAAACATGTTGCTGCTTAGTTCCCCGCTGAATGAGAAATCTGCCGCCACCCCGCTGAGGATGCATATAGATGTGGATGAAAAACAGACGTGTGCTAAGATCTGTTAAACAAAGAATAAATATTTTTTTTACATTTATTTATTTATCAATAATATGGAGACCTGTATTTCTTTCCCAATTACAAATCTTTTGTGCTTCCCACTTTTTCTTTGTTTGATCCAAGTTAAAACATCTTCAGTGACTAGAAACCACTGAAATTCATCTGCACAAGCTGGTGACCTGCTAGAGAAACAAAGCAAACAATGGTGACAACAGCAACATCAACACCAGCATGTGATACCATTTCCTCCATCTAAAATCTAGTGGGCTTATGTTTTCTACTCATGCTGGTTAGTGCCTGTTGGGTCATTTGTTTGGTTATTTCCATATTGCTGGGTAGTTTAATGACATTGGGACTTCAATGACATTGTGATCAAATATATAGACTTTAATATGGGGTTGGTCCCCTCTATGCAGCTATAACAGCTTCCGGTTTTCTTAGAAGGCTTTCCACAAGATTTTGGAGTGTTTCTGTGCCGATTCATTCTGTAAAGCATTTATGAGGTCAGACACTGATGTTGGCAAGGAGACCTGGCTCACAATCTCCATTCCAGTTCATCCTAGATGTGTTGGATTGAGGTCAGGGCTCTGTGTGGGTCAGTCAAGTTCTTCCACACCGAACTCATCCAACCGTGTCTTTATGGACCTTGC
>JBBPCY010000037.1:18388054-18413735 GCA_037974405.1 Brachyalestes nurse | reverse complement strand
TGGGAGGAGGATGTTGAGGAGAGACTGAGTGTGTTGGGAGAAGGATGCTGAGGAGAGACTCTGAGTGTGTTGGGAGAGGGATGCGGAGGATGGAGCTGAGGAAGGCCTAGTAGGAGGTTTATGGATGCGGTGAGGGAGGACATGCAGGCAGTTGGTGTGAGAGAGGAAGACAAAGAGGACCGAAAAAATGGAGACCGTTTATCTGCAGTGGCGACCCCTAATCAGGAGCAGCCAAAAGTAGAAGAAGAAGATAAGCTTCCATTACTTGTTAGCCACAGCTACATGCAGAAGTGTGAGTGCTTCTGATTAAATCACACATCTTGTTGTGATTCGAAGTGAAAATAAGTTCACCTCCCATTTCTTCCTATTACGTTAAAATACGTTAAATATTTTAAAATGTATCTACTAAAATGTGCAGAAAAATACCAGGTTAGTTTCCTGTAGGGGAGGTGGTAACATATAAAGCATGTGAACTTATGTTTACTTACCAAAAAAAAAACCCACACACACAGCAGGTCAACATATGGATGCAACCAGAGTGCAGAGCACATGCATGTATTCCTTTGCAGGTTCAGTCACTGAGTACACACGGCATCATCTTGATTTACAGCAACACGTGGTGAGAAAAGTCACATGTTTGCACTGCACAAGCTTCTGCTGGTATTTCACCCCTCCCAGCCCATGTCTATGAAGCCTCTAGAATCAGACCGCTGATCCAAGATCAGTTCTTTGTGGCCTGCATAATTGCACGGCACACAAAAACTGTTCCTTGCTCAGCATCATTTCTCTCTGAAGATAAACAACTCTGGGAGTCTGCCTGTTCTCACAATGACTCCTGCGTGCAGGCTCCCCCGCACCTAACCCATTAGCCTGACCCGACCAAAGGAGTTTCTGAGGGAATGCATCTGCTTCTCCTGTCCCATAACACACTGCAAATGGTAGTAATGGATGGCCTAAACTTCTTTTGAAAGTACTATAATTGGTGGCTTGCTTGAGATGACTTATTAGTCTGTGTTGTCCTTGGCCTGCTGACAGTAGATGGTCCAACACAGCTGTCTGAGAACTATCATCAGTTTAATCATCAGTCAGATTTACTCAGTTTCACACTTACCCTGAAATGTACTTGAGTCATGTCTGGTGTCTGAAAGTTTGCTTCTTTTCCTTTGGGACTGGGCCATGGCTGGACCTAGAGTTGGGCCAGAGTAGGCAATGCCAAATTTTAACATTGCCCACCCAAATGATTGATTCTTGTTCTGGTTCTCACTTTTTTCAAGGTTAAGCCAGTAATTGAGTGGAACTGTAATAACACATTGTCATTCCAAAATTTTTCTAAACGGCTGACTGTAATAGATGACATAATCAGTAAACACTGGCAAGGCAAGGCATGTTCAAACACCATCATTCAACATGAAGCAGGATTTGAAACAAACCAAAAAATCCCTACCTTAGTTACTGCCACTCCTTATATCTCACAGCTCTGTCAAGCTTAGGTTGTTGGTAACCTATAGGCTATACTATACATTTTTATTTGCTGTAAATTGAAAAATTATGCTTTACTGAATAAAACTGCCCATCCCACGCATATGATCAACCATATGCCTTTACATGGGGAAAACTAGGCCTCGTTGGGCCTACAATTCTATGTTTGCTAACAAGAAATGAAAGCTCATTGTTGAATAGCATCATATAATCTGCATGTCTCGGTCATCAAAACGTATGTCATACTGTCAAATTGTAAGAAACATCAAATATATCACTTTACATGGTGTAAATGTTAAGCCCTTTCTCTCTATCAAAAAGAAAAAAAATCAAATGAGCTTTCACCTTTGGCATCCACATCATTTTACATACTGTTAACAAATGACTAAAAGCTGATTATTGGATTCATCTGGACCTACAAACAGCACCACCAACAGAAAAATAAGAATTATCTTACATGGAGCTGATTTACCTCTAGCCCAAGCCGTAGGTTTCTTATATGGTTTCCTGACACTGTTATCTATCAAAATGAACATGTTTATGAATGTCTGTTGTATAGCTGTCACATACGTGTCATGAAACAGGGAGACAGATGCAAGAGATTAAGGATCTGGTTTTAATGTGAAAAAGGATAACAAGCAGCAAACATTGTTTATTGATTGTATATTATTGTTTAGTATATTGCTCAGTATATTGTTCATTGTGTCATTTATATATTGTTGTGTTGTGTTTTTTACTGTTGTGTTTTATACTGTTGTGCTTGAGAGACACCACCAACCGGAACCAAATTCCTTGTATGTGTTTGCTCACATATTTGGCCAATAAACATGATTCTGATTCTGAAAAACCAGGGATGGATCCAGGCCTGGACTGGGACAAAAAATCTTACTGGGCATTTTGCCAAGAAACCACAAAAAGGATATCAAATGAGGCCCTTGCAGAACCTTGCAGAAGGGGCAGGCTAACAGTGAACACACAAGGTCCCAGAGGGCAACAGACAAAGAAGGCCCCTATGACCAGTAGAGGCAGGCCACGTGGTCCAGAATGGCAAGGCCAGCATGAACCAAACACACAAGGCACCAGTGGCTAGTAAACCTCCACAGCATAGGGACTTTCACACAAAAGTGGTAGCATGTGCCAAGCATAACAGAACCAGAAACCAGAAATAGAAAGGAAACACAGCTAGGCAAACACACTGACACCACAAATGGAGCCAAGATAAGAGAGTAACAATGAGGGTGAACGGACACGAGCCTCATCATAGAGGTGGCCTAAGTAGAACCAAACAAACACGGGGCAGGTGAGTCCAGTAAAGCTAATGGGTCAAACCAAAATGGGGATACAGAAAGGTGAAACTCAGGATAGTCAAACAGGAACAGGCTGTCAAAACAGAAGTCCCATGGCTACAGAGCAAAACAAAGTGTTGCAATCGCTAAAAACCGCAGAGGCTAGAATTTCCACTGCACTTTTGCCCATGTTCATGGACAACTTGAATGATTTTAGGATAAATGGAACATTGCATAAATTAGATTTTCAAGCAAAATGTTTTTTTTAACAAAGCATTTGTTTATTTATATTCCTGAGAGACAGTGAAATGATTCCATTCCAAATGAGTGCCCTGCATTTCATTATGGAATTATCATAGTGGCCAGTGTGGTCAGTTTAAGTTGCATTACCCCAAGCACCTCACCCAGTGAGAATGTCAAGGAGGAAGCATGCTAGTCCATGACTCGCCTCATGCTTCTCCATCGTTTGAGGCACATGGGGTATTAAAGGTCAGTCTTGACATTCTGTAGCGAAGAAAACACTAAATACTAAAACCTTGATTCCAGGCCATTCAGATATTTCCACACCTATCATTAACTATATGTTTTGACCAGTTTGCATGAGCCAGAGTTCATCAAAAGAAGATGCGGGGGTGATGAAAACCAGACATCCTGGTTGTCATGAATTTTGATAGAGAGCAAACTCTGAAAATATTTTACGTTGCGTAAGAAAGAAAAGAGTTAAGCAAAAGGTTGGAGATCAGAAGTCATTTCAAATTTGTGGAAAGAAGAAAACAGTTTTCATTTTCTTTACAGTGCAAAAGATTTCAGACCTCGCTGTATAGATCACACAAACCTTATCCAACAGTCATGACAGTACGGGGAGTTCATTTTTAAATACTTTGAAAATTGTTCAATTAATTTAATTAAACAACACTGACTGAACATAGTTCATTATTGCAGTTGGAAATAATCTTTTCTATAGTATCTGTTATACTATTTGTCAGTCGCTTTCTATGTCCATCAGTATTTTTGAACTTTTATTCAACTTTTATGTGGCATAAATATACAAGTCTGTAATCTATAGCTGAGGTCTTTAAACATGGATCCTGAATTCAGCTTATGATCCTGTATTTGTATGAATGGGTAGCTTACTGAATTGCTGGAGTAACTGGACTGGAGTAAAAGGACTGGAGACCCCTGATTGAAGACCCCTGATTGATGGTCCAGTTCATATTGTTGAAAGAATTTATACACACTAACGCACCATTCACTCTCTAGCCCATGCAGTCCATTTACAGCAACCAAACTGCAAAAACAGCTCGCTTTGAATTCACTGCTTTCGCAGCGTCAGAAAAACCAAAACATTTACTTGTATTTGCTTATTTAGTCTGCAATCATTTGGGCCTGCTCAGTCACTCCAGCGTACCAAGAAGTTTTTCAACCTGGACTACTTTTTGAATGAAGCAAAATACAGAGCAACCAAACAGAACAGAGTCATTTACATTCATCAGTCTCAAACTGCTCACTAAAAAAACAGTCTGTTTATTTCTAAAGAATAAAGGGAGGTTGAAAAGTGGCCATGTAAAAAAGATTTTTATTGGTTTTGGTACACAAACATCAAGCAGACTCATGAAAAAAATATTACAATGAATAATGGGCCCTTAAAATAACGAAAGAGGAAAAATGTATTGACAGTGGAGCATCATACAGCAAATACGGATTCACTCTGAACTGTCTTTGTCCCTGTAAAATCCGATATTTATTTATTTAGTACATCATATGATGCTCCAGAATTACAGAAACAATAATTTACTGTTCTTCCAAGAAATGTGTCAAATAAGATTAGTTATATTTGTCTTGATGTGGATCACTTACTCTGCTTTGGCAAACACTGCACACACTACACAAGTGACTCAATAGCACTATTTATTTTCAGTAAGGAATTTTGTCTACATTTATGCAGCTTACACAGTCAAACAGTTTGTGAATTTAGTTAACTTTAAAATGACAAATAGGGATAACAATTTAATATTTTATTTTTAACTGTTACACTTTATGTCTATCTTTGCATTAATCAGAGACACAGTGCCAGAAAACTCATTAGCCACTGTATTATTTACAGAGGAAGGCTAAACTGTATGCTATCTAATACAATACTTTTCAAATATAGTAAAAGTCCTTATATAGTAAAAGTTATTATGTGTGTCCAAAGCGATTAGCACAAGGCTGTTAATGGAAAGTAAAAAAAGTAGTTCACCAAGGGAAATGCGACTTTAATTAGCATTTAAACAAATCTGTGGAGGTTGAGAATCTTACTGATGACTTTTCTTGGAAAAGTGTAATACATTTCTAATGGAAAATAGTCTTCATTTCTGCCAAGACAATCCTTGCTGAATCAACAAGCAAACGTTTACATGGCGGGACACAAGTGGTGGGCTGTCAAGCTGAACGGGACAATAGGTCGGACAGGGTGAGATCCTTGAGTTGTATTTTTGGAGCCCTCTCTTACACTCTTGAAACAAAGGTATACAAAGGATTCTTTGGACTGATGCCACAAAATAACTATATTTGGTTCCCTAAAGCACCTATCAGTGGATGGGTCAAAGAACCATTTTTGTAAGTAAGATATGTGTGTGAATCAACCTAATATGAAGGTACTAGGAAAATCATAAAATTAGACTATAGCACATATATTTAATTGAAATGTGCTTTAGGGAAACCAAAGTGCTTACTCTATTAAAGTGCTCCAAAGAACTCATTGAATGTAGTGTTTCATGCTTCAAAATGGCAGATGGAAACAAGCTAAACTGATTATCCTCGATTAGTTCAGGTTATTTCTAAGGGGGACACCGGACTCCTTTGAGAATCAATGTAGCTCCTCGCAGCTGGAACTCTTGAGCAAGGGTTGCACAGCCCAACCTTCGTAAACAACCCTGAAACCCCAGGCTAGATAGAAGCTTTGATCATCTGCCTCCATGTAAAATTGTTTTTAATTCATCACCATGTAACGTTTTAAGCCTGAGTCGTGTTATCATAAAAGCAGAGGAAGGACAGCCTGCAGTTCTGTGCAGCATTTCAAGCCCTTGGGCCGAATCAGCATGCTGGAGAACCAGGGAGGTGCAAGGAGGTCATAAACTACTTCAGTTCTGACATTTGCACAGGGCTGCAGGGAGATGCATCTCACGGCTAGTTAGAAACCTTTAGGGGGGTAGAAAAGGGTGTGTGTTTGGTTGAGCAGCTTGGGGTTGTCCCAGTTTGGGGATGTCCTATCAAATTACCTCTACTACCTTACGGCCAAGACCAGAGGCACACATGTCAGGGTGACCTAATGGGGTTAACCTCAGCTGTAACTGAAGGCTGGCACCTGGCGTGAAATTTAGAGCAAGTCCATAAACTAAAAGAGCACTGCGAGAGGTGCTGTCACGACTGACGTTTTTAGAGCTGTACAATGCATTATCTCCTCCACTTAGGATTCAAAAATAAACATGAAGAGGGAGTCTGGTGTCCAAAGCAGAAGCCACAGTTTTCCATGCAAAAAGTAATAAGATAAGATAAGATAAACAATTCATTGCTACGGCACAAAGTGGACAGTACAGAAGTAAGAGCAGCAAAAACTATTTAAATCGCTAAGACGTGAGTTAAAAAGTTACAAGAATAAAAAAGGAAAATAAAAAAGCTCAGAAATGAGCAGAGCTGCCGTAACAGGCTGCCACTCATTGGAGGCGCCGGATGTGACTGTTATCTCTTATCCCTCGCCAGAAGCAACACTGATGCACAAGCAGAAGTTTTGAATATAAGTCTTTGGACTGTTTCAATGATTCACAAGCTGCAGAAAGACCATAGTCATAAATGTTAGAACACTCCACTCTATGCTAATGTTGATGTGGCTAGCAATAAACGAAAGCTTGTCTGGACTGCATTTAAATGGTGTAGCTGTCAATGTGTTTGCCTTATGGGGAGATTTTAAGTTTGAGCCTTGGTGATGTCTGTTGCTAGAAGACAAAATTGGCCTTGCCCTCTTTGGATCGTTAGGGTAGCCCCCGATTACTCAGTGCAATGGTTGACAGTGTGAGCATCTGTAAATGAATGTAAAAAAATTGGCAGTTATTGTTCTCCTCCAAGTGTGTTGTGTCCAACAGTGTTAGAAAAGTTCTTCACATTAATTGATAGAAGCACATGCTAGCCTTCATGCTTCCAGTGCTAGCTAGTGGGTGGAATTTGACACGACTACATTGGGGAGAAAAAGGTGTCAGGACAGGGGCGTCGCAAGACCCCTTTCACTGGGGCATGTGCTGTGCCCCAATAAACTCTCGTGCTCAGGTTTCAACAACAAAATTATTTGGCAGTGCACTAATTTAGATTGATCATTTCAACAAAACAGTGGATGTTTTTTCTACTTTAAAATGTTGCAACGTAGTTTTAACCACAAACAGGAGCATGTTGAGAATGTTCAGATATCTTTATTCAATAATTAATAAATCTGAACATTTTTACCATTCCCTGTAGTTGCTTCAGTAGTATTTTGGCAGTGGCAATAATAATAAACTAAGCAAAGGAAGCTGGTATAGCATATACTACATATATCATACGCAACAGGCTTTGAATAAAAAATATATGGGAAATGGAGGGTGGGGGGGCCTGTAGCCCAGTAGAGTTGTATGTCTTGCAACACCCCTGTGTCAGGACCATTTAGCATGATCCTATTGTGTAACGCTAACTCATCCCTATGTTAGGCATTTTTACCCTGAGTGTTCATGTTGCTTGAATAAGCTCTTTGAAGCATATTGAAAATATTACTACTACACAGGACAACCTTTCTGTAACATGAAAAGCTAATGCATGAAAGAGTCTTAGTTTAAGGTGGTTTGAAAGGTGGGGTTCATTTCCTTTCTAAGCGGTAGTGACCCTTTGTTGCTATTTCATCTGTCATCATGGTGGGTGATTTGTGTAGGGGGGTGGACATCTGAGTATCTGTTCAGTGTCAGTTTCAAGTTCTACTCAGTTGTACTTTGCCCACCACTGAATAGGAGGTGTTTGTGTTTATCTTTGTCCTGCTACTATGTTCAGGGTTTCTGACACATATTTTTGGTTCATTTCACATAACAGAGCAGGGCTCATGCAACACAGACACTCTTGTTGACTGACTGTGGTCAGGATGCCTGTACTCTTGCAAAAGACTTTGGTCAAACCAGAAATAAAATAAATAAATAAATAAAATACAGATAAACATGTATACAGTACAAATGTCATTATTATGATGTGAGAAGTTCCAAGAGAACAGATTCGATTCCTGATCTTCTTGATGCACTCCAGCCATTGCACACCTGGTTTAACTCGAAATATAACTTAAAGGGACGCTCTATCCAAAGCAAGTATTTATAGAGCTAGACTAGGAGCTCCAATTTTTGATTATGTACGCTACCAGTCAAAAGTTTGGACTCACCTTCTCATTCAACAATTTCCTTTGTTTTTATTATTGGTTACATTGTAGATTAATATTGAAAACATCACCTATTGCTCTGATGACAGCTTTGCACATTCTGGGCATTTTTTCAATCAGATTCATGAGGTATCAACCTGGAATGGTATTTAATTAACAGGTGTTCTTCATCAAGAGTTCATTGGTGACCCTGCACTCTGCCTGTGTCTGCGGGGTCGGCTCCTGGCGGGGCCGGGTGCACTGTCGCCTCGGGCTGCCTGGGCCCCTGACCCATGGTCACGGGGGCCCATGTCTGGGGCCTCCCCTCCGCCTCTTGGGGCTGGCACTTGGCCCTCCTGGGGTGTGTGGCCGGGGTCCCCCGGCCTCTGATTCTGATGGTCCCCTTTGGGCACCGAGGCGGCGTGGTTGTGGCCCCTTACACTCACTGCAAACATTCCATGATAAACTTGGACACTACATGTGCGCGCACACACACTCACTCACTCACACACACACACACACACACACTCTCACACTCCCACACACACTCTCAATCATGCGTGCACATATGCACACATACAGGCACACGCACATTCTTACATATACACACACACGTGCATACACGTACACACACGTACACTCACACACATACTGTCAAGCCCCACTTGGCAAAGTAAAGGTATCTGGCACATCAAGGCACCCAGCGTCACATTCTGCTTGCTAAGATGCCAGACAAGAAAAGTTCACTGGTGGAATTTCTTGCCTTGTTAATGTGTTTGGGATCATCAGTTGTAATGGTGGGGTTGGTACACAGTTAGTAATCCTATTCCACTATGGTTCTACTCCACAATATGGCAAGAACTACTTAACTATGTAAAAAACCACAGTCTATCATTACCTTATTACAAAACATATTCTGGTTTGTTTAACTCTGTTTTGTTGTTTACTGCATAATTCAATGTGTTCCTTCATCATTTTGTTTGTTTTCAATATTAATCTACAATGTAGAAAATAATTGAAACAAAGAAAAAATATTAAATGAGAAGGTGTGTCCAAACTTTTGACTGGTACTGTATATTGAAGGTGTGAGGATGTCTTTAAAAACTACAAATGCTTTGGGGTCTTCAAATATCTAATTGCAGCTGTATAATTGTGATATGTGTCTGATAGCTGACTATCTAGAAACCCTCTTTTTTATTTCTCTGGCTGAAAGGGTAATAAAACTTTTTAACGTTTCCGTTACAATATTTAAGTTATGCTAGCTTGGTTGCATTTATTGCACAATAGCTCAGAACAATGTCAATCAAGACTGATTGATCTGATTCCCCCTTTAATGAAGTAATTAGCCCTAAAAGATACTGGTGGGTAACTGTAAATATTGGCCTTGAGAAGAAGCTTTGCAATGGTTTAACAGAATGACTGGCACAAAATGTACTGGGATAATGTTTACTTGTTTGCCAATCATGAGTGTTAACAAGATTTGAATATAATATAAAAGCTATTGCATAGTTCTGTGTATTAGCAGGCCCATGCAGGGATGCCAATACTCAAACAGTAGCATCATAGAATATTAGCACAGATCTATTTTTTTCTTCAGTGCAGAACAAACCTCATTAATGAAGTCTTTGCCGGTGATATTCAGTAAGAGGTGAAAACAGGATACTTTCCTGTTGAGTGGAGTTTGGGGGCCCCGACGGTGGGCTAATGTCTCCAAACGTAATTCCTAGACGTAGGAATTACCGTTTGTGCCAACTCTCACGACATATTATTGTGACAGTTCTTAAGGTCATAAGTTCCCCTAATAATGACTCACAGACTCCACATTGCCAGTGTTACTGATATCCCAGCTACTTATGAGTCACTGTATTTATACAATCTTTTGCAGTGAGAAGAACTTACAGAGCACCCACACATACCATTTCGGAACAGTGGTAAACTCCTGTGTGACCCAGCTTAACTCCCTGTGTTTCTCTGATTGCAGACTAATGGCAGCCCAGAACAGAGCCAGAATAACCTTTCACTACTTCACAGAGGCCCAGCCATATCTTCTGATCGTTTCGTGTATGTAGCCTGTGGCACAAGCCCACCTACTCAGCTATTACGATTCTACAATGGATTTTTCAACACCAGTGAACATACACTACATGTGCAAAAGTTTGTAGACACCTGCTCATCCAGTGTTACTTCTGAGTTTTTACTGAGTTTTTTCCGCTTTTACTTCCGCTCTTCTAGGAAGACTTTACATTAGATATTAGGACATAATGTAAACGTAAGATCTGATTGCATTCAGCCACAAGAGCATTAGTGCGGTTAGTGAACCAGTGTTAGAAAGTTGGTACTAAAACGACAGTCGTAATTTCAGACTTCCAAGGGTTCATTCAGTGTGAGCGCAAGTGAGTGTGACCATCAACAGGAGCTGGTTTTAGGTGAAGGATTCCTGCTGATTGGCTGGAATGTTGAGAGCTGCTGGTTCACATTCCATACACTCCCCCACTGTCACCACTGATGTCAGCCAAGCTCTCTAGTCCGGCTTTCATAACTGGACCGGCCGGACTCACTCAAAGATTTTGCACAGTGAAAATCATTTTTTCGTCATACACTATATTGTCAAAAGTATTGGGGTGCCTGGCCTTTACACCAACAGGGACTTTAACGACCTTACACTCAAATACATAGACTTTAATATAGAGATAATTCCCCCTTTGCAGCTTTAACAGCTTCCACTATTCTTGGAAGACTTTCCACATTATGTTGGAGTGTTTATGTGTGAATTTGTCATGCACTGATGTTGAGTGAGAAGTCCTGGCTCACAATCTCTGTTCCAGTTCATCCCAAAGGTGTTGGATGGGGTTGAGGACAGGGCTCTGTGAGGGTCAGTCAAGTTCTTCCACACCGAACTCATCCAACCGTGTCTTTATGGACCTTGCTTTGTGCACTGGGGCACAGTCATGCTGGAATAGAAAAGGTTCTTCCCCAAACTGTGCCCACGAAGTTGGAACCATGGCGTTGTCCAAAATGTCTTAGTATGGTAAAACAATAAGATTGACCTTGACTGAAAGTAAGAGGCCTAGCTCAAACCCCGAAAAACAGGCATGTCCTAATACTTTTGTCCACATAGTGTAGGTGCATTATTTCAAGTTGTATTAAAAAATTTATTCTTCCGATTGTAGTGTGGAACAAATGGAATTAGGGTCACTGGTAGCTGTAGTCCATTACATCAGTAAACAGTAGGGGTGTAATTGTACACAGATGTCATGTTTTGGGGTCACGGTTGGGTACGGTTCGGTACAGCGATAGTTAAGTAACAAAAAAGTCTAAAGCATGAGGCTTGGTTTGTTTTCATTTATTTTAAATAAACAGCAGTGTATTAACCAGTAACCAGCTCTTGCTTATATTTTCATGTATAGATTTCATGTATAGACAAAAAAAGTTAAACATCTTGTGTTAATAGAAAATAGTAATTAATATTAGTCTTACCTAATAGAAAGTGAGATGGCAAAACGTTTTAAAGGTCACTGTTTAATGTTTCCGTATGAAACTGTTACAGGATGAGCCTGTTCCTTTAAGGAACCATGCATGCTGAGATATGTAGTCTTTCAGGGGTGTGTGTGTAGTAGTGCGGGGAAGTTTTTCTGAGTTTCTTTTCATGGCTGCTCCATTCGCGAGTGCTTTTCGCCACTCAAATGCTCTTTTAGAAGAAAGAAAATAAATTCTCCCATTCTGAGGGAGGAAAGCACAGATCTAGCTCCCTGTATCGTCTAATTTTTGGACCTGCCGTGCGAACGACGCCCGGTTAGCAGCCGCTAACACCACGGCGAGAAGGCAACAAAACTCACGCTTGTAAATTTAGTTCCGCATTACTTTAATCACGTATTCTCCATCGTACCGTGTATTCTCCGTATGACATCATGTACCGAACCGTGACCCATGTACCGTGACGGTTCAGTACGAATACATGTACCATTACAGCCCTAGTAAACAGACATTCATGTTGACATTACCTACCAACTGAGCTACACAGCTACCATCACCACCTTTGTCTTAACGTATGACACTGCAAAATGTTTCCTAAGTGCTTTTCTCAACCTGCTGTGAAGAATCTTAAAAATAATTAAAGATTGAATTGATTTATTAATGAAATGGTGGGACATTACATATGCTAGAAGGGATAATTACTACTTTGTGTTCGGTTACATATTGACCCAGATGCTGGAGTATAGAAATCAGTGACAATGGAATTTTGGTTTGAGTTTTAAGTCAGCCTTGCCATTTGGGCTCTGGGAAGTGTATTATTCCAATCCACTGTGTTTTTTAGCTTCTGTTTCATTTGTTTGCTTATTTTGGATCTTCCCTCCATCTGGTTGGCAAATGAGTCGGAGCTCGCTTCGGGACAGAACCAGAACCATTTTATTGTTATGTTTCTTTTATTAGTCACTGCCATGTTTCGAGGGGGATTTTTCGGATTGCATAATTGCATTAACCTTTAAAGCGAGGCTGCCTCCGCCCCTCCTCCCTACTCTTTGCGTATCTCGGGGAGAGATAGCAGAGAGTACGTAGCGACTTCAAACAATTTTTACATGTTAATTTCAAGTCGCTGACAGGTGGGTCTATTCACACGGAAAGAATCGTGTCCCCTGGGTTATTTAGAAACCTTGTTGAAGTCAAAAGAAGCCTTTGAATAGAAATTTAGTCATTTGCATATTTATTTGAATAACGCCATAGCTGTGGGACCCATGCTGGAGACTTTAATGAACAAATGCCTGCCACTGCTATCCTAGAACGAGTCGTCCTCCGTGCAATGTCACTCACAGTCATCACAATATGTCTCATCTCTCCCCTTGGTCTGACTTCTCCTCTGGGGCTCTCCCTCTCTCTCCGTCTATCTTTGTGTCTCTCTCTCTCTCTCTCTCTCTCTCTCTCTCTCTATGTCTCTCTCTCCTTCTCGCCCCACTCACTTCTCTCATCGCTAGCCAAGAATGATTTTTGAGAGGGCCCTAGATACGCTGGTCAAAGTCAATTCACGTAAATAATAACTCATGCAAGGCCAAACTTGTGCCGACCTACATAAAAAGACCCATGTCAAGGTTATCTCTAAGAAGGCATAAATTCAGCAAGATGCAGGCACCAGGCCTTTTTATCCACAGCCGAGTTTCTTGGCCTCATTATGCCTAATTGCCAATTATAGTTAGTGTTAGAAAGAAGCGTCTAAACACAGTATTTCACAGTAGCTCCAGTTGCATAATGCAGCAGGGTTAAAGCTTTTAAAGCCTCTGGCATTAATTCATTAATATTTCTCCAGATGTAAGGGGATTATTGTGCAGCCATTGCATTATATTAAACGCACAGGCCGGTGCAAATGAAGGCCTTCCATATAGAGAGTGCGGCCTGCACTAGGAGTGGTGTTTGTATTAATATTTCATTATCAAAAGCATTTAAGTCCCTCTTTTATTCATTTGCTCGGTTTGATCTTACCAAAAGATTTGTTATGAGTAAGAGCTGGTTTGTCGTTCACCACCTAATTGTGGGCTGCATGAGCAGATTTAATGACTCGTATTTTCCACTGCATTTACACTTGTCCTACTTGTTAACTTCTGTTTGCATTAAAGGCACAGTTGGAAATGAATGAAACCTCGCCAAACATGAGTAGATTCTCATTAAATGAACAAAGTAGCGCTTTGTTGTTCTTTACAATAAAGATAATTCTACATTTGCTCAGATTCATATAGTGTTTTGCCACTGTGCAGCATGGTACAGCATTTACAAACCTGTCATCACAAATTTTGTTCATTACCAAATGGGTCACATACCTGTGTACTTGAGCCATATCTGGTTTTCCTTCTTGGGGGAGTATGAATTGTACCAAACTGGGATGTGTAGAAGGGGCTACCAGCATTGTAGACCATTAATTGGTCAAGAATAATCATCAGTATACCTTGAGTTAGACAACCAATGGTCCTAAAGACATTTGTGTACCAGAAAAACTCAAAGTGAAAGGTCAGTCAAAAATAGGAAATCCTCCGGAGAACCCCACCTACTTGCACGGTTTTGTTGTGCAAAAACGAGGCAGGTTCTCGACCAATTGCAGGTAGTTTAGGGAATGGATCTCATGTGTTGTTCCACACTGTCCAGTGAGAACAATGGCTAGTGCCAATGCTAGATGCAAGAACCTGCAACCAAACATTTTTCCCTGTTTTCCTTCCCTGTTAATACAGTCAAATGATAAAGGACCAAAGTATGTTCTCTGCATAGCATTTATTTGCACAACAAAACATGTCACCTGAGCAGAGATACCCATTATTTGTTTGTTAACATTTGGAACAAATACAGATAACAGTGATCATGTTATAAATGTATCATTTAGACTGATTTCACCTTTTAAAGGACAAGACACCAATAATTGTATAGTCCTGTAGTCTTTCTAGTCTTTTGATAGGGAGAGTCTCTGAACAATTTGTGGTTGATAGTTTAATAATCTGTTAAAAATAAGTGCTTATTATACTCAGTATTGTACCAGTCCAGAGCTCATTTTGGCTGATAAGTATTTGGTTTGCCTTGCCTGGAGTATTAATAAAATGTTTTAATTTTTTAGGAAAGTTGAATAGTGGAGTTTATCTTTAATATTACTTTCATCTGAATCTAATGTCATTCTTCTGAAGCTGCTGCTCTTAAAGTAGTGAAGGTTTCAGATGCATTCAGGTTGAAAATTGCCTGAAAATAGCTGTCACGTGACTGGCATTTTAGACATGAGTGTATTGCACTCCAGACAGAAGTGAGGCGCTTGGTCAACAGAATTATGGAAATGTTGCAGGCTCCTCCAGGCCTTTGTTTGAGTTTGATAACACTGTTGCTGAAGTATGCATGCGCTTCAAGTTAACAAAAATTATGCTGGCTATCATCATATTTGCACTGTAAAGTGTCTTCACTAACAACATTGCTATGTGCACAGAGTGACAAATATTCCAGCCTCATATACACTTCCGTTCGCTCAGTTTTGCTTCTACAAACTCTTTCTGCCTAATGTTTTAATGATCTAAACAAAGATTGCCGGCCAGCAGAGACTGGGAATTTGTTTAAGTATTTCTCACGATCATGAAGATGTAGATGGTTATATCTGCATAACCATCCATTTTGTTTCGTGCTTTGTTGATCAACTGATGGAAGGTGGTACTGAGAAAATGGTAACATTATAACATTTATGAGCGAGTGACAAGGGCATTGGTTACTTTACCGTTTTGCGTGTTTATTAAACATAGAAGATCTACCTCTTCCGCCGCCATCTTTGGGTTTTCTGTAGGAACTTTCTTTAGCCAATCACAAAACCAGGAGCCATTGGCCAATAGGATTCACAGGCAGAAACTGCCAATGCTCCGCCCCCAAACTGCCAAAACCCACCCCTTTCAAACCGCGCGGGTAGAAATCTCACTCGAGCGAAAAAGTCGCTCGTCGATAATCTACTCTGCGCGCGAGGACATTTAACACATCGTGAGGAAAAAAAACATTAGAGAGAGGAAAAATACAGTTTGTGCACAATATTATCACAACCGCGCACTCGATTCTTAATTTTGTGCTCTCGAGTTTCACATTTGCGCTCACGACTTCGAAATTTACGAGAGTGAAATTTTTGTGGCAAGCCATTTTGCGCGCTCTAGTTTTGGCATTAATGTGCCGCCATACTGTTCTTTCTTTGTTGTTCCTATGTCACACAGAACGTAATTTCCATTTAAAAAAACATAAAAGAATAATAATACTTTAAAATTGTAAAAATGGCGTCACACAGAACTGCCCATAAAGAACAAAAATGCTCACATTTTTAGGTCTTAGAAACAACAAAACAACACAAGATCTTTGAACCCGGGAGAACCTCAGGATAGTCTTCGCCCATAAGTGGGTGGGGAAAACCTACAGGGAAGGGGGCCCGGAGAGTGGCCGAGAGGCGGCACGCCGAGTGAAAGCACAGCATCTGGCGAGTCTTTAGGAGAACACACACCAGTTTTACACTGTTATTATGTGTTGGAACCAAATTTTACTGCGTTCTGAGGATTGGTGGGATGCTTTGTAATGAATCAATATTTATCTCATAGTTCGCACAATATCAGCAGCCTTTTTTTCTTATCCAAAGAGCATAGTTATGATATTTACTTCCAAATTCCAACGTAATATCTACTATTAATAACATGCAAGAGGATTTTTCTTCTAAGTCGCAATATGCCGCTGTGGAAATGCAGTCATGCAGCTGATGTATTAATTGAAGCATTAAGTAAACAAAATTTCTCTCAGCCACCTAATTCCCCTGTTGCAACATCAGCACTCACATGCATGTGCGTGCACACGTGCAAATATAGACTGGATGTCTGGAACCACCCCGACATCTCACTCCGCATGATGAGGGGAATGGGGGCCCTGAAGGCCGTGAGTTACCACGCCGCCCCACGAAGGTCAGGTCTATTCTTGGCTTTACAGGTAGAGACACGCTCCAGTCTCATCTGCAGGGGGTCCGGCTCTGTTTGTTGTTGCTTAGGCCCCCTGCTATTCAGCAACCTGCTCAGGATAGGGGCCTTACTCGAGTGGCTGTGTGTTGATTCCTACTGCAGCAAGAAGTGGAGCAAATTGAAATCACCATCATTAGAATGCAGACTGGAAATAGCATTGGGCCACGCATTCACACCTCAGAAATAGTCCACCGATTACTCATCTCCGCACACACAAACTCAGACCCACATATGCAGCGCTTCGCATCGTGATGCGTTAATCAGTGCTTTAAATCTAGGTACCCCACACTCTATGCGCTGTTTTCCTCTGGTCCTTTTGCTTTCCAGATTTATGAGCAGAAGCATGAAGAAGTGTAGTACTTGCTCTGCTGCTTATGTTTAATGTTACTCACCCACAGTATATCCCAGCCCCATTCTCAGGAGCCACTATCTAGCTTCTCTGGCGGCCCACCCGCGTTCCCCCCAGGCCCTGCAGTATTTCCTGCGAGACATGGCCCCAGTTTAGCCTCTGCAAATGGGGAATAATTTTAGCAGAAAAGAATTTACTGTTATGCCTCTCTGTAAAGCCCTCTGGTCCTGAATCCATTTGTCTGTTAGCATGAGGAGCCAGTGGAGATTAGAGCCGCAGCATAGCTACAGGATTTACACGTGTCTCTGACAGCCAGGCCCTGACGAGGAAGGCAAAGTGTGTGTGTGTGTGTGTGTGTGTGTGTGTATTTTTGCAGCACTGATAGATCGGATGCATAGCTCTGGTTAAAGCTCAAAACCCTCAGGTGCTGTTTTGAAACAGTCTCGGACTTCAAACATCTGCAAGTATGTCAGGGGCCCTTCTGTATAGGTGTAATTTGTCTGAGCTTTATATATCCCACAGGTGTGCGTACATTTGCACGGGGGTGTGTGACGAACCATGTGTATTAACAGCCTACAGCACTCGAGCAAAGCTTTTAGGCCACTGGACTGTGACGTTCTCTTCCGCAGAGCTTTCTCGCCCCCTTAATTAATCACCTTGAATGCTAGTTTTGTAATTTGCCTTTTTTTTATCCATTTCAGTTAGCCCTGCAGGGGATTAAAGTGATCCCAAAATAAACACGATGAAAAAAACAAGCTGCTGTTAGTTGTGATTTGCCAAAACTGAGAATGTTGCAATGCATTGTTCCTGTGGGCAGACTCATAATTGTGTTACTTAGTGGTACTGAACAGCTATGAGAGCCAGATGTATGGACAAGTGCTAGTGCAGACAAGACAGCTGTGTGTAGCCCCACCCACCAACTGCTTGCTTGTGAGGCGCAGGGTTAAATTCATGGTAGCCATAAAGTGGAGCATATTTATACCTGTGATGGAAATATGTTGGATTTCCGAAACCAGAGGCAAACTACTTTTGTCTTTGTAAGTGAACTAATTAACAATTAACAACTGTATTTAAATGTGATTTTTAATATATGCTAGTCAATCTTTTCATATTTATAGGCTGAAGCTGCACTGTCCATTTTATCTCAGTGCATTTATATGGAAAGATGGAAAGATTCTCCCCCTCTTCTTTTATCCCTCATTGCTCTTTAGCAGCTCAACACAAGCTCACATCTCAGACATTCATGCAGAGAGAGCTGACAATGTCCTAGTTATTCTAATAAGAGTTATGGGTAAAAAATAATTCATTGTATTATATGAATTAAAAACAAATTTTTATTCCACTGAAATGTAGAATGGCCTCTGGATGCCTGGCAAAAAGAGGCTACAAAATACAGTTAAGTTATGGAGTCATCAACAAGCTCAAGACCAGAAGACCAGAAAGTTTTATGACGAAGAGATAGAAGTTTTAATAAATTAGGTTTCCCTCCAAAACATTCTATAAGAATGTAATTCTACTCCAGCAGAGAAGTAAAGCTTTGGAAACAGTAACATACTGCACGCTCATATTGTGACAGCATACTCTGTGTTGTATCTTCTCACACATGCACATCTGATCCCGAGAGTGTGAACCGTGTTACTGTGTTGAAAAACATTCTTTTAGCACTAGCTTGAGGCTCGTGCCTCTGACTCACTCCTGTGGCTGCCGCCACTGTTAAAGGAACAATATGTCTTTTGAGACCCTAATGCAAATTTACACCTGGTTTTAAAGGGGGGAGGAAAATCTGTGCAAAACTGAATAAAGCAAGTTACTTAGACCTTAGTAAATGAGGGACTAGAGTAAATGGAGTAGATTTGGTCTGCCATATGTGTAATATCTACAGTTTTTGCTGGGCCTCCAACATTCCTCCTCCAGATGCATACAGTTGTTGCAGTTTACCATACATGTGATGACAAAACACTCATATGTGATGGTTTTCTTCATTGCATGGGGCAGAATGCGTCCGCTATGAGCCTGAAACTGCAGAAAGAGGCCTCGTGCATGAGGCCCTGAGTGTACTTGAACTTTCTTTTATTGTCCAGAACAAAATTCTCTGCGCCTTTTAAAGAAGGCAGCCATGTGCCCTGTGTGTTTTCTACAGCTCCTCCCAGTGACTGTATGGGGACTCTGAGTGCCATTAAGCCACCATTAAATTGCAATTATCATTAAATAAGCATTTGCTGTTCCCCAGGTTTGCTGCTACTCTGACACTTTAGCCTCAACACACAATAAAAGGCAATTAAAAAACAATGTAACTTTAAATATCCTTGATACCATCGCAAGTGTCCTGGTCATGAGTGGCCAATCCATGGCCAGTCCATCTACAGATGGCCAGCATGCTGTGGCAGTTTGATTGCGCTGGTAGAGAATAACATGCCAGTGTCTGTTAAATTCTTACACAAGCACCTCATTCTGCTTTATGAGGTACTGATTAGTGATCGCCTGGATCAAATCTTATTTAATGAGGAAATATATAAAAAACACAGCTGTAATCAACACTCTCCTCTTACAATGTGACCAGTTGGATGGTAAAACACTACTAGAAGTTCATCAAAGGTAATTATTGCCATTTTGTTTAAGGTGAAGTTCTTTAATACAAGACATAATTTCTCTTATTTTGATGTATTGTCATTTCCTTTGAAATTATGCTTTAAAGAACAATATTTTTATTTGGAAGGAGAAATGTAGTTCTTAAACTGTTCAGTTAAATACAAAAATATAGTCCTAACCCCAAACTTGTGGTCCTCCTGCACTGCACAGTATGTGTTTTTTCTGTGTTTGCTCTGTGCTTTATTCATCAATTCACGATTAAGTCTTTCTTGAACTGAATCAGGTGTGTAAGAGCAGATGAAACAGGTGAGCCAGAGTGACATGTTATTAGATTAATGTGATTCAATAATAAAGTTTCATCGATTTCTTGCCCTTATTAGAAAACCTGTACAGCACTCCCTGGAAGTGGAACCACTTAAACCCTTTAGTATAGTATAGACTTTTTTCACTTGTCAAGTCAAAGTTTATATATAAAGCACCTTTTAAACAATGAATGTTTATCAAGTTGTTGTACTGATTGATATAGGAAAAGAACAAAACACGATTTACAATAAAACAAAATGGCAAGAATGGGGCAAAAATGTTTTTCCCCCAAAGACTACAAGTAACTAACAACTGTAACTAACAGAAATCATAATTAAATACTGTACATTCTATTTAGAACCATTAATGAAAAATCTAACCACACTTTTGTTATCACCAAGGATAGCTGTGATTCCTAAGTTACAAGGTTGTCTGTTAAAGGATCGTGTCATTTTATTTAAGACTTTGTTAGGTTCTTGTCACATATGGCCATGTCCCATCCAAGGAGGCGCAGGCACAGACTTCCATTTTGCTATCTATTAATAAGTCAAAACAAAACCTAACTAGGGCCGATACTATTTACAAAACACAAACAGAGGACAGGCGCACAACTAAGGATACTGTGAGGGACGACAGACAACTGAAACATGACACAAAGCTAACTTAAATACAAACCCCACACAGAACTGAACCAATGAAACTCAAACATCACTTTCTCTGAGCACACCGGTCAGCTGAAACTAATAATAAACAAACCCAAAATCGGTGTGCTCAGAACATGTCAAAATACAAAACCCCACAGAACTGAAAAAGGGAGGCCTCTAGCGGCTGCCAACCGTAACACTTCTGCTCTTTCTTTCTATGAAATTTGACAGTTAAGAAAAACTGAATTGTAGTTGGCAATAATATATTTGTCATTTTTGATTGTAATTGTCATTTTTCATTGAACATGTGCTCATAAATAAATCAGTGATCAAATTTTCAAATCCACCAGGCCTAAAACCGACATTAGAAGTTTTGGTAGAGTAGAACAGTGCAACTATAGTGAGAAATCAAAGAAGAACAAGTCCTCTGTCCTCAGTCTCCCCTCACCCCAAATGTCACTCACTTTACACCTCGCTCTCAGTAAAGGTGTCCTGTTGACACCTTGGGAGACAGCCTTTGAAGAAATAAACATCTTTCTTTAGACTTCCCTTTCACTATAAGATACACTTTCTGGACCAGGCAGTTCTTGCCATGCTACCAGTGCTGTTTCTGAAACTGGTCATTTCAAACTGTATTTCTTCCACCAGTAATAAGAGGTGGTGACTGGTAAATTAACAGAAATAATTTGAGATTACACCTATCCCTTAAAGAAATGATTTGGCAAAAATCTGAATTGCACAACCTTTCACTTACTCCAAATGTGGTCAATCAACCAATATATGTTTGTGGTCCAATTTTTTCCTCTTTAGTTTAGATCTGGAGCTGCAAAGCCAACATTGCTAAACATTAGAAGTCAATAGTCAAATAGTTGCTCCAAATTAATCCTCAAAAACATCTCTCCACTCATTCAAACCATATGTAGCAATATACAACAGTGGTTCAGACTTGTCAGTGTGGTTCAGACACAATACTGTTAGTTATAGCAGTGAACCAAACATGAACATGTTGACGATGTTTATAGACAACAGGGTCTGTTTTCCGAAGTGTATAGTGTATAGTTTATAGATGATCATATTGAGCCCTAAACTTAATCCACAAGTCTGTGCCACCTTAATGAAGAGTTGATTGACAGAATGTTGGGAATGTGTTTACAGAAACCATTTGGGTAATTACTGACCTCAAGTATTTATTAGAAACATTAGTCTCTTAGATCCAACTCTAAACTAGAGAAGCTAAATTTGGACTCCAAACACATCTTGGCTGATTGACTTCATCTGGGGTAAGTGGAAAATTGTGTAAATTGGATTTTTTTTGCCCAACTTTTCTTTTAAGCTTGTCCCTGTCATGCAAAGCCTTTGTACAGAATTGCTGAATGTGGACCATGTCAATGAACTTTCAAGAAGCTCATGTCATGTTATATCATGTCAGAATTAGACTAATTCATGGATGAAACACAGAGAGTGCAGCATTTTCTTGCATCTTGCAGGGAATTGGCCCTTTGACCTTTGGCAGTTTTGAATGGAACGCTGTATATTTAAGTAAATACATTCACAAAAAAACTGATGGTCTGCAAAATGTGTACCAAATATATGCAGCCATACCAGCCCTTTGCAGACAAGGTTTTGGATTTAGAATCTGTATGAAAAGAAGAAAGTAAATATATAAATGGTCAACATGAACTTCCAAACTGCAACTTTATAAGGAAGCATAGGGGGCGCTCTCGGGGTGAACTTGCTTGGACAGTCAGACATGGACAGTGGAACTACTGCTTTCAAATTCTTTTGAGATCTTTTTAAATCCCTTACCAGACTCTAGGCTTCTACAGTGTTCTTTCAGGCTTCAGACTGCTCCTTCGATCTCAACATGGTGTTCGAACTCAATTCAACAGTCAAGAGCACACCAAACTAAATGTCTGAGGTTTAAATAGGGCAAGCCTCCTTCAAAATGCTGAGTAATGATGTTCTAATCACGTGCACCTGGTGAGCCATTTTAAGTGGGAATAAATGTGGGGGTGTCGTGATTAGAATGACATTTTACAGAAGACTTTGAAAAGTATTTTCTTCAGTTTTAATTGTTTACTTTAATCTCCTAGTATTGTTACAACAGAGATTAAATATCCATATGTCTAAGAATGTTACAAAAATACACAGGCTTTCATAGGGTGTGTCTTTCATATATATTATAGGGCATTAACACAAAAGTCAACTAGTCGACTTCAGAGGCACGAGTCGACACCTCATGAGAGAAGTCGACTAGTCGAGTGTTTTTTTCCTCTCTCTGGGCCCTCGTTTGTGTACACAATGCAGTCTCTGCCTCTGATTGGCTGACGCTGACACACGTTCCGTGAATTAACCAATTATTATAGTCCCTTCATAAAAAGGGCGGTACTGTTGGTGCAAGGGGACAAGACGAGAGACATGCAGCAGAGAACACAGACACACATCACATGTGTGGAGATACTTCACTCTAGACACACAAACAGCACGGAGACCTGCACAATCTGCAAGTTGGTGTTAAAGTACAGTAACAGTACTGGCGTTTTGCACGGCATCTGCTAGCTAACATGACTAACGCTAGCTAACATGGCTAACGCTAGCACTGCAGGAAGTCATCCTGCCACGGCTTAAACTGTTCCCTCTCAGACAGACACTTAAATTTACCAGAAAATCCAAGGTATCAGCCTTTGTTTTGTTTTGTTTAATTGTTGTGTTGACTGTTTATATTGTATATGATAATTACATGTAATTAAACACATTATACTGGGTGCTCATATACTGCCCATATTCATCACAGCTCACAGCAAAACACATTTTGATGATAGAGACCTTGTGGCCCCTATGGGATCTATTCTATTTCATGGTCCTATTCATTATTTCATTTCCCCCCTGACTACAGTAACAGCCTAGGCTGCCTGTGTGAGTTCCTATGTCAGTCAGAGCAGCCACCCTCAGTGACAGAGAAAATGCTGTACTGTCAGTGATCTTACAGACAGAGACAGATTCTCCAGACTGCCTTCAGTGCTGCAGGCCATAAGCACTGCTGTGTAAGTGTGTCATAGCCGGACTCTTCTTAATGCTGTATTTGTGCAATGGCGGCCTCGCTTGGGCACCTCCAGTCTAATGCTCGGCAACCAGTCCTATTAATTTTAATGCTTAGTCCTTGGTCTTGCTTTGATCACAGTCTGAACAGCAATGTATTCCTCCCCCTTTTTCTCTTCAGAGAACCTGGGTGCATGCAAGCCTCTTCTATTTACCACACCGGCTGGCCATTATATGTCCAGGGGGGTGGTGGCTTCGATTGTGGCTGCAGGCTCAAATTGCACTTGCGAGAAACTTGGGTAATGAGGCTAATATCAAGCCTGTGTGTGCCACTTGGTTCCCGTCTCTGTTTAACCCAGGAAGTGCACATTAGTGCAGCCAGCCCTCTAATTCCGCTCGGCCTAATATCTCTTCTCAGCTATTTTTCACACACACCTTCTCTGTATTCATAAAGACATTGTGGTGAGAATCCAAAATCCACACAGTGCTTTCATTTTTTCAGGTCTATAATTAAAAGAAAGGAAAAGCATTTTTGTGTGTTCTTTTATTAAAAGCTATGTGTGGTATATTGTCCAGTCTCTGCCAATTTGCCCATTAACAACATTTCATACTTTTAAGTGAGCTGTACACGCCCTCAGACACAGGGACTGATTAAGGCTCCCTTAGTGCATCATTTGCACTGGCAGGTTCAAAAACTGAGGCTTTGGCTGTCAACAGTCACTTCCTAATACCAATTCATACAAATGCATGGAAATATATGTGATTGGCCTTTTCAGTTTGTCTTCATTTGCATTTCTAAAAGTCAATAGGCCTCTGATGTGTGGTGGCTAGCAGAAAGGCCTCATATGCTTTTGGAAAAAATATTGTTGTTGTAAATGCTTTGTTGGTGTTCAAATTGGCCTGCAGTTATTTCAAATATTTGACACTAATGAACCATAGCAGTTAGAGGTAGACCTTAAGTTTGGGCCATAAATATCAAAACACAGTGACAAAACTTGGCAAAAACACAACCCTACCATTATGCTAATTTCTGCTAGCACCCTTATAGAATACTTATAGTTTGTTAGCTCTAAGCTAACAACGATATACTTTTTGGTCTATTCAGACTTCTGATGCTCATAAAAGACACATGAACATATATTTTCTATGCAGCATTACTGAGCGGTTCCCCCAGTAAAGAGTCCCAGCACAGAGTTGTTGTTCTTTACCATCTGAAAGAAATGCACTGGTTAGGCTGCTGCTCATATTCACCGGAGTTCCAGATGACCCAGAGTGACATTTTCTCTCACAAAACTGGCCCTGCCCAATGGAATTTACCATTTGATTGACTGATTCTAAAGTATGTTGATACATACTTTAACATGCAAGAAAAAAGTGTCCAGCATTCATGGAACTTGAAGTATAAGCCTGTTAGAAAAGCATCCCATGTGGCTCCACATAAAACTGGCTGAGAGCTTTAGAAGAGCATTAATCACAACAAAAAGTGGCCACACTGAGGAGTCTGCAATGTTTCACCTACTCAACACATTTTTGGTTGCTGCATAAAACTGAATTTTGTTTTATTTATGTAATAGAGTCAGTTCCTTAAGTTGCCAATTTATTAGGTGCTTTTATTTACATTATTTTGATATTTTATTTATTGATGCAACTCCAGATTGCTGCCCATCCATCACAGACCACCACAGGACCACTGCTGACCAGATATTATTTAAGTGGTGGATCATTATTAGCACAGCTGTGACAAGATGGCAGTAGCATGTAGGTGTTGCAGTAGTATGACTGCACTGGTTACAGTGATGTTGATGGAAAAAAGAATAGCTAGAATCTCTGTTCTACTAGGTGTATCAATAAAGTACACAGTAAACAATTGTCACTAGGTTGTTGTTTCGAGTGCTACAGTACTGTATGTGTGCAGGTGGTGTAGTGGTGGCCTAATGGTAGGATACTTGCCTCTGGACCAAGAGGTCATGGGTTTGGATCCTACCTTCAGCACACCACCATTGGGTTCCTGAGTGAGACCCTTACCCCCAAGTTGCTCCAGGGAGACTGCCCCCTGTAGTTAGGGAATGGAAGTCGCTTTGGATAAAAGTGTCTGATAAATG
>JBBPCY010000037.1:18367347-18386094 GCA_037974405.1 Brachyalestes nurse | reverse complement strand
GCGCTTAAAGGGTTAATTGCGTTAAAAATATATTTTTTATGTTATTTTTTTCTGTGATTAATTACTCTAAAGCGTTAAATTCCCAGCCCTACTTAGAATCTATACCAATACTATTAATACAGTAAAAGGTAATTTTATGTATGTCTATGTGTTTGCTTAATCATTCCCAGATCTCTCCTCATGGAAGCCCAGTTTTACATTCTAGTTCTCATCAAATACCACAAATCCCTGGTTCAGTTCAATCAATACTTCATTAGATTAAATCAGAGCTGTTGATGAGGATTCACAAATCCATGCAAAGGCAGGAGTCACCGAGATCTGAAACCGAATCTGTGTTCTTCTAACCAGTTCACAAAACTTTTTACAAACAAGACAAATCTTCATGTTTTTTAATGCTTTCATGTTTGTTTGGATTTATTCTAACGTTAACTTGTGGATTTGCTAGCAGAAAATATTTCACAGCTCAGATAAATGGTATTAAGAGACCTTTGCACAGTTTTGTATACTGAAAACAGTCAAAATTCATTTTAATGACCAGTTTCCATCCTCCCTTTAGCCCATAGATTTTAACAAACAGTTTTTGTTATTGGGCCTTTAAGTCTGAAATGTGTATACGACCTCTGATCTGATTGGCTGTGCTTCGTTCAATAAGCAGTCCAGACTTTAATATAGACTGTGTATATGTAAAATAGTTGGCCTGTGTGAAAACAGTGAATTAAAAAGTTTCTGTTTCTGCAGCTTCTGCAACTGTTCCATTACGCCAACAGGGACTTTAATGACATTGAATTCAAATACATAGACTTTAATATTGGTCCCCCTTTGCAGCTATAACAGCTTCCACTCTTCTTGGAAGGTTTTCCACAGGATTTGGGAATTTCTGTGGGAATTTGTGCCCATTCATTCTGTAGAACATTTATGAGGTCAGACACTGATGTTGGACGCGAAGGTCTTACTCACAATCTCCATTCCAGTTCATCCCAAAGGTGTTGGATGGGGTTGAGGTCAGGGCTCTGTGGGGCCAGTCAAGTTCTTCCACACTGAACTCCTCCAGCCATGTTTTTATGGAGCTTGCTTGCACTGAGACACAGTCATGCTGGAATAGAAAAGGTTCTTCCCCAAACTGTGTCCACAAAGTTGGAATCATGGCGTTCAAAATGTCTTGGTCTCCTGAAACATTAAGATAGCTCTTCACTGGGGTCCTAGCCCAAGCCCTGAAAAACAAGTGGGTCAGTACTTTTGTCCATAAAGTGTAATGTGTAGTGAGTCAGATGGTCATCATTTAGGTCCAAGAGCATACAATAAACATACAATAAACATACAATAAACATATGTAATTGCTAAGTTGCAGGCAAATAAGTCAGAGATATGTTTAGAGATTTGGTGCCCTTATTGGGCGATACTGCAACCATTTGAACATTAATGAAGAATTCAATTGATGAGAATTACCATCTTTTTTACAGTGTATTTTACAGTGGCTTTGAATGGTCTGGCTCCGCCAATTAGATTTTAGCACCTGAATTATTCATTTGATAAATAAAAAAACCCCATATTGCACAATAAACCTCTTAATGTGCAGTGAGGAGCACCTACATGATCATCACGCTCATATTCAGTATTGATTCTAAATCATGGCAGAGCCTTAGGCAGACCCGATCCTTGCCTAGACTTGTTGCTCGAGTAACAAGTAGGAGAGATCTTTTTGCAGCACTGCAGGAATAAGTCTGAGGTTAAGTGCATTGCTCTCAAAACCTGTAGCTCTTTGACACTAAGTCAATATTGGTACATTTAAATGAACAGACCTCAGGTTCCAATATAACCTTCACTTGAGTCCCAGCCTGTTTTAAAACATCTGAGTTTAAGCCACACTGCTTTCTCATGCCTTCAAAGGTGCCTGCTTGAGCGAGTCCTGCTCATAAACAGTGAATGAGCTAAGCAACACTTAGAATAGACTAGCTGATGCATGCCGTGCACATCTGTCCACAGAAGACTAAAAGGAGAGATGGTGTGTGTGTGTGTGCGCGCTTTACCAAAAACATGAATCATTCACGCTTGGAGATTGGCCTGGAGTGTGTTACAGTGTGTGTTTCTCTCTCTCACTCTCTTTCTCTCTCTCTCTCTCTGTCTTATTCTTCTTATTATTAGTAGTAGTGATTGTCAGAATAAAATGATCATGACTTTGTATGATGATTGTTTTTTGTCATACAGTATTACTATCATATGGCAACATTTATACCTTGGTTAAATAATATATTTTGCTTATTTCCTATAAGGAATGCTATATTTTAACTCACAGCTGTTTACTGCTGTTTTAAAACATATGCGGTAAGGAAATATAAAATAACATGGTCTGTGCAAATGCTATAACACATACTATTTTCAATACCTGAGCAAATAAATAAAAAACAATGCCCTAACATTGAAAGAATGTGTGTGTTTAAGTGTGCTTGCTGTCGATGTATACTTCTTTTAGTTCAAACTTTAGCAGACAACTATGTAGACAAAACAACACAAGCAGCTGCTGCGATCACTTAAAAAGAAAAAAAGATAAAAAGAAATGGTCCAATCGTTTTACATTAAAATCCAGCAAAGCTTTTGTTACAGCAGTACTGAGATATGCTATACATAGGAGAAATATGTACAGGCCAATGTCTTGACTTCTGTACAAAAACAAACCTTCATGTGTAGAGATAGCAGGGGAGAGATCGGCACTTTCCTGGCATGATAAAGGTGTAGTAACAGAGGGCGGATGCTCACATTCCATTCGCACACTCCAGTACCACGGAGTGCTATGTCAGCTTTACTCCCGCCTGTGGCCTGTCAACAGGCTATAACACTGCCTCGCTCTGAATGTAAGGTCCGCCAAGGGCGAGTCCATTTTTTTCAGAGGCTGCAGCACTCTGAAGATATAGCACTGTGGTGAGAATTTTTCAGGGGACTGTGCACTTTTTCTAACTTCAGTGTTTGTTTCTAGTTGTGCAAGATGCAGAACTAATTGGATACCGCAAGATAAGAGCTACTGGCCATGTCCTTGTTTATACTTTCTAAATCTAGAGAAATAAACGTACTCTCGTCTGACTGCTTTTGGATTGGGGGTGGGTGGTGGAGGCCTGTGTTTCTCTGTTTCTCTGTGGTGAATTTGTCTCTTTAGATTTAGACCTAGATAAGTTTTTACTTTAATTTAACTATTTTATATATAAATCGGTGTGTATGTGTGTTTTATTTTTTCATGTTTTAATTCCATTTTTTTCTATTAATTAGTCTCCCCTTAGGGTGAAAGCTAGCACATGCTTCCTTGAAGTGCCACATTTCCACATGTGGTTGTACTGCTGTAATGTAAAATTATTTGACAACTCAACATGCTTGGAGGTGAACACTGCTGATCTGTCACATCAGTTGATGGACCTTTATGTTGGTTAACATTGCTCTGGGTGATGGCAGAGAAGGAGGGCCATTATATCCACCTAGAGTGAGTAGGGCCAGATTGGATAAGAGAGGTTACCTTTACCTCAAACCTACAATGTGTATAGCTGAACCATATATACAGTTAATTCAATAGACCATATACAGCAAAAAAATTAAACACCTGTGTACAATATGCATGGATAGATTGAGCTCAATGTACACGCCGCACATGATTATGTCACCAGTGTG
Source organism: Brachyalestes nurse (assembly GCA_037974405.1). NCBI lineage: Eukaryota > Metazoa > Chordata > Actinopteri > Characiformes > Alestidae > Brachyalestes > Brachyalestes nurse. The sequence continues at coordinate 18,382,443 of JBBPCY010000037.1, read as the reverse complement.
CGATGATGCCTGTACCAAAGTGACAGTGTACAAGGTGACGAGTAAATTACACGAGTTGCAGGGGAATATGTGGTAGCATGCAGCAATATGCAGTTTCGTAGAAGTAATGGGGAATTTGCCAGATGCCCTTATCCAGAGCGACTTACAATCATTAGTTACAGGCACAGTCCCACTGGAGCAACTGAGGGTTAAGTGTCTTGCTCAAGGACACAATGTTAGAAAGTGGGGGTTCGAACCTGTGACTTTGTGGTCATTGGGTTCACAAGCAAGTGTTTTACCCACTAGGATACTAGTGGGTAAATATACAGATGTCCAAATGTTCTGTATATATGCAATAAACATAGGCTTTAATCAAGTGGTAGCCATATGTTATAGACATCAGCACTGGTGTGAAGGATATGATGGGTTTGGTCTAGGAAGTTTTACTGGTGGACTGATTCAGGGGGATTATTTCTCTGGGGTACAAGCTGTTCCTCAGCCTCACAGTGCCAGGCCAAGACATCTGTTGCATCTTCAAGAGGGCAGGAGAGACAAGAGGAGATGGCAGTAGTGTGTTAGGTCTCTGGACCTGAGCACTGAGGATTGAAATACTGGTCTTCTAAAACTTTGTGATATCTTCTGATGTTACTTTATGACATTTTACATGGTTTAAATTGACCTCAGTTTTAGTATCACACAGTGTGCATAAAGACCATTAAAATGTTGGCATTAAATTATTGTAATTGTAAAACGATTTAGAAAATAAATATCATGTTTTGTTCAGTATTATTATTATTATGATTATTAATATGATTATTATTAATAATACAGATATCCAAGAAATGTTTGTTGGCAGTTGACTATTGGTCCTAAAACAATCATCATATGTTATACAACATACAGAATAATGGTATTTACTTATATACGCGTGGAGTATTATGTGTTTGATGTCTGTGTATATCTCATATTTTATGTCTTCAAACATGTCCCAGCCATTCAGATATTAGAAATGGAACTATTCATTTTGCAGTTATCCTTCGAAACACATACAAATAAAAATTTATAGTGATGCACTAGTGTTAGCCTAATTAGCTTCAATGTTCGTATTTTTCAGCACATAACTGTACATAACCTCAGCGACTTCCAGAAATAATTCCATCACAACTCTGTTACAGAAGACCCTACGATCGCTTCCCATTTCTCCTGCAAATGAGGGCGCTCTGCTCCAGCAATGAAGACCACTGCTGCCTTGCTTTGTTCTAGTGTTTAATAATCTTTTATCTAGAATAACTTTATCAGGGGAAGGTAATCGAGTGGATGCAGAGCCCCCTGCTCTCCTGATTGTTAGCAGCGTATGACTCAGAGCCATTAAACCAGCGCAGGAGCCCTGCTGGAAAATTGAAGCCCCCCAAATAAATTTGTTCCTAAAGTGGGATTAGGCTCACCGCTCCTCCGTTTTAATGAGGCTGAATCAATGGAGCATTGCACCCACCTGAAATCCCCATTGGGTTTCACCAGCGCTATTACTTCTAACCTAAAATCCTTCAGCCTATTAGTGCAGCAGCGGTGAGCCACAGTGAACAGTGGGGGAGGGCTGTCTTGCAGCCGGAGACGCCCGCCACCCCTTTCCATGCTCTCTGGCCTCTTCTCTGCCTGATTTAATGCGGATTATAGCCACCTTGCTCGCCCCTCCCCTCTCAAGCTCATTTCACAGAAAGCGCATGCCCGCCTGCCATGCACACTTCAGGCCACAGTTGTTTGCCTTAAATACATGTTTGGTCACAAGAGATGGAGTGGCTGGCTGAATGGCAGTGGAGGTATTAACCAAGAGGAGTGCATTTAGATTGGCGTAATTGGCTTGCTCTTTTCGTGCTGCGTTAAGAGTCTCCTGACCTGAAAGTACTCTGAATGTTTGAGGCAATCAATGCAAATGATGTGGTGGGGTTACAAGTTTTCAGAGGAAATTGGCCTTCATGTGTCCCTTGTGAGGTTTCGTGGCATAGTTTAGACGTGAGGCTGGCATTTCAATCACCAGTTAGGTTTCCTTTAATCTACAATTTGATTTTTTCTTTCCCCCTCTCTTTTCTCTTCTTCTTCAGCTGGCAGTTTCAGGGAGGACCGTCGCAATTTGACCTCAATGCTGATTCAACCAGTCTCAGCCCACCTAGTCAAACTGCTCCTGCCCTCCTCTGTCATGGAACACGGCCGATCCTGCATCCCTCTGTCCCTTCCGTCAACACTGGGTAAGCCTCAGGCTAACTACACCACTATCAACACCTTACAGCTAACCTCAGATTCACTGCTTTAACCTGTGCTCTTTGAATTGGCTCCAACTTGAGCTTAGTGATTAAGTGATTAAAATCTAAATCTGTGCCTTGTTTCACTGACGTTATATGACCTTAAGCATATTTACCAAGTGTGTAGGAATGTTGCTATTTGAATACTAAAGAGCACTTCTTGGCATGTTTGTCTTTAACTTGACACCGTACACTGTAATGTCAGATTTATTCAAAAAGAAGATACCAAGTGCTGCACTTTAATAAACTTTGATGATTTAATAAGGAATTAACTTCAAAGTTACATCTATAGATTTCAACTGTTAACTAAATAAACTTTTGAAGTGTTAAAACAGTTTTAATCCATTAAAAAGGGTTGTTAAGTAAATAAAGCAGTACATGAATACTGAAGCACAAAGTCAAAAGGGCAATTTCTGAGTAATATTTGGTGAAAATAAATGAAACATTTATTAACATAGTCTATTTCTAAAACACAAATAAAGCAATCAAACAAATCAATATATTTACGGTTTAAGTGAAAGAGCGAATGTGTGAGTATGCCCTCTGCATGCTTGTGTGTGTGTGTGTGTGTGTGTGTGTGTGTGCACATTTGCCTGCATGTAAATGTGTGTCTGCTTGAATGAGAGAGAGGAAACTCTTCCATTCCCTGATTCCATTTCCAGGAAGGGAAAAAATGTCGCGAGTTTGAATGGCAAAGATGACGCTCCATGTGAGTCCAGAAGGAATGTGTGGAACATGATCATTTGTTCTCTGGAGACAAAAAAAATGTGGCATTGATTTCTCCACACAGTACTGCAGTGAACTTCACTGTATGCATTTAAATGTGCATTGTACACTGAGAATGAATTCAGCCTTATGATAAACTAATAACACCGATCATCTCACTACAGTGCAACTTTCAAGCAGGGATATGTTTGAATAATTATTTAATTATAAAGAAATTGCTTGTGTTACAACTACAGGAAGGTGATGGATGCACCTAAAAGTGCAATGGGTATGGTGCTTTGAGAGTAGATGCTAGTTCTATGCGTATGCTGTCATTGCACAGCGTACATGGCAGCTTGCTGTGTTTGGGGATGTGTAGTCGCAGCCCAGTCAGAGTGCTCATGCTGCACCACAGAAGGTGCCAACAATGTGCAAAGAGCATCCAAACTGGACCATGAAGCAGTGTAAGAAGGTAATCTGGTCTGATGTATCACATCGTGTGAATGGCTGGGTGCCATTAGAAAATACCATTGCCATGAAGGGATGAACTTGGTTAAGTTAACATCCAGAAGAATGCCAAAACCTGAGACTTTCCAGCAGAACATTGCCAAGAGCAACACATGTTGCTAGCTTGCCTTCATCCTACAGTGCACCCTAATGCGATCTTTTCTCCAGGTAAGCAAAGCACATGCACTGAGCTGTCGACATTAAAAAACCATGATTCATCAGACCAGGCCACCTTCTTCCATTGCTCCATGGTCTCATGCTACCATGTCCATTGTAGGCACTGGAACAGGGTCAGTATGGGCACTGTGACTGGTCTGCAGCTATACAGGCCCATATAAAGCAAGCTTTGATGTACAGTGTCTAGATCCAGCATGTCCATATAGATGAACCAGGCAATATCAGTTTAGAAATAAACTTTCTTTTCTGACGTCCTTCTATCATAGCTAGCGTCAGCTATTTGTGCTACCGTAGCTCTTCTGTCGGGCCAGATCAGACAGGCTAGCTTTTGCTTTCCACATGCATCAGTGAGGCTTGAATGATCATGACCCTGTCACTGGTATACAGGTTGTCCTTCCTTGGAGTACTTTTGGTAGGCACTAACATACCAAGGCCACTTAACAAGACCTGCTGTTTTAGAGATACTCTGACCCAGTCAGCTAGACAATTTGAACCTTGTCAAAGCTGCTCAGATCCTTACTCTCGCCCAGTTCTTCTAATTCCAGCACATCAACTTCAAGAACTGACAGTTCGCTTGCTCCTTGACAGGTGCCACTATAGCAAGATAATCAATGTTGTTCACTCCACCTGTCAATGATTTTAATGTTATGGCTGTTCAGGGTGTGTGCCAAAGCCTTACCTTAAAGACATTAACACTGCTAGAGTCATCTCTGAGGTTCCCTTGAGCAAGGTATCGTCCCCACACACCGCACCCCTCGTTGGTGGCAGCCCCCTGCTTCACTTGGTGAATGGGTAAAATGCAGACAAAGAATTTTATATTGTTCACATTGTGTGTGCTGTGGTGTGGTCACGTGTGACTATAAGGGGGCACGTTACTTTGAAACAACATTTAGAGAAGTCTAAAATGGCTTACCATAAGCACAGGGAATAACTTTTACCAATAACAGTCATGTTATTATTAAACACTAATAAAAATTAGTACTGCATAAATACATAAACAGTACTTACATTGGTAACTATGGGTGAAAATGGCAAGCAATGCAATAAACTGTCAGTGTGTTCCAAATAAAATGCATCAAAAACTGTCAGGGCAGGAACAGTCTTGGGAAAGGAAAGAGATTTAATGCCACTTCAGGGGCAAAAAGCCTCCCAATTCCCCACTAACACCGTGAAATATGTGTTGAAATGCTGTATAGGTTGTTCTCACATATATGAAATTTGATTCTGTTGAGCAGAACATTCACAAGAATCCATGCAGAATGCCTTTGACTTTCATACAATACATTAAATAACCCATGCTGAGACACATCTGAGGTCAGCAGTGTGTTTCATAGTTAGCAGATACACACTTTCCATGCATTTTAATATAAGAGTCTTTGCCACTACAAGCATGGAGATGTTTTTTTTTCTGGAAGCAGGCATTTGTTTGAGCCATTTTGATCAATAACAGTTCCAAAAATCTAATGCTGTAATCGCAGTATACATTTTGTCTCATATACATTTTCCTTCTAAGTATTACTGCCATTTGAAGTACAAGGTCTTTAGTAAAGTAGTCAAAGCAGGAATATTCTAATATGTGTACGCTATCACTCCTGTACACCTCTAAGAGATAAAACTAGCTAACTCAAATACAATATACACACTTTGTCTCATGTAAAAGTGTGGCTTAAATACCAGTACATTTTCTTGATCAAACATTCTTTTCTAAAAGTAACCTTACATCAAATTAACTGAGAAAAATGAACCCTTTAAATCATTATTAAAATACACTTTTTGGCCATCTTGACACCCTTCTATCATAGCTAGCGCTAAATACCTATGCCATTTCATCACATCACAATATCTATGCCATTTCATCACAGCTGACTGGTTGACTAACAGAGTCACTTGCTAGCTAGCTTTGGTTACTAGGTGGGTTTTTTTGGTTCCTGATCTGTGGTAGCTGTCCAATCCACTCGGCACATTCATGTGCAGTTGGTAAAGGCTTGACCCCAAAATACCCTGGAAGCTAGTTAGCAGGCTATTGTACCAAGTTACTGAGTTCGCCTTTTTGCATCTATATGTACAAGAATGTTGCTTTGTTGCAGCATGTACATAGCAACGTTTATTTACTTAGCAATTTGTCCATCAGACCAAACATATCAGCTTTTGTTTATCACAACTAACTCTACTTGGGCATGTTGCCAACTACAAAAAGATGCAAGACCATATAGAAGCCACTTATCAGCCTATTGTGAACAAAAAGTACAGGGTTATTGTTGATGTTTAGGTGCCTTTGTTCAATTGATCACTATGTATTTAAAATGTGCTTAACCCTACCTTAATTTACCCCTGAAAATACACCAAACCCCTTCATTTGAATTAAGTGGCCATTAATTTGTGAAAACGACCCCTTAATTTGACCTTAAAATTACATTTAAGGCATGAGTGTGAAACCCCTTAATCTTAAATTTAAGGCGTTAATTCAGGAGGTTTTATTATTTAAGGGGCACGTTTGAAAAAGTAAGGAGAAAATTCAGAAGTTTTACCCATTGATCAGCCTTAATCTGTGCACTTTTTTCCTTAATTATTAAACATTAAGGTGATATTAAGGGGTAAAAATAAGGCGTTTGGTTTTGTAGGGTTTAACTGATGTTTTAAGCTGATTTTTAGTTGATGTTTGAAAATTAAAGCGAAGTCACCAAAATTAAATCAAGAAGACTCATTTAGACTTCTGTAGGAGAAAGGAGACGGCTCTTTTGGTCCTTGATTCACCATTCAGTCTGACTCAAGATACATGCCCAGATTAAGGCTGCTCTTACATTAACCTTCTTTACGTATGTCAGTGGACTTGTTTCACACTGCTCACTAGTTAGCTATTATTTTCTACAAAATTGGCATTAAATGTAAAGGTTGCCTTAGGTTGCCAGTGGGGGGCCTCCAGAGAGCAGGCGTATGAAGAGCACTTGGTTATCTTGATTCCCCATATATCTGATCAGAGTTCCTCTAGACTGGATCACACAGGCTATTCACATTACCGCGCGACTGCACTCATCGTGTCTCCTTGCGTTCTTGCTCGTTACATATGTCACTTGGTAAAGACTGTTGGAATGACTGCTTAGGAGACCTAATTGAATCTATGAGTGGGTGGTTAGTCAACCACATTACAGAGTTTGCCTGTAGCAAGCTCTGGAAGAGGTCAGATTTAACAAGGAATGGCCACCAGTGCTGCCACATGTGTTTCTAACTCAATAAAGATGACTGATTGAGAGAGGCATTCATAGCAGTATAATTGAATCGAAATGGGAAAGCCCAAAGTGAAAGGTCATTGTTCAAATGGAACAGTGTTTTTAATCTGGCAATGAAAAATCTATGGAGAGTACAACACTCATTTGGTGGTTACAACATCAGACCCTAGTGGTCTGCCTCTGATTTTTATCAGCTTATCATCTTTAAATAATTTGTCAAAGCGACATTTGCATGCCTCAGTGTAAAAGGCCCTGAACGGATCATGATTCATTACTTGGCCATTTTTATGTTGATAGGAAAATGGGAAATTTGTTGGATTCTGTGTGTCTCGATTCATCAAAGCACTTATGAATATGCATCTAGAACACCCGTGGTTGGTCAGAAATGCTCAGAAAACTTTTTTTTGTGTGAGTTAGAGGGCTAAATTGCATATTGCCGTTTACTCTGAACCTACTGCCTTACACTGGGTCCAAAAAATAAAGGGAAGTTGCTTCTTTAAATAAAAAGGTATGCTTTCCCATTGGCCGCATTAAAACCAAATTCAAGTTCGGTCTCTAGAATCTAAGCTTTCTTTGAGCTGCCGTACTTCTATAACTGTATATTAAAGATGTAAGAGGACTCCTTTATTGCTGGATGTGCTGTGAGTTTTCTGAGCAAATGCATAAGCTCTCTAGCACAGTACAGTTTGCTGAGTGCTTATTATTGTCTTGTTTAATCAGAGCAACAATAAAGCATAACTGATGTGTGATTAAATCTCTTCATGTGTTTCCTTGATCAAAAAGATCTTTGGCTTTGTTAGATTATGCTCTTTAGTTTATAGACGCAACAACAGCTCTGAGAAATCACGTGATCAAAAGAAATTAATGTTCTATTCAGCAGAATAAGCCACTTTCAGCATTGGGCCTATTGTTACCTAACAATATTGGGTTATTTGTAAATGTTTGGTGCCTTTGCTCAGTTGACAAGTTTATCTGATGTTTGAAACTGATATTTAATTGATGTCTGAAAATTAACCATAGGGTGTGCAATACTTTATACTTTATTTCCTTTCAGAATCCTCAGATAAGCAGTTATGGTGCATTAAAATGTTACAGCAAATCAATAAATCAATAAATAAGGCTTTATGACACCTATGTAAAGATTTCATGACAGCTGACTGCCTAAATATTTATAAAGGCGTATTTTATTGACATTAAAAGTAAAGTGAAGTGACCTATAATCACACATGAACTCACCACAGCACGCCACACAGTGTGAATAATATGAAATTTAACCCATTCACCAAGTCAAGCAGTGCACAGGCACCAACGGAGGGTGCACAGAGAGCAGTGTGTGGGGACAGTACCTTGCTTAAGAGTACCTCAGTGGTGCCACTGGCAGTCCTGGGATTCAAACCCAGGACCTTCTAATTGAAGGAGCAGATCCCTAACCACCAGACCACCATCTGCCCCATTATCTCACGTCAGAAAATGTTGGCTATGGTTGGCTATAGTCTTTATGAATGTTTATTTAGGATTGTGTTAGTTGTCATGACAGGCTTTTGTAGGTGTCATGAAATCCTGTGAAGCCCTTAGAATGAAGTGTCACCAAACTGTGAACTAAAATCTGCAGAACAAATCATATTGAACTGTGTTCCCTGTAAAGGATGTAAGCATTTAGATTGTGACCATTTTGAAAATGAACGAAACTTGACGTTTGACTGGGGGGTTTCAAATCCTTGCCTATGAGTGTATTGTGCAGCCCTTAGTGTGAATCGTCTGAGAGAGGCATGTGTGTTGTGTGACCAAATAAAAGCGCCTTTTCTCTCACTTGTGTTGCTGAGGGGTGAATGTGTTGCCATGGTACACAGCACAGCACAGCACACTCAGCCTTGGTGCTTCTCTTCGTTTAACACGTATTGACTTGTGTCGCATCCATGTGTCTCATTATGTCCTTTCAAAGAGCTTGTAAGCACGCCTCAGCATATGTATGGAAACGGATTGTCACCGACTTAAGCATCCTCACTCACACACACATGAAGAACTCTCCCTCTCTCTGTCCTTCCTCTGATACACATACACACACACACACACACACACACACAGCTACAGCTCATGAAGGCCCTCTTCTGGCTATGTATGAATGCCAGGAAGCATCTGCAGCAGGTTTTAAAGGGGGTTATTAAGCTCTAATTCCTGCTATTGAGTAAAAATCCCCTCTTATCGTTGCATCATCACCCTGGAGATCCCGCCAGTGTGGCGCTGCAGCCGTCTTAGCTTGATAGACAGTAAAGGATTTTCGGCTCCTGCGACAAAATGAAAGGAAATGGGCTTTAAGGCAAATCCCCTGCCAAAGTTCCAATGAAGAAGTTAAAGAAGCCAGTTATTGGGGTGATTATGAGTCAAGCGCTTGTTGTTTTGGGTTAGAGTACACTTATCTGGCACTCCACCATAACTCGAAGGATATATCCGTTTGTGTCATTGGAAAATTGATGAGGAAAATAAGATAATAGACAAGGACATTCTGGCATTCTGGGGATATTCTGCTGTTTTTTTGGGTTTTTTTTTTGCAGGATAAAGCAATGGATCAGCAACTAATCACATTTTTGCAATTCTCCCCCAAATGTAGTCGATCAGCTGAGACGTGTTTAGTGTATGAATTTTGTTTTATTTATTCGTGCACTGAACCTGATGTGGAAAGTAATGGAAGCTTATCATCACACTCTTAACTCAAACTACATCATGTAATCTCATACAGACCTGCCTGCATTTTTTTCTGGCACTGTATGATCAGTAGTAAAGAGGGTTGGTACACACAATAAAGAGGAGAGTAAAAGTCAGGACTAGGGTATTAAGGTGTGCTGTGATATTTAAACATGATGGCAATCATTCAAAAGGACATTAAAATTCTATTCCATCCAGTAAACAGGCAGATTCTGACTATTTGCATTGAGGGACTCACTGATATGTGGAGTGGGAGTGCATCAAAAGGTGGTGCCAATACAAAAGGAGAATATAATCTAGGAAATTTGAAAGCTATGCTTAGTCACTGTTACACACACCACAAAGCATGTTTGATTTTGGCTGTTATTTTAACACCATTCACACAAGTTTGTGCCCTCAGATATGAGTCTGTTCCAGGATCCTTCCTCTGTGGTCTCAAGCTTGTCTTGGATATGCTGGTATTTAGACTTTGACTAAGACATAGGTCTCACCCAATATAACCTCTCGGTTTGAGTTGGACTTAAATCTCTTTGCAATTGGACTTGACAAATGTGGTCTTTACTACAGATCTGACCTGTAAACGCTAAACGAGTGTCATTTTAGCATCTCTTAGCTGAAGCCAAGCCTGTACTGTGGTGTGCGGCACTTTTGACCTACTACCTAAAAGGATAAAAGGATATAGATATATCTGCATAATCCAGTTAGATTCTTCACGAAACAAGCTTTTCATAAATATATGATACAATATGGTTGTGCCAAGCATGAGCAGAGCTAAGCTTTCCAAAACGTTATTTAAAAAATAGACAAAACAATGAAATTAACTTCATTTCTGTTTTGACATAGGTTGTTTATCAGAGTTTAAGAAAAGACACATTACTGAGAAAGACTGATGGAACCTCAAGAGTCATTTCTGCCTGTGGTGTCTCACCTTAATTTAAGACAGAGCTGTATATAAAAAAGATTCTTGAAACCTGGTGGTGCAAAACGCAAGAAGTGAACGTCTTGGATGAGCAACTACATTCAGGTTGAGAGGAAAATTGCGTAAATGAGATTTTTGGCTGAATTGTTGCTTTACAGCTGATTATGTTCGGGCATAGTCATAGCATTACTGAAACACATCAGTGAATAATCCAGGGAACACACAGAAGACTCTCATCAAGATCATGTGTATGTGTGATTGTATGAGTGTGTAGGTGTGTGTGTGTGTGTGTGTGTTTCTGTGCATGCTTGTGTTCCTATCTGCTTGACTGAAGACTGGAGTGACTCAGAACTTCTGACTGGAACAGCGGCTGTTACATGACATCACCTGCCACCAGCCAAGTGTCTAACAATCAATGCAAGTGAAATACCTGGACCGGTGACATGAGCAGCATCGATCACACTCAGATGGGCACTGTCCCTAGTGCCTGTAAACTCCCCACCCCCAGCTTAGCTCCGCACCTTCCCAACCATGACCTGCCGCAGTCCAGAACCGAGTGTGCACCCGTGTTCCATTAGCTGGATCAAACTCGGAGAAGCTAGTAATCTGTGCTCTATTGATTGGGCCAGGCACTGACCACTCCAGAGGTTTCAAATCATTTGTTTCCATCTGTCCGCGCCTTCTCTTTTAATTCGTTTTCAATTAAGGCCCTCTATATTGTTCCCTTGTGCTCTAATCATAGCCAGACCCCCCCACCCCCCACTCCCCGCTGCCATGGACACAACTCCAGAGCGACCGGGCCTATCAGAGAGCGCTCTCAAGAGACGTATCGCTTTCACCCCATGATGCCATTGTTTAAAGCCTGGCTATGTATTGTTCATACCATTGTCACCATCTGCTGCTCCTTCCATATGCAGTCAAATATGAATATGTTTGGGTTCATTTATTACTGTGGAGGATTTTTCCTTCTTTTCTGGTTTCATGCCACCGTGTGTCAGGCAGCCAGGTCTCATCTCACACTTATTCACCGTAGAGAAAAGCAATCGAAGGGAGAACGGCCCAAACGAATTGGTATTTTCTGTGAATGTCTGCTCCCTGCCACATCGGCTCAACTCCCCAAGCCTCCCAGATGAATGCCATAAGTATAATAAATTGCCTGTGCAATTACTGCACTCGAGCGGAGAAGCTGCATGGAATAGCTTTATCGAAACCCCTTTAATTATAATGGTATCGATTGCAGGGAGCAGGTAGCTGGGGCCGCAGTGGGTGTCACGCTCACTGTTTCCCTCCATTCCTGCTAATAAACCATGCGGGGACCAGAACACAACCAGGCAACCGACTGACCCCTGATTTACGGACTAATGGCTTTCATTTGCTGGCCCAAGCCATTAAATAGTGGAGGTTCACGCAGCGCTAGGAGATTATTGCATTTCCCTCTTTATTCTGTGTGGTTTTTTATGTATACTTACAGATAATATAGAAACAGATATCTATGTTTACATCACTATTTCCATCTCAAAGAAAACAAAGAAAGAGAGGTCTTTAAAGAAGATATTTAATTCCAAAGAAATATTCACATCGAGGCAAGCAGGACTTTGAGGACACTCAGCTTTGTAAAATATTTTTTCTCCGTATAAAGCAATAAAACTGAGTTAACCATTCCAAGTTTGGAATGACTGTTATTTTGCAATGTCTTCCGTATTCCTTGAAGCATTTCAAAACTCTGTGTAGTCCTGATGTATGTGAACAGTCAAAACATGTTTGGAGTTCTTTTGTTTACAATAGAAGCTGTGAAACTAACGTTAAAAACATTCCCCCAACCTTTTCTCAACCTGCTTACACCACATCCAGCATTTATTAAGGTGGCACAGCTTTGGGGATGCATTTCCAGAAATGATTTGGGTGATTGTTGACTTTTACTGTTAACATTGTTGGCCTCACAGTTCTAGCTCTAAACTACTGAAGCAAAATATGGACTCCAGGTTAAATTTTTCACCCAGCCATTCCTTCAAGAATAAGTGCACAGTTACTTCATGAATTACATGAGAATTTATGTAGAAAATCACATTATGTAAAATTGTGCACCTATTTCCACTCAGCATCAACAGGTTGGAGCTACAATTCTGTTAAAGTATAGATATAAATGAATTCTTTATGCAGAACAAGACTTCATGATCAACAATAACATTTCATCGAATTCAAACCATATGAAAATATCCTCTTGCACTTACGAATATTAAAACATTTGGTCTCAAAACAATCACTTTGCTTTTTCAGCGAACTGAATAATCATTAATATTGCATTTTTGCAAATAAATACAGGTGATTTTAAGAAAAGTTTACTTTGAGAAAAAACATATTTTGGCATAAGCCAAATAAAAATTGAACTGTACACTCAGTAACACACTCTTTCTGTCATGCGCACCTTTTTCATATAGTCAGGAATGCCTGAAAAAATTGACCATCTGTACAAGAAATTCATATCAATACAATTTGATTAAAAGGAGCTGTTTAGCCTGTTAGCTATCTTTTATCAAAGCCGGGTTCCTAAATTCATTCTGTGTTTCGAGATCTTAACTTCACTCAGCAGTCCGGGTTCTTAACTTCACTTGGCGGTCCAGGCTCTTAACTTCACTTGGTGGTCCGAGATCTTAACTTCACTCGGCGGTCCAGGCTCTTAACTTCACTTGGTGGTCCGAGATCTTAACTTCACTTGGTGGTCCAGGCTCTTAACTTCCCTCGGCGATCCAGGCTCTTAACTTCACTTGGTGGTCCGAGATCTTAACTTCACTTGGCGGTCCGGGCTCTTAACTTCACTTGGTGGTCCGAGATCTTAACTTCACTCGGTGGTCCGGGCTCTTAACTTCACTCTGTGGTCCATGCAAGCAGCATAGATTATTCTATTCAGAGCACAGTTGTTTTAGTTTAGGTAGGGAGGCCAAAGGTGTGTGAATACTGAGTATTTTACAACAGCTTCAAATCTAAACAGTCTTGAAGCCCTATGAAACAGTTTACTTTGTCATTTCCACTGATGTTGGGAGTGATAAATGGGGTCTGGTGGTGTCTTAGTGTAAATTAAATGACACCTAGAGGGTCAAGAAGTCTTCTGTCAATAAAGCAGACCCCCGCTGCTCCACTGGTGTCGTCAGCAGCGTCGGTGTTTGCTGCATCGCACTCACCCTGTGTGCCAACTTCATCTTTATTTCCCTCAGATATTCACCTAGCGTGCAGCTAATAAAAAAGTCAGTGTCTGAACGCTGCACCCCAAGGCCAGCACATCTGCCTGCAATCCGGGGGCTCTCTTGAAAAGGAATTTTCAAGTGTCCTACCTGCCAGAGCTCTGTTTGCACACACACCCAACTCACTGTCTCTCTGTTTAGTAATCTCATTCCATCTCATTTCATCTGTGGTTGTCACTGTGGATTACTGTGTCCCTGGAACGATTATTTTGACAATTAAATCATTCAGGTTGGGAAAAAAAAGATCAAACAGTAAAACACACAAACACAGCCTACAGTCAGCTTCATCAGACATCAGACATGTGCAAGATAACAGCTGCTGCTGGATACTGTAAATCACAGCTTACTGTAATATTTCCCAGACTTTGATGATTAAAGAAAATAATAGATATCAAAAGTGGAATTAAATGATTCCTAGTATCTAGTATAGTATCAGCTAGTCGGCAGCTAGTATAGTATCAGTATATTATCAGTATTGGTGCTCAGTATCAGACAATTCATGAGAATACAGAGTACACACTTCTGCACATTTGAATGCACAGTTATTTATTTGATGAATGCAAAGTTATGGTAATGTTATGATTTACAGTATGTACATTATGTTAAACTCTGCAAATAAACAGAAATTGTGCTCTAAAAATGCAGAAAATGCTTCTTTTAATATGTTCTCTGTAAGATACATGACAAAACATGTAACTTGACCTAGGCTGTGGTGACTTGACCTAGGGTATCATGGTAATGACACTCACTGAGGTCATTTTTTATTGATTTTTTTTTTTTTTGTAATCCAGTAATAAAGCTTGATCAATTTATTGTGACAGGCCGAATTTCATCTGTTGAAATGTGAGCTAGATTAATGTTTGCTCCTTTGCTCCTCTGTGTATAATTGGCAAGGCCCCGAGAGTGGAGCAGCAATAATCTTATAATCTCAATAAGAATCTTATAGCTCCTCTTCATTTCCCTGATGTATCTGCTGGCTTAGCCCACTCTTGTAGCTTGGGGAGGACAGGTAGAAGGAGTTTTATTTGCTTTCACATCAACTTTAAGAGATGTTGTGTGAGAGCTGCTGCAGATTCTCTGTGCTCGGACCAGAAGTGCATTCGCTTGAGTGTTACTGGGGATAGGGCTGGCAATCAATGGGGTGAGTTTTCAAAATAAATGACCTCCACCAGGTATAAAAGCCCCCTGTGGCTTTACCCATGCGCCTCAGCTCTGAAAGATCAAATGTCATTGGAATGTAATAATAACGTGCCCCACCTCTCTCTCTCTATATCTATCTCTCTCTCTCTCTCTCTCTCTCTCTCTCTCTCTCTCTCCTGCTCTCTCTCTCCTCTCTCTCTTTA
>JBBPCY010000037.1:18344367-18360688 GCA_037974405.1 Brachyalestes nurse | reverse complement strand
CCCACCTATCTCTCTCTATCTCTCTCTCTCTCTCTCTCTCTCTCTCTCTCTCTCTCTCTCTCTCCTGCTCTCTCTCTCCTCTCTCTCTTTACACACACACACACACACACACACTTCATCAAACTAAGCCAGTGAGATATTTCCAGTCTTTTTACTCTGTTCTAACTTTATGCGCCAGCTGTACCTACACTCAACAATTCAAAATGGCAAAAAACACTTATTACAACTTCTGCAGGCTGAGTAGGATTATATTTATGGTTCCTTATTGTCATTGTATATTATTGTAAAGAAAATGAATTGTTTTTCCTATTTACTTCATAGGACGAAAGATCAATTTGACCATCGGATCGCAAACATCCTATGCCAAGGTCCATAATGTCATTGGGTTCCTGAAAGGGAAGACTAATCCAGGTGCGCAAATTATACATTCTGCACTAAACTGACTAAATGGCAGCTTGTAGATGTAATTCACTGCATTGTTAATGTGTGAACATTTCAGAAAACTCTTCTATCTTGTATCATATCTGGTTCTAGGATAGCTGACCAACACACATATACTGTTGTTCTATACTGCATCATTATATTGTACGCACTGAGACAGCTCACTTTGTGAACATCTAGTTTAAGGCCTGTACACATTCTTAGAGGTTTAAGCAGAGTGAGGTAGGGCGTCCAGGTGCTGAGGCAGGTTTTTAGATAAATGGCTCTTAAAACAATGTCCAAATGCTGTCGAAAATGCCCACTTGGCCGTTGAAAATAGCCATTTAATTACTGACCAGTGTTTGCCCTCTCTGAATGATTTAATTATTTCTCCTGATGCAAGAGGAGGTCTTTAATCTTCCTCCTGCTCTGTAAGTTAAAAGCCTGTTTGGAATTGCTTACAAGATTTACCGTACCTTTTTTACGATGTCATAAGTGGCTGCCCCATTATGAAATACGATCCTAAACTTAGTCTCCTCGTCCCTGTGACTTTGCAGCACATGTTTGCTTTTAATTTAGCCTGTTCTTCCAGTTCTTATATATTGATTTGCCAGGATTCTAATAACTCCCCTGCAGACTCCGCCACCACACCTATGTGTGTGCAGGTTAAAATATTCCTCCTGAACTTTGTCCAAACACCTATGAAGTTTATTAGTCTGTTTCTGCCTCTCAGCTGTCACTCAAAGGCAATCTGGCCTAATGTTCACCGAGGCCGGCCTCAGCAAGGCTTATAGCCTGCAGCTACGTTCTCAAAAAGTTCTTGCATTTGTTTGACTCAGCACTATGTGTGTGCGGGAGATGCTGTTGTGTGTGCTTCTTTATGGCTTTGTGTGTGCGTTTGGTTCTGACTGTGTGTTCTCGGTCTTGCCTTCAACATGTAGATCGATATGTGCTGGTTGGGAGTCGTCACAGCGGATGGTACGAGGGCACCGTGGCAGAATGGAGTGGCGGTGCTGCAGTTGTGACTCAAATCATTGCCTCCATGACAGATCAGACCCGCGCGGGCTGGCAGCCGGACCGCACCACCGTTTTCTGCTCGTGGGGGGGGTCGGCGCTCGGCAACATCGGCTCCTTCGAATGGGGGGAGGTTTGAGACAATTTCACACATCATATTTGTTTTTATGGTTTGACAAGCTGAAACAGACACCATCCACTTGCAGTGCTGCGTTATAGGAATAATGTCAAAAACTATGAGTGGCACCACAACCAGTAAAAGAGCACCAAGTGTGGTCTATTTCAATCCTGGCTGTTTCTTGACAATGATGTGAGTTATGCATGTATAGAAAGGAGAGAACACCAAAATAGTGTGGAGTTTATGCAAATAGATATCTCAATCCCACCAATTTCAAACCCACCAATATCTGAATGCTGGCACTGGAAAAGTGCGAAGACTCAAATTTGTAAATATCCCCTGCACTTGGTTGGAAGTGCATCCACATCCACATGGACTGTTTTTAATTTCAATGCGTTTGTTTTATTCTGTTATAAGTAGACTAGAATCATGCTAATAGTGTTATTATTGTTTAAAATGACCAATAAGCAAATCAAAAATCTCCAAGTTTGGCTGAAAGGGAATCAAAATTGCTCATAAAAAAATCTAGAATTGGTTCAACCCTAGATGTTACCCCTACCCATATCTTGATATAATTCATTATTCTAAGTATCAAATGTCATCACTCTGCCTTCAGTTAACCCTTTAAAGCCAAGCCAAGACAAAGAATGTGACTCTTTCTACCTTCTAATCTACTCTTCTCTTTTATTACTGCTCCTGCTGTTAGTATGCATTCTGATATGCAGAGATCTAATAAAGCCAAGGCACCACACAGTACCATTTTAAGTAAGCAATCATACGAACAGTAATGTACCTCACAGTGTCTTTTATTATTCTCATGACAGCAAATATAAATAGACTCCCAGCGACTCAGAATGTGTGTGCTTACTTATCAACTCTTGAAATGGATCCAACATTAAGCGGCAGTTTGAATTCTTTACTCTAGTAATAAAACATGAGGACATGAGAAAGCTATATTTACACGTGCTGAAGCATTTTATTGTGCCAAGTGAAGATTTGACTGATTTATAGTGGACAAAGATAGTCTCAAAGATAAAGACAAAGATAGTTAAAGATGTTAAGAAAGGGTTAAACATGCCTTTCTTAGGTGCATGAGCGCCTTTATCTCAGCATCCGAAAGGGAATTGCCTTCTTAGCATACAAACTGCCTCAGTAGCACATGTGCATGAATAGAAGACAAACAAATTGCCTTGTGCCACTCATTTACAGAGACAGTGGATTGACTATGTGAGCTAATATTAGACCTAATAGGAGGTCAGGTGTGCTTGCTCATTTGTTGAGGGTTTTTTTTGTTGTCTTGTTAACCAAATGAGGAGAGAAAATAAATGATACAGACCCATCCCCTAGATTTGAAGCCACAGGACACTAAACAGCAGAGAAAAAATATTGCTCTCCAACATAACCAGCAAAGCGTGCAAAATTAAATCAGACAGATGGAAGACGGTGGCAGTGCGTCATGTTTAATGTGATTATTCTGGCAGGTTGTGCTTCTTCTTAATTCTGAAAGTACTTTTACTATCAGTGATCAATGCTGAAGAATGTGTAAGTCTGAATGCTAATTTACAATAAGGATGATGATGATGATAATGATGATGATGATGATGGTGGTGATGGTGATGATGCAGCTTTTAGTTTTGAGACCTGAGCAACAAGTTTACCTATTTGAATTGGCTCGACCTCAGTTTTGTTTGTGGTTTGATGTGCTTCCAGGAGAACAGAGTAGTTTTGGAGAGCAGGGCGGTGGCCTACGTCAGCCTCCACAGTCCAGTAAGAGTGCGAGGACCCCAGTCCACAGCATCACCTTCTCTACTGCAACTGGCCTCTGACATCCACAAGGTAAAACTCAGCATGCTTTACCTTCTGCCTTACTCTGAATCAGAATCAGAAAACATTATTGATCCTGGAGGATATTGCTTATGTTATGACTGCACAGAGAGAAGTACAATATAAAGTATGAAGTCTAGATGAATCCAATAAAAAACATCTGTAGAAAAGATATTCAGTATGAAGTCCTGAAACAATATGCTATATTTACGCGGAGGGTGTTTTTCGCGAAGCACACTCCTCGTCGGCCCAAATTTACCATGGACCCGGTATACCCAATGGCCAGTCCAGCACAGTGTCAGTGCCGCTTTAACCATGTCCGGTTCTAAACCAGAACTCTGAACTCTGTTTAAGTCGTTAGAGTAGATACAACACCGAGCTAAAACTACAAAGACTTTCCCCTCGCTGTGTGTGGGACCGGATTCTCTTTCGTTACTGCCAGCTCTGCGCTACTTTTTTTTACACATTTTCTGACAAATCCCGCCTCTTTCAGCTGCGATTGGCTAATAATATGGGGACTTCTGTGCTCTGATTGGCTAATTTTATACAACACAGCAGATAACCAATCCTGGCAAAAGTAGCGTGGGACTACGAGCCAATCATGATCAAAAACCCAAAATCCAAATATTTTATCACACGAATCACACATTGATTTACAGGCAGTCTTGCGGGCCATAAAAATTTTCAAAAGGGCCGGATCCGGCCAGCGGGCCACCAGTTGAATAGGCCTGTTCTATTTTGACATGGGAGTACACCGGCCGGGTTGTTTAGGCCCTTGTGCCTTTTTTATTTGCCTTCTGTTAGTAAAGTAAAAAGCAGTGGAATCCCGCATCTGTGCCTCCTTCCCTTGGCTCTTGCTGACAATTACATGATAATCTGATTAGTTTCACACAAAAACCCCCATTTTTACAAATAGCTATGGCGCTTTCTCCACTGCTGTCAGAACAAAAAAGTAAAAACATATCCTAAAAAAAGTGTAAGCTAATGTTACAAGTCATGAGTTACCAGCTTTTTGTAACAAGAGACCCACGCAACCAACATTTATTCTTGTGCTGAGAGTGTAAATGGCCGCTTTTTTTTTCAAATCATGTAACACAAAATAAAGAAAAAAATAACACTAACTGAGATACGAGGTTTTGTTTCAACAGTGACAGTGTATGTCAAGGCTAGTCAACACTACGTTTCTGTTTGTATCTGTTTCTAGCAAGAGTGCAGAATTAGTCCTGGTATAAGTGGTGTTATTTCAGATGCTGGCTTTAAAGGTTGGAATTTTAATTAATGTAATTCAGAGTAATTTCAGGTATAAAGAAACTTACCAAGTTAAAAATGTTCACAACAGTGAGATGTCTCAAAGTTTTATGTTTCTTCAAGTTCTCACACAAAATGAGGGTTTGTCCTAAATTGTATATTTTAAATCCATGCATAGCAGAGAAACATAGGGCATACAAATTAATAATTTTTGCTGGGCTTCCCACCATTTCTCCATGATCAGTACTTTATATAATAATTCCGAAGGAGCATGTTGGTTCACTGAAGGTACTCAATGGTTAATCATGTGTAATTTCAAACCACACCACTCTGAATGACTTCTCAATGATTGAATTATGCAGCAATTTTGATAAATCGGGTGGAATTCCCCTTTGAGAAGAAATGGGTGAAGGAATTGTTTAATAGACAGCCCTCCCACATTATGTGTATGGCTAGACGACCTTCTCTGGGTTTCTTTTCATCTCGGCAGCCTGTTATCCTGTATAATCACACCTGGTGGCTTAGAAGTTGTGGAAAAGGTTAACTTATTCAAATACTGCCAATGTATTCCTTCCTTAATAAGGTGGTGCAGCATAAGCATCGCCTAGTTCAGGGAGGGTCAAAGGCCATGTTCTAATGACAGGATGCCCTATTATTTCCATGCAAGCAATAATGCTCTTTATTAACCTAAATGCCAGTCCACCTGTGACATTTTAGTGTAATAAAGAGGGTCCTGACCCACTCCGGCGTGATGTAACTCTCTCTTGCAAAACCTCAGCTTCAAAGCCAAACCGGCTTTTAGCTCACAGACATAATTATTTCCTCTCGTCCCTGAAATCGGACTGATGAGGTGTTTGGATTCTTTCGGAAAAAAAGCGGAAAAGTCTTGAGACAAAGTTTTGTAGGAGAAGAAGAAGAACAACACTTCAAATACCTTGAATAAAGCGAGGCGGATAGAAGATTCACTGCTTGATGTCTTTCGTCGCAGATAAAAGTGAGCAGATTAAGTTTAGCCTTAAGTTTATTATGTCCTGATGCTCGGCCCGTAATTTGGGTTGCACTGCTCCACATTCTTTCTCTTTTTACTAACGACGGCTTTCGTTCTGAGCAAGCCTGGAGGTGTAGATGTTCTATCAACAGAAGATCAGTCGGAATGAGAGAAAGGATATTCAAGGGCAGACCCTATTCCATATTTATTGTTGCGCTTCATCTTCTTCAAATGTCTCCTCTCAGCAGACAAAGTTGGACACAGATCGCAGTCTTCATGTCAAGCTGTAAGCGCTAATCTCCAAGTTCAGGGATTCCTGTCGACTGTTGCATGAAAAAGGGCGAGCACTCGTTTCAAAGTGGCTCTCGAAGTTTATGAAGGACTGGGTTTTGATCTGCTAAACTATGGGCATTAACAGTAAAAATAGTGTTTCATCTTCATGACTGAGCTTCAGGTTTTGCCGTAGAATGTATACATTTGAAATGCATGCAGTTCTTTGGATTTAGCACTATTTTACCATGATCAATATTACATAAAAAGTCTACAATGCATGTAGAAATGTAAGAAATCTGATGCATACTGTATGAGAACACCATACTATTTAGTGTGGGAATGTAGAAAAAACAACTGTCATGTGCATCAAGCTCTGTCAGCTCTTTCATGTGCACATAGTTATTTCTACATATACACCACAAGATGTTTCTACCAAAGCGAACACGACTGCCTAGAAAAAACAGGAGCAAGGTGAACTATGCTGCTCATGTAGGTGATGAATGCTTTGAATGCTTTACCAGTCCACATGGCTGTGGAGTGAATTAACAAATAGTGACTTTCCATCTCTCAAACACCCAATTCAGTAAATGGTCTATTCTATATAATAGGAAAGAAAGCTTAAAAAAAAAATTTGTTCTTTGACCTGTCGTAGGAGTTTTAGCTAAACATTGTGAAGGTTCCAATCATGCCTTTTATCGTTTCAAGAACTTCGAAAAGCATCAGGTAGCCTCAGCCGTCTAAATATTAGAATTTTACCCACTCTATAAATCACACCCATGCTATGGCGGTAATATTTTCCACTTTGCAGCTGTCTTCAAAATAGAGATGCCAGCATAGTGATGTTTCGAATGGGTGCTTTGGAACCAATTATAATAAAACAGATTCTTCTTTTGGGGATTACGCAGCACCGCATCCAAAATAAATTGAGAGACTTTTCATGCTTTAATTGGGTAGTGTTGGAGCAACGTGTGTGTCTCCTAGTGTATTTTAGACCAAATCTGACTGAGGATTGCTCACTGCAACGACTAAAAGAAGAAACAATGTTATCTTTTTTTCCTCTTCAAAAATCCTCTATTTTGAGCAAGAAAGCCTCTCAAGTTTCATCGTATAGGAAGCTGTCGTTTGATTTTGAAGGCTTGTGTTGTTGTACGTTAGGCTTACCACCTGCCGACGAGCTACCAAATAACTTTAGAGGCTTTTTTCAGTTTGGCCTTGTGTATTATCATGACTACACCTTGATTGATGCTGCATGTTTTTTTCTGCCTCAATCTTTTTTTAATCATAACCACACATCGTAAACCGTAACCCATTTTGGATCCGACAAATGGTGCCTTTCTGTTGCATATAAGGTGTATTAAAGTCTTTGAAGCTTTTATGTACTTTAAAATATTATTTTTTAGTACACACTGGAAGGATATTTGAAAAAGCATTCTTAGTCTCACAAGACATTCAAAAGTCATTCATACTTTACTTTGATTTATAGATGCTGTTGATGCGTCATCTCCAAGACAGTTACTTTGCAGGAGAATGAAAAACAATCTAAAGTTTTAATGGAAGTTAAAGCAACTAAACTTTATTCTAGCAGGTGTATACTTACATTAGGGTCTCCAAAGATATGTTGTTAAGATGGCTTCCTTTAACAATAGTGCAGACGCAGCAGCTAGGAGCCCGAGCCTCAAACAGGTGATGAAAGACTTTTTACCGTCAGAATAATACGGTTTACGACAATTTATGACTGCAATTTAACTGAGCTTTTTAAATTCTCTGCCTCACGGGCATGCAGTTAGTGGGCTGGCTGTGAGCAGTTTTCAGTATAAGTTGCAGTCTTAATAAATCAAACATTAAATTCCGGTGCACACTGAGGTCACATGAAGGCATGCTGTGCACCGGGGGGGGTTTAGATTTCAAATTTGACCGAAATTCCCATCTCATGTTTTCACAGAATTCCACACATTTATACATATATATATATATGTGTGTGTGGAAATGTGTGGAATTCAGTAAAAACATGAGATGGGAATTTCGGTCAGATATATATTCTAAGCAAAACAGTAAACGTTTGCTTCGAGCTCCTCATCTTCTCAATGTCCCTCTGTCTTTCATATTAGGCTACATAAATCTGACCTATATAAAACCCGACAGAATGATTGTATTCAGATGCGAAATCAATTTAGGAGTAAAACTGTGTAAAATGTAATCCTCTCAGAATACGTCAGTTCTGATTAAAAGGAAATACAGGATAGTATACAAGCAATCACACCATGTTTATCAAGCCCTAGCTCAAAGGTACAGATTTTAGATTGGAATCGGTTCACACATTTATGGAGCCAAGTCGTCTTTGAGCTCAGGCCTTTACTAGGTTTATTCTGTTGTTAACATGGACTCGCCTAATGTCCATAGACGACCTCTTATCTCTGCAATTTCATCCAGTAATCTGATGTATACAGTGTATGATTCACAGCATAGACACTTCTCATTGAGTTTTCACTGAACAGACAATATGTCAAGCCTCAAATGTTTTGGATATGTGCACAAGACCTGAGAGTTTTATATTTTCTCCCCCATGACCAGGCTATGTGGTTTTTTTGGTACCTGAACATGAGCCTCACAATCTATGTCTATGAAATTTAAGATAAATAAAAGTGACTTTTGTGGACTTAAGAGCAGTCTTCAATGTATTTTTCAACAGTTAACGAGACAGCCAGTGATATTCCTTCAGTTTTGTGTGTTCACAGAACTGTCATCATTGTACCAAAATGTTTTTGCCACTGATAAACACAAGGTCTGTTTCAAAGCAGGGAATTTTCAAGGAGACTTGAAATGACTTTGCATGAGAGTGTCTGGTACAAATAGAGGATGCCACATCAGGAGAACTCTTGTGCTAGCCTTCACCCACCCAGGGCTGGTAACTGCATGTAATGAGGGACGATTGAGCTACTGGTTGGGAATTGGCAATGAATAAATTGGGGAGAAAAGCAGATGCGAGAGGCATCACCACATCTTTTCAAGGAGCCCCTACAGTAGTGTCATTGGACAGCTCAACACACTTGGAGGAGAACATTAGAGCAGCGGTCCCCACAGACCAGTTTCATATAAAACAATATTTTCATGGACAAGTATAGATACAACTAAAAACAAAGTGCGTAAAAATGCAACTCACCGTTCCACTGAATTAGTGGAAGACCTACGCTTCTTTCCCTCCTATGAGCTGGTGACTGAGACAAGCATTTTTTCAAAATAAAAGATCAGACTCTGATTATCAATATAATATTTTTTATTTGGTCTTTCTGTGCGGCCCGGTACCAGATGACCCACGGACCAATCCCGTTCCACGACCCGGTGGTTGGGACCCTCTGCCTTAGAACATGAGCAGCATGAATCTGCACCTGAAGTGCAACAAATGGTAAATTGTCATCATACAGCCAACTAGCTACTAATATGGAAGTTTCCCCAGTTTGTGTTGATGCTCGAGGTGTCTGACATCATACTGAGCTTTGTTTGGGGTTCCTGTGTCACGTAGAACCAAAGTTATTGCATTTCAGAAACATGTAATATTAACCGCTACTAGTCACACGGAACTAGCTACTAGTGTCACAAGCAAATGAACAATTTTTTTAGGTCTTAGAAACAAACAAACTAAAAAACCTTGAGTGGGTGGAGAAACCCGCAGAGGGAGGAGGGGGCCCAGAGAGCGTCGGCACATTGAGTGAAAGGACAGCAATTGACGAGTATATAGGAGAGCAAACACCGATTTTATACTGTTTAAAACCATTTTTATTTCTTGAAATCAGATTTTTACTTATACAATCCGAGTTCTAGGTGGGAAAGGAACAACTGACGGGATTGGGAGAATGGCCAGTTATGCTCTGTTGCACTTCCTGCCATGGATGACTGTTGTATTGCCAGAGATCAAACTCATGATCTCCTGATGAAAAGTGACTTCTCCTAGTTGTTCAGCCTGATAGTATTGTCACTCACACCTGTTACTTGAGCTGATCCACAAAGGTTGTGAGGGGAATCTCCTTATTATCAATGAATTATTTACTGTGTGCACTGGTATATATGCAAACATGCATGCACACAAACAAACGAACACACACTCAGAAAAAAATATATATATATTTACGGTGTTTACCATGAACCTGCAGACCAAATCACTGAAGGTAGGAATTTTTATGTAAATGCATCATGCCTGTGCCTCTGGGTGCCTTGAAAGTAGTTATGCTTAGCTCCCACTCTATGGAGGCCCTGTCACTCATCCCTTTCAAAAGGGCTGTGCTAGATCCACAGCTTGATAAAATCATCTGCCGCTTTCCAGATTAAACCCCTCCCCTCCCCCCTAGGGTTTCATCTAGATAATGCATGTTTTGTGTGTGCACTGTGATGCACTAATTAAGAGCCATTAGTGATGGCATTTCGTAGTATGAGAGGCAAGACATCCCTTGCATACAATCTTGGATCTTTGTCACGGTGTCAAGCTGCATTGTCACTTGGGTCTGTCGTAAACATTGTAAATGCTGTTTGCCTTTCTTGCCATTTACTGCTCTATGTGTTCAATTTTGAATGAGGGAAAATAGATAAAAAGAAATTCCACTCATGCTATATTCAGCGCAGCCTGCCAGGATATTTGTGGCCAACTCTTAAATATGTGTCCAGCTCTGCGTGTTCTATATACATACATTGATCAGCCACAACATTAAAACCACAGACAAGTCAAGTGAATAATATCTGTATAATAATCCATATTTTTTTCTTACATTTTCAATAATTCACATCTTATTTCTCTCATTTGTCATTTGATCCCTTAAGTTTTCATGTTATCTTGAAGTTAAAGGTCACCTTGGGATGCAATTAGTTGCATCCGCTTTAACATAAAGTTCACAATTTAACAGCTCAGTTCTTCAGCTAATAAAGGTGAGCAGCCGGTGACTGCCAATTTAGAACATGAGACCATTAAAATCCTCAGAAATGTGTAGTCTTTCCTGAGGATTTTAACTGGTATATAACACAAGCAATTTTAAGCAGCAAGTCATGTTGGTTTATTGTAAGCAGGATTTTCACAGAGGAGCCTTAACATCTGCCTAATTGTATTGGCCTCGCTTATCATTCGGGTCCTACCTGTATTTGTTTGTGGAGACAGGATCAGATCACAGCATAAATAATATGCTGTAGTAAACAAGTCTAGAATAAGCCCAGAGAGGCTGCTAATTTGTCAGCGAAGGGGGTGTCAAAGCATGAGAGGAGGCTGACTGAGAACTAATTGATTGCCAGCCGAGGTGGCACAGCATATTCTGGAAGATTACGCTTGAGTGTCTAAGTTTTTCACTCTCGCATGGCTTCCACTGTGGGATAAACTGCCAGCACCTCTCCTCTGCAGGCACAGTAGAGTTTATACGTGGCTTGATCAGCATTATCCGAGGCCACCATGGTTACGTATAACTATAATAATTAACAAGTGTGGATAGCTGTGGTCTAGACGCACCATTTATACCCAAGGCCTCACATGAAACTGAGACCAATTCATGTCAACTCTGTCCAGCCCTTATTAAAATAAATGGAAGCAATTCAGTCTCTGTGACAGGCATTACATTAGTGATGCATCTCAATATATGGAGCACGAGAGGGGTGAGCACTGGTGCATCACATATGTGAGGGAAGACCATACATAATTCACCCTGAATGAAGCTGATTTACAGACACCCTGGTGGAGATTAAAGTTAACTTTTTGTGATGAGTGGGGTAGCCAAAACACCAGGTCTTGTGGGGTGGTCCCACTATACAGTGGTTAGTAGCTATCTACCAAAAGGGGTCCAAGGGAGGATGACCGGTGAAGTGGCAACAACATGGCGACCCAAAGCTCATCGATGTGCAGGGGAACAAAGCCTATTCTGGTCCAATCCCACAGAAGAGCCACTGTTGCACATATTGCTTAAAAAGTTAATTCTGTGCAATGATGGGAAACATTCTGAGCAGAGTGGCCATGCTAACCTCTGCCCACTCTTGAATGCTCCTTCGCTGGGCATGTGAGCATCCGAGTTGGACCATGGAAAACTGGAGGAAGGAAGGGCTAATGACTTAAACTTTCGTTTCATCATGTGTTCGACTGACTGCATGTGTATCACTTACACCAGGATGCACTATGGGAAGAAAACAGCTGGTGGAGGCAGTGTGATACTCTGTGCAGCGCTCCACCTGTACCACCTTCCTAAACATTGTTGCAGACCAAGTACCCTCCTCAAGCCAACAGCAATCCCTCATGGCAGTGGTTTCTTGCAGCAGAATAATGTGCCTTAAGGAACATGGCAAAGAGACCATGGTCTCCAAATTTCCGGATGATCCATAGGGATCATATACATATATATACACAATATGGACCACAGTATTGGAACACACTTGTTTTTCAGGGTTTGGGCTGGGTCCCTTACTTCTAATTAATGCTTCAGCATACCAAGACATGCCTCCAACTTTGTGGACAGTTTGGGGAAGAACCTTTACTTTTCTAGCAGGACTGTGGCACAGTGCACAAAGCAAGGTCCAACCCCATCCAAAACCGTTTGGGATGAATTGGAACGGAGATTATGAGCAAGGCTTTTTCATCCAACATCATATATATACATCTATCTATCTGTCTGTCTATCTATCTGTCTGTCTGTCTATCTATCTATCTATCTGTCTGTCTGTCTATCTATCTGTCTGTCTGTCTATCTATCTATCTATCTGTCTGTCTGTCTGTCTGTCTGTCGAGAAAAAGAGAGAACTGAATAAATGTAATGAATTACATCTTTGGCCTTGACTCAAAACACATATGGACATTAGATAAACTTGAATTACATCCACAGTCACAGTGCAGCTTGTTTACTTGATTTCAGTATGAAACCTAATTACTGTGCAACTTATTTTTATGGTTTAACAATCATACACGTACAAACAAGTGACAATCACATCAATCAGTGAGGAAAATGATTAACATGACTCAACTTCTTTTGTTTATCATTTTACACTTTTAGCCATATGATACTATAGTAATGAACAACCAGCTGCCAAATAGACACCAATGCTAATCTTTTTGATAGATGGATTTTTACATTTTTGTCTTTCATTGATTGGAATTTAGTGTATTGGACTATTTTGGAAGATCCTGATGTCAAGTGACCCCTCAAACCAAATTAAGGCAGTCAATTTAGGGCCTGACTGACTACAAGTAATTCAACGACACCCTTCTCACCTGAAGAAGAAAATTAAACAGGTCTGCAGTCTCAGAGGTGAGCAATTTGGGTCCAGAGAGTAAAAACCCTCTCTAGGATTTTATTCCAACTGTCTGGGTCTTTTTCTCTTGTTTGCTTAAACCAACAGGTGAGGCATCCAGGCAGCTGGAACTAAATCCTGGAGAGTATTTTTTACTTTATAGAATTAAACTACCCATCTCTATCTGCTGTGCCTACTTCCTAGAAAATCAGTTTTGCAGTCTCACAGTAACACCAGGCTTTAGAGATCACCTCATTAACTAAGCTGTTCCTTTTTTACTCTATTTCTCTGAGCTGCTGGGCAGAGTGTAAGCTAATGTTATTTAGATGACAAATGCTTGCATTATTTGAATGTTCAGGTTCACCCATAACTGTGCAGCCACAGAACTTTGCACTACGGAAGTCAAATTCCATGTTTCATGCATTAGTCAGAAACAGAGGCCTCTGGGGTTATTGTTAAAGTTAAAAGTATCTAAAGTAACCTTGCACAGAATCTCATGCAGATACAAAGTCTGAACTCTGCCAGAAAATAAAAGCTTAAAATGAAATGGGAAAAGGCCTGCTGCTGCTCTGCCAAAGGGCTATTTGGCCATCGCTACACATCTTTTAATCACTGTAGACTCTGAAACCCTGTTCAGGCAGAGAATAGAATAATGCTGGTTTATTGTTTAGGTTTTCTTTTACAAATCTGACTTAATAGTGAAAGATCAGGATGTTACAAATCTACATCGGAACTGTTTTAATATTCGCAATTGAGCTGCCAGCCCTTTTGAAAACAGCAACATGTATTTGTAAGGACAGCAGGTGCACATGCAGACCAGACAGTGTAAGGATTTGAGGTTTTTTTAGATGCCTACTCACTATGTAACTTAATTATTCTTCATCTTACAACTGGAAAATGGCTTAACTGAGGGCGAGGACATCCAGATTGAGGAAGCAGTGCATGCTTTTGCAGACCCAGGTGTGCACACAGCCATTAGGTTACTATTAAGTACTAAAAATGAGTGGGTGTTTGAAATATTATCCTGTATTTCTGCTAATATATGTCTGTCCTGGCCTGCACAGATTAAGATAAGTGGGTTATGATTCCATAATTTGGTTTTTGTAGTAAACTAAAACCTAGAAATGACATTTTGTGATTTTAAACTGTGATATCTGTTTCATTCTTATGTTCAGTTATTGTTATTATGCCTTATACAACAAATGTTTTTTTAGAAGACTATTAAGTCATCAGCTTCCACTGCTTGGCTGCTCTGGGATTAGTTTTTGTCACTTCATGCCAACTAAAACAGGTGCTTTAAACAAAGAATCGGAGCCCTGCTGTCAGGGTCTTAATTTACAAGCCTGTGGTAAGCCCCTCCCTAGCTATTTTTAAAGATTTCCATATTATATGTGTAGGCACCCTGTGTCTATTTTCTCTAATAACATCTGACATATTCATGCCTCTTTTTGGAGCTTTCATTTTTTTTTATGTGTTCACTGTTTCAGTTCTTCTTCCCTGCAAATGTAATTTCCAAAGGTCACCTTCTCTGAGAATGAATTATCTTCACAATGCAATGTCATTTTCAGTGGCTAGCGCATTGTGAATGCGATAACAGTTTGATTCAGTGATTTGCTCGTTCTTTTAAGTTTCGTTTAATGTGTTTTCCCCCTCCTCCTTGATCGAAAAGAATGGCTGTCGGATGGCAATTTAAAGAAGGAGCTTTTAGTGGTGCTTCTGCAAAAGTGTGGTTTGGTCTTGTAGTTGGTGGGTAGTTTGTCAGCAAATAGCAATTACTTTGATTGCACCATCTTCGTGGTTGTCTCCAATAAACACAGTGGAATCAAGGTTAATAAACGTAGGCCTGCGCTGTTCGGAGGCCTGCTGTGAAGATCCCTCATCATCCTCACCTTCCCGAGCTCTGAACCAATCTCCTGCATTCTCTGGACTGCAGAGCAAGTCTGAGTCAAGTACATAAACAATGATTTTTGCTCTCTTGTTATCATAGACAGTGAAGAAATTAAATATTGATTCTCCTTGCAGAGGGAAGGACTTCAGGCAAGTAACCCGTTTGGCCTTTTTCTCCAGTCTCCTCCCAAAATTTGACTGTGGGAGTTAACATGGGGCTATTTTTTCTCATTAATATTATACCCAGAGTCATACAAAAAATATATATATATTAAAAAAAAACTCGAAAAAAGGCACAAGGTCAGTTTGTTTACTTATTCTGCCTCTTTTTCCTGACTTATCACGCCACGCTATGCCTCAAGAATCCGTGGCCAGTTAATTTAATGGCATTTGCAGCTTCCAAAGACAAAGCGGTCCTCTATTTCATAAGGAATGATGGCACGCAGTGTGACTGCAACCCATGGTCAGAGCAAGAAAATGACCATAAGGATGAACATGTGTTGCATATCGTTTATTGTCTGATAAATGGAGAGTTTTAGGAGACTGGACTATAACTCGCTTAGACAAATTGATGCCTGCAGAACAAAATGCCTGGTCAAGCTAAGATTAATGATGATTTACTTACATCAAGGAATGATATTGGTTAGGACTTGGATATAGATACTGCTGTGATGGCCTTATGACCTGTCCAGGGTGTTTCTCTCCCTTTGAGCACTCAGATAATCTCTAGAACCCCCCGTGACCCAGATTAGGATAAGTGACTAAGATAAAATATTTTGTCTAAAACAGTTTTTTTTGGTAATTTGCTAAGGAATCACTTTTTATCTCAGCTTCATTTTGAAGTGAAAATCAGCCAAAGCAGTCCACTTGTGTGCAGACTATGAATAAGATCTGTTGTGTGTTATTTATGCTATCTGTGTTTCAGCGCCCCAGTCAAATTACACATTTTGGGGATTTTCTTAGTGAATTGTGCATGTTCTACTGCACAATTATTGTTTATGTGCAACTGTAAATAGGCTATTACTGGTTTCACAGTTATTGGCATGTTCGCTATACAGCAGTGAGACACTTTCTTCAGGATACTTTCCTTATATCTACACTCACTGTCCATTTAATGAACTCCACTTACCCTGTAGGTGCACTTTGTGGTTTACAGCTACAGACTGTTTCTCTGTGCAATTCGTTAGCCCCCTTAAACACATTCGGCAGCAGTGTTGGGCAGTAACTCGTTACTGTAATTTGATTATTTTTTTAGTAACGCAGTAATCTAACGCGTTATAATTTTAAAATGGGTAATTAGATTA
>JBBPCY010000037.1:18322190-18339767 GCA_037974405.1 Brachyalestes nurse | reverse complement strand
AGTAATCACATTAGTAATTTGATTACTTTTAAAGGGAGTAATCAGTAATCAGTAGTTTAATTACGTTTTTAAAGTAATTTGCCCAACACTGCACTCTAGTAATGAAAAACGTATCTTTAAAGAAGCGATGAGGAATGCACTAATTCATTACATATCAGTTTTCTTTGTAAAGGAAAACTTTACAGATTAAATTCCTGTAATCACATTACAGTTGCTGACTTAAAAATATTTTTTTCACTCACAAGGTTCTAAGACACTAAATAGTACTGAATAGTATCGAAAAGTTTGTGAGTTTAGAGAGTAAGGTGGTAAAGTTATGAGCAATTGTGTTACATGTTTAAAGGCCCACAAACTGCACTGGCCTTTATTGTGGAGCTCCTTTGTCTTTTTTCAAGCCCAGCTTTCAATTTTCATCAACTTTGGATTATTATCCCAGCTATTGGAACATGGACATTCACTCATACCCCAAGACTCAATTTAAAGAGCATCTGAAGTATGTCACCTGCTCTTTCAGGCTTTACAGTGCTGTTTTCATAAGTAAAGCATCTAAACTGAGCCTCAGCACGCACATCACGGCGTCGGCCATTAGGGCAGCTTTAACTCGGTGCAGAATGGCCGTAAAGCTCGTGAACGCAGCCAGCGTACCCTCCCAAAATGTCAGGCAATGGCGCGGAAGTAAAGAGGTGCATCGGCTAGGGCACTTTGACAAGACAACAAGGTTTAATTATGTGGAAAGGATGGATGGAGTGTACAAGATGGCAGGTACAGGCATGCATGGGGGCAAAGGGGCCCGGCAGGAACGCGAGGCCATGGGGGAGTGATGAAGGAAAGACAGCTTTAACGAGGTCACACTCATTCCTTCTGCTGAGGGAGAGCACGTGCAGCAGAAGGGAAGAGCTGCTTGGATGCAAAGCAAGATTCTAAAGAATGTGTTAACTAATATAATGCAGCATCACAGTTTCTACCCCAGCGATGCACAAAATAAAATATCCTAGACATGTTTTTCCAAGAAATTTTTAATTAGTGGTCGACGTTGTTTGTTGACAGAGGCCATAAATTGATGGGAGTTTTATTTGTCTCTGGCAGGACTTTTGTGCTAAAATGATGACTTATGGGCGTTCTATTGCTGTGCCAGGAGTTATATATAGCTCACATTGTTGATTCCATGGTTGGCCATTTGTGTTACTATTTGTGTTACAAATATGTATTATATACATTTAAAATAAGGTAAATGATACTTTAAACACATATAAAACATCCTTCACAACAAAACAGGTTTATTTAACCTTTAATTAATTAATTAATTAAGACATTAATAGTGTTAATATAACAGCATTGCCAGCTAAAACTATGCTTTCAACTTGAAATATACCTATTAAAATATTTCAAAGACCTTATTACTGTTGCATTATGTGTGTGAAACATCCCTTATCATTATTCATCAATTTATTATCCAGATTAATTATTTTTTTTTCAATGACATAGTCATGCTGACAAAAAGGTTACTTTGAAGGTACAGTCCTAAAATAAATTAAAGTAAATTACTTTATTTAAACATCATTTTGACATTTGCATGGATGCTAGTGAACCACATTTTCTGCATTTGGTCATTTTGGTTTATAGCTAGAAACGGTGATCATGCCATTTCTGTCAAGCAGCAAAAAATACACTTGAAGCACACATGACCATTGCCCTGTTTGGCTCATATTAAAAAGCAAAACTGTTCATCACGGGAGGCCTTACTGCTTCTGCTCCAAAATGAGCCTTGAATAAGCTTTTGGCTGCATGTTAACGCAAATGATAATGACGTAAGCTCCACACAAAAGCAATCAATCATAGACAACAGTTACTGTCTTACTGTTACAGTTGCAAAGTGTCTTAATGTTTAGTGATGACAAACAAAAATTTTCCTCGCACCGTCCTGTTTACAGTGAGTATTTAACAATAACAACTGGTAATAAAAAAGAATAAACTGGTAATGAAAAAGCATAAACTGTCATTCAACAGAAGACACTTTTATTTTCTCTAAGAAGTATTTACCGTAATATAGCACTGACATTTCTTGTATGAGTAAAAGAAAGCAGTCTATAATACGTTTTGGAATTAACCCTTCAATTGTTGATTGGATTAGTGAGCATGTGGTGGTGATTGCTGAGTGGCCAATCACTTTTATAGTTGGGGAAACACCTTCATAAAAATCATACGTGGTAAAAAGTCCAGACAGAATCTTGATATTCTTGATATTCTCCTATAGTCATCGTTATAGTCTACTTTACTCTCTTCAGTGCACTGTAGTCTATGTTATTCCGGAATGAGGATATGAACTCTTTTTGGCCTGGGTTCTGCCTCTAAAACAGAGAGGTGTGAAACACCGGAGCTGATCTATATACACAGATAGCAGCCTCTGGGTACGATGGCTCCATCACGAATGATCTTTATCTAAAAAGCACTGTTCACACGATACCTTTATCTCCGGGGCATTTATTGTGTTACCTCTTGAACACAAAGAAATGGAGCTGGATGTGAACGCTCTGATCGCTGTCTGATCTTTTGTAGTGCGTATTTCCTATCGCAAACAAAATCAGCAACAAATGGATTCGGTCCGTGCTGAGTTTCACCAGAGAGGAATGCTGATGTGGTGATTCGAGGGGAGATTTTGTGGAAGAGAGATTTATGCCGTGCTTTGTATCGCTACATTTTCTTAAGGATAAGGAAACTGGGATGAGCAAACCCCATTTGCCATGCAAGAGAGAAGTTTGTGAACTAATGGCCTAAGCATGTTGAAATCTCTCGCTCTCTCTCTCTTTCTGTGTGCTGGTTTGTGCATCTGTCTTATCCAGCGCACATGCCTGGCTAAGCATCCGGCGTGCAATACTGGTGTGCCTTAAACTGTGAAAATAACCTTTTCCTGGCATTCAACCCATCAGGCTGCATTAGAGCAGAGGGAGGCTGTATGTTAGGGAACAGCCGACCGCCTCTCCTCTCGCCGGCCTCAAACAGCTCCAGGAGCCTTCCCTCTCTCAGCCAGTGGATTCAAAATGACACTCTGGCTCCTAGGCTTTCCACGCTACACCATTTTTGTTTGTTTTGTGTGTGTGTGTGTTTCATGCCTTTGCAGTGTTGGTAGAGTTATAGTTGAATTGTATGAGCGGGTGTGAGAGCTTTAAGGTGGAGTAAATGTGTTCACGTGAGGTGAAGGTGTGTGTGTGACTGAGTGTGAGTAAGAGAGAGTGTATTTGAACTTTGCTTGGGAAATGTGAGTAGATAGCATTTTTGCAACCGACGGGTGGCAAAGAAATAAATGCAGATTCAGGGGCATGCTGTCCGAACCACTAACCGCATCTGACCAACCTGTCCTACAACTTTAAAGCAAGTGGTGAATTGACCTGAAGGCTTAGTTAGCTAATAATAAAGATCCAAACATGCAAACACCGACAAACATTCACAGATTACATGCTAGTAATATGTACATTGATTTACTTACACTTTTACCACAAAGATTCCCATTCGCTAAGTGAGGAAACAATTTAAACGCTTTTGTATTTATTTCATATACAACCAGTGAATATTTCCTCTTCAGTCTCCAGACATGATGTCTTTTGACGTGCTTATAAAAATTAACAAAAGTGTTATAGTAGTTATAAGTATTAGCAAATATATGTTTAAAAATGTTTAGGGAAAAATATTGTATATTACCTGATTAGTAAAAAATATATATTATATTTAAAATTACATAACACTACTACTTTGTTGCGAAGTTATTGTGTACAGTAAGAATTAATTCACCTTTATAGTGTTGCGGTTCAGGTTTGGTCCATTTGTCTTGGGAAACATTAACATCGCATACTAATTACACTGAGCATGTAGAGCATGTAGATTGAAGTTAGGATGTGCACTTGGTGCAGGAGTATTTTTGTCATATCAATATTAGTTTATATTGCCCAGCAATAAGATTGAACCATTCTTACTCATTCTCATTCTCACCTACTGATGGACTATAAATTGTTACTGCTGCTTATTTGTGTGTGTGTGTATTTGTTTGTTTTTATATAAATGCATTTTAATTTCATTATGAATGCAGTGTGACATATATAACATGATATATATAACATATAATTACAAATAACAAAGTGCAGCACATTAATTACATGGTAAAAGGTATAATGACATGCTTTATTGAACACATTCAAATTAAACAGACAGCTCATACTGCTCAGTGACGGGTTTTACCCTGTACCTCGGAAATAAATGTATAAATATGAGTGCAAAAATAAGTGAGTGCAAGACATTTTCATGATTTGCAATAGGCATCACAAAGTATAGTTCATACATCACAAAAGTAAAGGTCTGAAGAGGAGAAAAAAAACAGTTAAAATGATTAAAAATAGCATCATATATGTATGTGTATAGATGATATAATCTATATATATATATATATATATATATATATATATATATGAATATGACACATGCAGTTTGTCAGTGCATACAGTCTTCTGCATCTGAAATATCTGAAAATAAAAATATCAAATAAATCACACCTCCTTAAGTTTTCTTTGCCCTTGCAACTGACATTAGACATTTCTTTATGTATTGCCAAAGCTCATCCACATCCTTCTGTTAGACAACAGTCGGGATAGTGACCTTCAGGGTGGCTGCTGCATGCTGAAATTGTACACACACACACACACACACACACACACACTTATATCAAGTAAGCAGCGTAATACACTTGCAGTCAACAATTTTTGTGCACATCCACCTTTGCCATGCACTGATGTTTAGCAATTGTTTTTGAAGTGTTTATCCTGTCTGCTTACATAATGGAGGAAAAACACAAAAAATAATGGAAATTCCATATACAAAACATCAAAATGTGACACAGTCCATTAAGTGATATTCAGGCTATGTTAAGAAATCCAACCACTGTGTGGGAAACAGTTCATTTAAATCATTTTTCTTTAAGAGGCTGTGCTGCTTCTATTTGTCGTTTTCTCACACTGGGACCTAGATCCAGAGTCTCTACCCGACTCACAAACAAACAAACCTCAAGCAGGTCTCGCAGGGTCTTGCAAAAGCACAATGTGCTGTACAAAAGGTTACGTATGATTTATTTGGTAAGAATAGTATTGATACTTCTTGAAACAAGTATTAAAATTTTTTTAATGTTTGGTATTGATATGTATCAATACATTGGTGTTTTTGACAACCGTAGTACCAATTTGATAGGCAAAAGAAAAAAAGAGTTATGGCTAAACAGCCTCCAACTGTCTTTTTATTGTCCAAGATCAGCTTTCCAGGACCAAATAACTTAAAACCAAATCATTTGATAATTGTGACACAATGTTGCATCATAAAGTGAAGTGGCCACTTACGGTCACGTGTGAGCACACCACACCACAGCACAGCACAGCACACAGTGTGAACAATGTGAAATTCTTTCTCTGCATTTAACCCGTTCACTAAGTGAAGCAAGGCGCTCTGGGATCAGTGTGTGGGGGCGGTCCCTGGGATTCAACCTCACAAACCTTCCGATCGCAAGAGAAACTCCCAAACCACCAGACCACCAGCTGCCCATCATACATGTAATCTGTTCCCCTGTACCATTTTGCCTTAGATTAAACTGATTGCACACAACATATAACATATATTGTGTAATCCCCCTGCCCCAGCACTCTCTGGTAGGTGATTCAAATCTACCCATCAAAATAAAAAAAAAAAAAATGATATTAACTCCAAAGTTACAACAAAGCCCAAGGATTCCAGTTCCAGCCTAATTAGCTGCCTAAAAGTAAGATTGATTCAACCATAGTAAGTGAATTCACAGAAATGACCCACTTTCCTCCGTTGCTGCTGGGACACAACCCAAGAGAAACGTACCTTATGTTTTTTGAATGAAAATACATTCCCTTTGATTCTCTCGGTGTAACTGTTAGCATGCTCTTCCAAATAGCATTACCTTAATGCTAATGTCAGCAGTCTTATGGTAGACTGATAAAACGAGCCCAAATACTATTACAAACTGGCTCAAACTAGAAGGTTGTATTAATAAAACATTTTCAGCCGAACGTAGGTGACTTCCCGAGGTTAGCTTCCAGTTTCTTTAGCCAATGCAGTAGGATCCTGGTACCAAATTATGAATATGAAAATTGGAGACCCTGTTGGCGTAATTAAAGCATATAATTTACTCAGTCGAGTTAGTGCAACTGGCTGGGTGGTGAAAGCTATTTTCATTTTGTTATTTCAGTTTTCACTAGAAAGAGACACCTCAGATAGAATGACAGTTCTAACAGCCATTTCAAAATGAGAAATATTAGATATAGTGATGGAATTCAATACCACTGAAAACCAAATTCTCTCACTTATGGTCCCTGTATGACATCTGAGCGGCAAATGTGTTTTTGTGGTGCAACAGAATTTACATCTATCCACCCATTCAGCCTATAGCACCTCACTCCTGCATGTGCACTCTGAAGATATAAAGAATTCACAGACTTTTTTAATTATTACACAGTATTACACAGGTCATTCACAAAATACATTCACAAAATACATTGTCCTAAGTACAGAAACAAAAACTGTCTAAAGGACAGTTGGACATGTTCTGTAATGTATTGTGATGATGAATTATGGCTGGTTTTGCTATTTTACTTTAATACAAAAAGGATATTTTTTCAGGATATTTTTGCAGTGTATGGAAATGAGAAAGATGAAATTGATGAATAATAATGAAGGCCGCCAGTAAAAAACAGTCATTTTTATAAGGTTTCATCATGTACAACTTGTCATCACAAACATCTTTAGAGAAATCCAACACTAGATTGCTGTGAGCAAGCTGAGGGCGACAAGAAAATACTCTAAGAGCTCAGGTCAGACAGCAGATTTCTAATTCGGGTCATAAAAACTAAATCAAATATAAGGATCTTACAATTGTTATCTTCCTACAGAGTGGCATTTTGCATATTTTCCTAAATAGCTGCTGCTCACAAAAGCCTAGCTTATTTCTAGCATGACACGCTCCGGCTTAATGCATTGTGTCAGATCGGGGAGCTCTTCCTTGGCATGCTCCAACTTTTGCAACCAACTCTCCCCCTCAGCAGATGGCAACTCTCCTTCTCAGTCCACAACCCTCAAACTGCGGGTCATAACTAATCACCAACTTAAACAGGTGCCCAAATGTTCTCAGATCTGTCACTGGCAGCCCTCGCGGGTCCCTCCCCCATCCAACAGAGTTTACCTGGAAAAACTCGGGTTTTCTGTCCATGAACTGACAACATGTTCAGGTTTTGAGGTCAGAGACGCTCCTCCAGTGTACGCAGAACTAATCAAATTAGCATTATGAAGTTGCAGCAGCTGGAAGCCAGAGGTCCATGGGCCCACGATGCCTCTGCATCATATGGCGGCTCCTTGCTCTGCTCCGCTGCACTGAATTGACAGTTGAGCAAGGCGAAAAACACCTAAATTCTGCCATCTGGCTCTCACACATCAAAGTGACCGCATGTTGCGGTGGTTTTCTGATTAGGGTGTGAAATATACAGGTGTTGTATGCTAAGGTGTGCTGAGACACCATGTCACTGCTGACAGGTAAATAGATCTGGAGTAAACAGCCCAGAATAGAGCTTCTGGTTGCCAGCAGCAATTAATAATACATTAAACTGGCTCCGATGGTCTTAATTCAGTAGTGTTACCAACAGTAAATCACTTCTAGATTAACACATTGCTTTAATTCAAATACACAGTAAAAACTCAAACTGTGTCCACCAAGTTGGAAGCATGGTGGTGTGCAAAATGTCTTGGTCTGCTGAAGCATTAAGATTGACCTTCAGTGGAAGTAAGGGGCTTAGCCCAAACCGTGAAAAACACGTGTCCCTATAATTTTGTCCATATAGTGTATGTGAAATAGTTGAACATTTTGCAGGAAGTGGACACATGAGCATACAGCCCCCACATACAGTGAGAAGAATAGTAAGCAATGAGGAACTCAAAGATCACAGCTTCAGAACAGCACAGTTTAGTTCTACTTTGGAGTTCAATGTTTCAAAATGTTACGATGTCACCACCATGACCAGAAGCTTTTTGGAAGAGTTCCACAAGAGAGGCTTTTTGGAAGAGCCAACCACATAATGTTGCAACTGAACTTTGTAAAAAGCAAAAGTGTGTTAAAAGTTCACACACAAGGGTTCCTGGTACACAATGACCTGCAAGGTCTCCAGTTTTGAACCCAAGCATGAAAACGCGTGTGAATTAGAGACAGTCCACAAGCCAATATACAAGAATATCAAGACACTGGAAATATTCTGCATGAAAGAGTGGTCCAAGGTTCCTCACAACATGCTTTCTCTAACCTTGCTGGATTTATTATGCACTAAAAAGGCTTGTGACACTAAGACATTATGGTTAAATTTAACCTGTGTTTTCCATATATTAGGACCCAGACCTTCTTAAATCACCGTATTTTTCAGAACAGACAGCTGAGAGGCTACACATTGAAGACAACCATGATTGTTTTAGCTTATGCCTGATCACTGAATCAA
Source organism: Brachyalestes nurse (assembly GCA_037974405.1). Classification (NCBI taxonomy): domain Eukaryota; kingdom Metazoa; phylum Chordata; class Actinopteri; order Characiformes; family Alestidae; genus Brachyalestes; species Brachyalestes nurse. Next base: position 18,331,233 of record JBBPCY010000037.1, on the reverse strand, counting down.
CTGATAAGCCTCGAGGTGCTGAACCAAATCTCAGGCAGTTTATTTCCAAATTGGCACTGGAATTGAAACTGGTGCTGTTGAGAGTAATGTTTTTGAGCAAATCAAACAGAGACTATTTATTGAAGGAGCTGCTCAGTTCTTCTTTTCACTAAAGGCCTGATTTAATATGTCACAGAGCAGAACGTGCAAGAATGAGAAATGTCATTATGCCCAGCCTTGAATGTGGATAAGTAGTTAAGAGGTATAATTTTATTTTTTTTAAACTGGACCATCAGTGAACAATACAAAGCTACAATATAATACAATACAATACACAAATACACTGCATGCCTGGATACACGTAAACATAAATGAACTCTTTTGTTTTAGTCCCTTGTTTTATGACTTGCTTGTCTCAGAGGACTGTCAAGTAGATGCAGCTCTTTCCATCGGATTGAAAGTCATCTTATCTGAGAACATATTTGTTTTGTTTTTTGTTTTTTTGTACCATAAATTGGTCCCATGTTTGGCGAGGAAGACAGTGTTCTAGTGGGAGGAAACAAATACAGAGGGGGAAAGATTCACCTTTGCTTTTTGAAAGCAATGTTAAAACAACAGAATAGTGAAAACTGAAGCAGCTTCACCACTGTTACTAATTTCAACTATGCATTCAGGGTGAAATGTACGGATCTGCAAGGGGCAGCTAAAAGTAATTGCTTGGATGTGGCCACAGTATACACATCTAAAATTTACATTTAGACTACTAAAACTGTAACTAATTAACAATCTGCACGTTAGTAACAGTGCTATGCTTGGGAGCATTTCAGAGATGGAGCCTTCAACAAACTTAAGGCTAAAGAGAAAAGGCAACTTAATCAGCAAAAAGGTCACAGTGATAATAAAATATGGTACTAGTCTATAATTCTGCCATGGCTCAAAAAAATACAATCTGCAGTAACTGCTGCCATTGTTAAAGGAGGTCTCCTTTTTCAGGCTGAAACCTGGTGGAAGTGGCTAAATATATCCAGCCCTCAGTGTTGTATTATGGCCATTGGGAGGTTCATATGAGGAGGTTATGTGTGAAAAGCTCTGAAGTTCTGGCCCTTAACACTTGAAACATGTCATGCCAAATGCATTTTGACATGTATCACAGCTCACCACAGCTTTTGCTTCCAAATGCCCCACTACTATTCAGTGCTAGTAGCAGACTGTGGCTCCTTGGTCACTTTGTAACATGAATGCTGAATACTGATTTGTTTATTTATTTGCTATTATCTTCATTAGCTCATGCGTTAATGCACACTAATCTTCCATAAATCCGTCCACTGTAATGTAGCTCACATGAAATTTCAAAAGCTCAAGCTGGTTAATTACATGCGATTATGTTTTTCCTTCACTGTGAACTTGAAAGTAGAATAAGCTTGGCAAGCTCACTAGTGCTGCAACTATCACATATTCTTATGTTTATTAGGGATGCACCGAATATTCGGCCACCGAAAAATTTCATCCGAAAATGGCAAAAAATGCATTTTCCGTTTCGGCCGATTTTTTTTACGCGACTGACAGTGATGACGCAACCGCAGCCTGCACGCACCAGATTGGATTAGAGTCAGCATGCGGGGGCAGACTAGCAGGGGCAGACTGGTCCTTTCAGCCGCCTGAAAAATGTATCTCTCTCTCTCTCTGTCTTACTCTCTATCTCTCTCTTTGTCTATCTCTCTCTGTCTCTGTCTCTTTCTCTCTCCATCTCCCTCTCTTCTGGAAAAGACCTGAACGTGCACCGGACAGCCGTTCTGGACTTTTCCAGAATGCACAGATTGCCAGTCCGCCCCTGTCAGCATGTCTGCTGTGCCGACCATTTCGATATATCTAAGAAAGACGCAATGCGTGCAATGCAGAAATTTCTAGAGGGGGTGCATCCACAAAGACTTTCTCAACATCAGGATTAATTTATCATATAAAATTAAAACATCCCGATTGCCATGCAGAGTATGAAGCACAGAAGAGGCAAGACTCTTCGAGCACACCCACTTCATCTGTGTTTTGAAAAGAAAGTTTTCCCGTGATTACAGTTAATATATGGCCTATGTCAGTCTTTGTTTTAATACACTATTTTGTTATAGGCTTACAGAGAATGTTGTTATATCTTTCAACAGTTTTTAAAGCACTTGTTCTGAATGCACTTTGTTCATGCACTTGAATTCAGTATTTTTATGAGAGAAGATATTTAATTGTATAATATTTCAGTTATCTTGCTTTTAGGCTATTCATGTGGGGCCAAGTAAAATATTTTATTACAAATTTTATTTTATATTGTGTATTGTTTGAATGCTAAATAAACATTGTCATAGATTTATTATTGTATTGTATCTATTGTAATAGATTTATTATTTTAATAACTTAATAATTTCTTTCGGTTTTCGGTTTCAGTCCAAAAAATTATTTTAGTGCATCCCTAATGTTTATTATTAATAATTATTAATAATTCATTAGTAGTAGTGTCAGGTCTGGGGTCAGTGACAGTGGGTGGCCACTAGAGGTTAGGTTACTTTGGGGCTTTTATTATGTTATTGGTTTCACCTGTGTTGTGTTAATGGTTCTGTTTTGTAATTGGTTTTTGGGATTTGGGTTTTTGTATTTAAGTTTGTTGTTCCTTCTGTCTCCTTTAGGTATTATAGAAAACCTGTATCTTGTTTCAGGTCCTCGAACCTGTTTTTGTTTTGCTTATCAATTCAGTAAAAAGAAACTTAATCATGGACGTCTGCACATGCGCCTGCCATCACTTGGAAGGAAAGGGGAAAAACCTGACAAGTATAGTTGTAGGAACAACAACAATCATAATAATAATGTTTATGATTATTATTTGTATTATAATTACCGAATACATTTACTCAGTCTCTTAACAAAGCTAAATTGAATTAATACAAGATAATGAAAGAATACTACTGATAAATAGTTGTTTTCATATAAAATTGCTACAAACAATCTGACAACCCTAAAAAGGTTTCTGGTTCTTGAGTTTAACAACTAGAATGTGGGCGGACCTTGCAACTGCATGGTATTTAGCCTTTATATAGAGTTAAACATTTGTTTGCCCCAGTAGTGCTTCACAAAAGTGGTGCAAATGTCAGCTTTTCAAATGCTTTAATAAACAATTAATCATACTTTTGCAGCCTTTCACAACAATCTTTTTCTTGTCACATGATACACAAAAAGAGAATTTCTACAAAAAACCCCACTAAATGTAGACAAAATAAAAATTATACTTTAAAGCTTTTGCATTAGTCAGGTTCAAAAGGTTCAAAGGTTCAAAAAGGTTTTAAGTCTCAAAAGGAATTATTAGGATTAGAAATACTGACTTCCAAACTGATGAAATATTCACATTACTTGTTAAGGAAAACACTGCTTATCTATATTCTTATGCAGGAATTCTCAGAGGGAATTGAAATCTGAAATATGACGGCTTCCATTTACCCACCCCTCTGACCGCAGCACTCTCACAGGCATACAACCAAGCGGAGCTAGCATCTGCTCAATCTGAGACCAAAAGTTTTTTCCCAACCCAGCCTAACCTCTACATCTGCTGAGAGGAAAAGAGCTACAGGCTGGATGCTAATCGCTTTGGCATGTTTGTCTTTTAAAGCCACAGGCATGGGATGACCCAAAGTATAGCTGTCCCAGATGAAAGGCTCATTTGCTTTTTGTGCCTCCCAGAAACTTGTGGATTAACTCTGCCTGCTGGTTTCACCTTACATAAAAAATATAGATGTAGAAAACCTCATTATTTCCCTGATATTAGAGAGCACAGGTGTGGTTCACTAGTGTTTAGCTGTTAACTTAGAGAGCTCTTACTGACTTGAGAGCCGTTCAATGGTCAAAGCGAGAGCCAAACACTCTTTCAAAGAAAAGGCTTGATTCAAGACAATGGGGGCTGGAGGGGGGATCATGTTTAGACTTTAACTAACATCACCTGTGTGTGTCGTGAATTTTTTAGGGTCTGATACTGTTAATTGACTTTTTGTCCTCTTGGTTTTATGATAAAATGTTCAAACAGTGATAAGAGACTGCACATATTTATAATAGGAATCCAAAAGGAAAAACACAGCTTCAGGAGCTTTTGATGATTCCTTGTCTGGGTGTAATTTTACAGACAGAATGACCGCCCAGCTCAGTTCATTAAGGGCATCCTGCCGATTGATTAGATAGAGGCTGTTATGTGTAAATTAGAAGGAAATGCGAACTCTACTCATCTCAGCATCTTCCCTTATACTCACTGGGACTGGCTAGAAAAGACTCTGTGGTGTTACAGTATTACTCAGTCGACGTTTCAACCTTGGTCAGACATACTTTCTGTATCTATCAGCCAGCACACTTCTCTCTAAAGGCCAGGCCACACAGACCACACCAACCCAAATAAGTACCGCCAAACACAAACCTTTAAATTGCTGTGTCATACCACAAATGTTATGAGACCCTTTTCTTTTGGAATGTTTTCATCATTCTGTCTGATAAAGAAAAACGAAACTCTAAAAGGATAGAACTTTCCTCTTTTCAATTTCAGGATGGAGCCACTGCAGCATGAATCAGAAAATGGAAACAAAAAAACTGGGTTCCTTGGTTAATGTTAAATGTGGAGTTGTCAAGCTCAAAGAGCAGTAGAGAAATTATTCAGATTTTAGGAACTAGACAAAACTAGACAAGTGTGAAGCGGTGTTCAGAACGCCCTCTGGCTCTGGGTCTCTTTAGGACATGTGCAGGTTTAGTTTCAGTTATGGACAGACCGCTGTTACAACCTCTGGTCTAGGTCAGGGGTGAACAACAGGGAAATAAGAGGGAGTCCAGATCAACAGATACGCTGTCAGCAAATTAGCAAATCATAGTGTATCAATCAGTATATGTCTATAAAGTGTCAATCCAGAATACATGAGGTCGTGCTCACCCTGTCACTAGGGTGCCAAGACAAGGAACCAACAAATCTATGGCCGAATGTAGGCACGTGCACATTCTAACTCACTCCACAACCACAGGGAAAATGTGGGCGAGCAGTATGTGTGAGATACAAACAGTCAATGGGGTCTAAGTAGCACAACCACCAAACTGTTCATCCAAATAACCAGAGGGTACAACACAAAAATCTCAGCTGTTAAGAAACAAAACCAGCTGCTAAGTAACAAACCCGGGAGCTAAGAAGCAAGTTATCTTTCTGTCACCTTATTGTATCTGGTGTCCCTCCCGCCTTCATGAACTGTAAGCTCCACCCATCCATTGGTCCAAAGCGACACGCCCACCACACCTAAGAAATAATAGGAGGGAGAACAAAAAAAAGTAAAGAGGGAGAAAAAGAAAAACACCGAGCACAAAAGGAGCAATATGCTTGCTCATAACCACATACGCACAACCTCACATTGTAATGTGATTTTCTGTGTTGTCAACTGTATTTAAAACTGTACAGTAGTTACACACTTTGGCAAGTCTAGTTTGACAAGACTTCGACAGGATTTATTTAATTATGACAGTTCTAATAATGGCCAGCGTGAGTGTCTACATATATGCTGTAAGAATTGCTGCATGCACTGCATCTGGCATATACAAATGGGATATCCTGCAGTAGAAATCAGCTCTTGTATATCATAGTGGTGAGTACACACTGAACCATAGGTAGTGGTGTAGGGGTGATTATAAGGAAACCTTATTTCCCCACTTGCTCCTAAAATCCTAAGAGGCAATGTATTCATCTGCAGTGGATTAATATTAGAATGGAAAAAACATACAGAGCCCTAGCAAATACCTTAAATATAGCTAACAACTGCGGTGAAAAAGTGCTATTGGAAAAAAACGGGCTTCACAAGAATGGATTTCACATTGCATTCTCAGACAAATGTTAATTAAGGTAAGAGAAAAACCAGCAGTTGCTTAGAAAAGATCAAGTGTTACGAAGAGAACAATGAGCCATGGATGGTACTGCAATTATTTCTGTAAACTCCTCTGCTAAAAAGGAATCATAGAGATGCAGATCTTACATTTTCACTCAGTCTTTCAGAGAAATCAGTGTTCTGGTCTGATGAAATAAAATAAAAACTCTCAATTGATTCAGATCAATATTAAGGGAAAGGAAGATTGCACATATGATGTAAAACACTAAACCCAGAGTAAAGCATGAAGGTGAGCACATCATGATACTAGGCTGCTTCTTTGGGGAATTACACATCAGTGAAGGAAACATAAACAAAGTGATGTAACAAGCGATTTTAAACAAAATCGTATCAGCCAAGAAACTGAATCTGAGGTGAGGATGCATATCTTCCTCCCCACAAACACATACAGTCAAAACTTAAGAACAGTTTCTAAAATGGCTGTAATAGCTAACAATTGCATTTGTCATGTTTTTTCTCATTGTTATTGTTTTAAGACCATTTACTCTAAAATTTACTCTAACCTTTCCAAAGAACCTTTAGATGGATTCAATGAATAGTTCTTCAGTTGAACTATTTTTAATTAATGACAACCTATTAAGATTCAAGTACTGTATTTTTTTTACTTGTAAAGCCAGGAAGCATTAATAACCCTTTATTTTTGAAAGTGTAGCCCCCCCCCCATTTCTTCTTCCTGTGGTAGATATAGTCTAAACCTTTGTCCCATTTCAATGGCTTTAAAGTAATTGGTAATTCTCTGGCTCCATTTTTTTTTCCTTTGAGGTGTGTGGCTGATGAAATTAGTGATAGCTGCATGATATGACAGCTGAACCCCCTTCGATTCCCCTCCACCAGTCCTCCACACTGCTTAGCACTCTGCTTATTGCTTTCATTGTGGATGAATATTCATACTGCTTGTTGCCAACAATAGAACATTAGTTCTGGTTGCTGGGAGATGATGTCGAGCTAAACAGCTCCGAGCGCGCTGTCCCGCGCTTCAAAGCCAGACTTTTTGGAGCAGGCTGATATATAGCCTCATGCTGATTACTGCATTCAAAGCCTCATTTTCCAGCTTACATAAACAGTGTGAGTCCTGCTCGCCTTGACAGCGAGACCGTGATTATTTCGCCATGCTGCTGCTAGACGCCAATAGCTCCAACTGGGTGTTTGGCCCCGTCTCACCCAGCACACATGGCGTAGCACCCCCTCTGGTGAGCTCTGGCACCCCACTGCCTGTAGCCTTACAAGCACTAATATGTTTTATGTGTGTTAAATGCTCTCCACGTTTGTTTCTTCATATTTCAGAGGACATATTGCGAAAGAGGGAAGAATGCTCCATCACTGGGTAAGCCATTTGCCTGCTGGATCCCTGGCATCTGTCTCAAACAGCGAGTACAGTTAAACACAGCTTAGCTTGAGCTATCAGGCATCCTCTCTGTCTATTGCACATGTCTCTTGTTCTTTACCGCTGGTCAGGAGTGATTCACTGATGTTCAACTCAAGTCCTGATGGGCAGGTGTACAGGACAGTTTAGTGCTTTACCAAATTTAACTCACCTGGTTCAACTCATCTGTTATCCCTAATTGGTGTATTTCAGTGTTTTTCCTTCTCTCTTCACACCTGATCCAAATAATCAGCCTAATAAGCCTTCACCATTATTTCGCAGGGTATACAAGTCATGCTGAGGAATGGAAATAATGACCACTTGATTCGACTTATATAACGAACCATTTTATGAATGAGTGTAAGTGTAAGTTGAAAGAATCCACATTGTGGTTCTGAACTAGAATTTAATTTAATAGAAGCCCCTTTGCTGGGATGCAGCCAGGCACTATTTAGGAACATGTTGAGTTCTAAATGTTAAAAAAGGTTGTTTGCCTTCACACCTTGCTTGTACTAGAAGTTTTTTTTTTAGCAAATGTCTGCTGAAAGGTTGCATAGGGAACCTTTTTGACTTTTAGGAGTGTTGGGCATATCAGAGAACCAGGATGGAGCTTGTTTACCATCTGATTTAGTGAAAATAAGGTCATGATTTAATCCTTAATGTTTTAAGATTGATAAATTAGTACATTTTAGCATCCGTTTTGCTGAGCAGTGTTCAATATTACAAAGTACATGTTTTATTACGGCTCTAAACAGTAATGTTCGGCAGTTGGATTTTAATTGCTTGTAGCCGATTTGGCCATGGATTGGCCACTCCAGCAATAACACACAGTTTGTTTGTCTGAAGATTAAATTGGAGCTCTTTTCCTCTGTGTTTGTGCAGCTGCAATTGTAGAATGAGGGTTGGCTATCAGAATGCATATGCTTATCACAGTCATTCTGTGCTGAGCCCTGAGATCAGGTTTGTGTTTTCTTGGGACAGAGAAGCTGCTTCTGAAGGGCATCTTTTTACAGCTCCATTGTCACCTAATCATTCAATGATAATATACAAGTTGACTGGGCCGAGAACGGAGCCCTGAGTAACCTCAGCAGAGTCCCAGCCACTCTTCAACTAGGTCAGGAGATTTTCTCACAAGCCAACTTGAGAGCTTTAGTCTACTCTTAGATCTCAAAAGAGTAATAGAGTTTCATTCAAATTGGCCATGAAAAGACTGGCTTCAGGAGTCTTGTAACTGAACAGCTCCATAAAAAGGAGACACACTCTTGCGTAAAATGACTTTTGATGAACAATCACACCATCGAAGAGTATCATTACAGGAAGGGGATTATTACAGAAAATGTCCTCTGCTGGCGTTTGTTTGTCAGAGATCATATGTATCAACCGATGTAAGATGGCTCTTCACAAATGTTTGAGTAATAGTCCCTGGCGAGCCATTATGCTTCAAAACATCAAGGTCTGTTCTTCAGAGAGATGAAGAGTGGTGTGGGCAGAATGGCACTGCGCCTAATGCTTCTAATCTTCAATGCGGATCTGTCTTTGTTGTCCCACTCCGCATGGCCAGTACAAAGGGAGAGAGAAGAAGAAGGAGTGGGAAAAAAATCTTTGCATATATGAGTGTGTGTGTGTGTATGTGTGTGTGTGCGCATGTGCATTCGTTTCATGTGCATACGTTTTCAGGAAAAAAAAAACTCCTGGCTTGTGAAGGAAAATCCATATTATTGGAAGTCATTTTGGACCTTTCCATTTAGTCCAGTAGTCATGAAAATTT
>JBBPCY010000037.1:18302163-18322090 GCA_037974405.1 Brachyalestes nurse | reverse complement strand
TGTACGTCCGTATGCATGTCTGTATATGTGTATTCTTATAGCACCATATACATAAAACCCTATGTGTAATGAGCTCCTGAGTGCCACAACAGTCTAAGAGTTGGCCCTGTCATCACGAGATCATGAGTTTAATCCCTGATGATGCCTGTGAGTCCAGGAGAGCCGAATTAGATTCGCTTTCTCTGGGTTGGTAGAATGGGCCTCCCTCTATCCCATCACTCTGTGCAATGCTTGCCAGCCCAGGCATCTGTTCGCTGACATATCAAATGCACATTACATTGTCCAATGACGTTGTGTTAGTGGCAGTTTGGGATGCTGTGGAGCTTCACATGACTCAGAGGAATCATGTGCTTGCCTTCACCATCCCACAGTTGGTGGATGAGATTGTAGACGACTGAATTGGGAAGAAAATAGTGACAATAAAAAAACGAAACACACGCGCACACACATCTGCAGCATGTATTTATATGTGTATGTCTCTTGCCATTACTTTCATAATAATAGCCGAGTTATGGATAATACATGGACTGTGTGAGAGGAGAAAAGAGATGATGGAAAAAAGGGCAAAAAAAGAAAATGAAAGAACATAAAAAGAGGGATTTTTTTTGTTAGACGGGTGACTCACGGCTTCGGTGACTCACTCATGTCAAAACCTTGAGATTTGTCATCAGACGGCAAATGGCCTCATGCTGGCTCATTCTATTCTCTAGGGAGCATCCCAGTGAAAATCTTCTACAAAGGTTAATACTGTTAAACTTCAGAATCAGCGAAACATTTGGTGAGACTACATGATGCCTGGGATTCCAAAACATTCATATTTACTAGTTTGCATTGCTAAGGCTGGGAAGTACGGAACTGGCTTTCTGTGGCCCCTGAAATGGCAATGATACATCATAATGATCCCTTGTCTGCCGGAGCTGTTCATGTGCCGCTTTGAGAGGGAAAGAGAGTGTGCTGCTGAAATGAGGGGCTTAAAGGTGTTACTGCTCTGAGATGCACATTTAAAATGTCCATTATGGTAATAGAAGACATTATGTTTGCAATAGCAAGGTATGAAAGGTGATCATTCATGTTTTGAAAGGCTCATGTGTTTTTCTCCCCATATTTCCCTCTTTGTTTTACATCTAGAGGACCCGCTTCCTCTCTGAGGCTTTTTTCCCCTCCGAGTCATTGTTAGCGGAGACCTTGAATTCTACCGTCAGACTCCACGAGACAGTTGCTAAGGTACGTTCATATTCTGTCTCAAGACTCTAGAGCCTCAGTAATTATTCATATGTTCTATGGCTTCTCTTTTTTGTTGGTATGTTCTTGAGTGATGGGTATCGACAATTATCCACATAGTGCATCCACAAAGTACATTTCAGCCCAATTGCACAACTTAATAACCACAAGAGAAACAAGGAGCATGGTTGTGTGTATCAAAGTGTGTTACAGGCTGCATAGTATGCTGCTCATCATTATCACCACATTGACCTCGCTTATATTGCAGTAGTGATATTGCAGGAGTCATGTGCTCATCATATGAATTCTTAATTATTGAATTACTGAATATTTCCTGTAAAGGTCAATCCTAACGTTTCATCATACCAAGACATTTTGGACAATGCCATGCTTCCAATTTTACGGGTACAGTTTGGTGAAGAACCTTTTCTATTCCAGCATGACTATGCCCCAGTACACAAAGCAAGCTTCATAAAGATACGGCTGACTGGATGAGTTCAGTGTGGAAGAACTTGACTAGCCACACAGAGCCTTGACCTCAGTCCCATCCAACATCTTTGGGATGAACTGGAAGGGAGGTTGTGAGCTAGACCCTTTCGTCCAACATCAGTACCTGACCTCATAAATGCTCTACAGAACAAATGGGCACAAATTCCAAAAGAAACTCCAAAATCTTGTGGAAAGCCTTCCAAGAAGAGTCACCAAAAAAAACTAAAATTCTAAAAAAAAAAAGAATGAGTATGTGCATGTATATTGCAGCCACATCACGACATATTTTGTGCCAGGATCCTCTCACATACATGGATCTGGTCTGCAGAATGCAAAACATTCTTTTAGCACATGTTCAAGGCTTGTGCCTCCATCGAGCCTCTATGTCTGTGGTTATTGTTAAAGTAATGCCCTCAACAACACGTCTTTGAAGACCTAATCCAAAGCGACACCTGGTTTTAAAAGGTGCTGGTAAACCAGTCAACGGCAGTTGCTCAAAAATTAGCAAAAAGATTTCTCCATCTACTGTCTTGTACAGTCCTCCAACATTTGCATGGGAAAGTTATGTTTTATTTTACCACACAAACAGTCCAACTACCTATTTAGGCTCAAGCCCCAGTTTCATAACACACAAGGCAAAATTGATGCAAAAGATTAATATTTTATTGTGAATATTTTATTGTGTGCATTAAGCATCTTGACAAATCACAGATGTTTTTTTTATTGTTTGGATGAGTCCAACAAACATGAATCATTATGGTTAAAATAATGGATGCCAATCCTTCACCATGTCTCATCAGGGATTCTGTAATGTGTTTTCAATATATTGAAAGGGACAGTACAAGGTGATATTTGTCAGTGTAATTGCAATACGGTATTTTAATTAAAATATTGAAAATGTACCTAATGCCTCCACTAAACACATTTCCATAGGAATAGTTATGTTTGAGGAAATATTTGCTTACTTTCTTTAAATCAAATATTATTAAAAAAAAAACCCTAAAGTATCTTAATAGCTTTAGGGTCCCGTGTTCATGCAGGAGAGTGGGGCAGCATTACTTACATGTTATTTGCTCTACTGCTCAACCCTGAGGGCCTGCAAAACATGCCTTGATCTTTTGCAATATTTTTTATAGTGTGTATCTGCAAATAAACATGTCATTTACTGCGTTGGACTACCTACTCTATGCACATTCTTGAGGAACAGGTTTAAAAAAGCACAGTGAAACAGTATCAAGATTGATAGAAAAAGGAAAATTTCATTTCACTGACAGAGATGTTAAAATATGTTTACATTCCATAACATATCCATAAAAATATTCTATAAAAAATATAACCAAAACATTCCTCAGTAGTGTAAAGCCACTCGAGATAGGACAGTGCTGCCTCTATTCACATATATGCAACTGATTGTGATGGTGATATAATATTATTACTTTCCCATGTTTTACATGATCCTCCCTCAAATGCATATGCATGTGGCCATGAAGACCATTTTGCATTTTTTGGTGTCCATGGCCTAGAAACTGCATGTTAAGGCTCTTGTTCCAGGTAATGCATTACATGTGGGCAGAATGCATCAATTTAGTTGTTGGAACTGCACTCAACTAAAACGTTACTGTAAAATTACAGTAATTTACTGGCAACACAGTAATTCTGTTTATTAATAGTTCTCATACAGTATTATACAGTCTAGACTTCACTGAACACAATTCAGCTAATAAAGACAGTAGATTACCTTCCCCATATAGTTTTTCCCACAAAACAAATCCTTAGTATAGTACCAAATTTACAAATTTAAATAAATTCTTCAGAGCATGTTGCAAAAGCCTTAATACCAGGGTGCACACATTCGCCTCCCATCCTGGAGGGCCAGTGTCCAGCATGATTTAGTAGTTCCTCTACTCAAACAAACCCAAGTAACAGGTGAGTTGAACCAGGTGTGTTTAAGGAGGGAAATCACCGAACTGTGCCCCAAGAGTGGCCTCGTGCACCCTGGCTTAACACATTCTGTAATTCTTCTCAGTTTGCTCAGGTACAATATATGCAGTATGAATGGCTGTGACTTCTAAACTCTTTATTTTTATGCAAAGCAGATAGCAGATAACTCTTTCGTACAACTCTAGAGTATAATTGTCTCAGACTACCATTCATCTTCTGAATAGATGATCATATTTCTGGATCAAATGTGTCAAACTGATATGTGGATGATGTATGTGGTTGAAGAGAGTGTGTAGAGGGCTTTGTTTTGTCTGCCTCTGCCAGCCTACTTTTCTTTTTACTTTGTTGCATTTCTAAAAGTTGTATGAAATGCCTCACTTCAGAAAACAGACTAAAAAGCAAAGAAATGCTCCATGTTTCCTCTCTCTCAGTGAAGCAGAACCCGTAAACAACAGCGCTCCTCTAGAAACAGCAGCTCACCCAAACACTTACACACAAACACATGGTAAAAATGGCCTCTTTAGCAGTGTGCGAATAAACTCCAGGTTCAGTTTCATACGTTAACTGTGGTATAGGGTCTTCAAGTGCATTTTTCATAGCATAGTCACATTTAAGAAGAGTTTTCAAAGCATGACTGTGAAACGAACTCTATCTTTGACATCAGTTACTAAAAATGCAGTTTTTTTCCCATAGAAAACAGGTTATATCTGTCTTGAAACAGCACAAAAACAAACACAGACACACACATGAAATCCTTAAGATGCTTAGAGGCAAAGGGAGCGAACTGACCAGTCAGCTGAATACAGGCTCAAGCCTCTTATACTCACAAGGGTGAGAAGATGTCAGAGGCTTAAGAAAGCTTGGTTCACCAAAAGTAAAGGACCGGAGAATCTATATAATTTTTTTCTCTCTTCAGAACAGAGTGGTGGAAATGGAAGTCTGATCTCATATCAGTGCTCCTAAGTTATGATACTTTGGGTACAAAGGCCTCTGTGTGTGTCAGGCCTGGCATAGTTCATGGGTCATCATGCTAAAAGCTTTACTTCATGCTAAAAAAAAAAAAAGAGAGACTAAGCTTGTGGCAAAGCTTACACCCAGTATCAAAGGCTGTACTAATTAATCATGAGAGGGGTTGCATGCATCACTTTGTATTTACATTTACATTTATGGCATTTAGCAGATGCTTTTATCCAAAGCTACTACCATTCCCTAACTACAGGGGACAGACTCCCTGGAGCAACTTGGGGTTTTGCTCAGGAACCCAGTGGTGGTGCTGATGATAGGATTCAAACCCATGACCTCTTGCTCCAGACACAAGTATCCTACCCACTACGTCACCACCACTGGCACTGGCTAAATCAGGGTAAATCAGCTGGCAGAATGTTCCAAAATGAAAATCACAGTCATAAAACAAGGCACTGAAGTGTAGAGCTGGGACATACAATGATGTTCATCATAGTTGTGATATATTACAAATTTCTGAACACATTGTAATATTGGCAGTATTGACCAACTGCATGCTTCATTTCAAGCAGAGAGTAATTCGTCTTTTTTAATCATATTTAGTGCAGTGCACTGAGTCCATGTTGAATAAAAATGACTGTACTTGTGGTTTTTGATAATACATTTTTGTTAATACATTTATTCTGTTGTGCTGGCTCTTTTTATTTGTTCCAAATCATCGGAGAAAAAATATAAATACTGTGGCAAACTGTAAATCTTGCAAGTAGAAGCAAGTACATAGTGCCAAAGTATATATTTGGAATATTGGCCAACTCAATTAAGCTGTATTTTTTGGATACCATTGCTGCCCCTGGGGAATATTTTAAGTACCTTAAGTACGAATGTCTGTGGTTGTCTGTGTGTCTTAATGTAACTTAATCAATCCTAGAATGGTTTTGAATGTTTATATTCTGAAGAAAATGATCACTACCAAACAAAGACTCCAGATATAAGTCTCTACATCTCGAATGATATCCCCTGTTGAGCAGTTGTACTGACAATGGTGGATTGCTGACAAACAAATTTGGAATAACAACCTTATTTATATACAACCATTCAAAAGTTTGAATCCTGGTTAATTAATCTGTCCCATCAAGTATCCTAAAAAGGTTTTAGCTTGGAAAATCATTGCTTTGTCCTTGTGGTGGCCATGGTACTCACTGCCACCACTATGAGGGCCTCCTATATGTCACATTAAACATTGTTTAAGCTAATAGTGCTAAGAAGGACTAAAGCAATCGGTAGTGTGCTGTTGGGTTTGGAGGGCTATTTGAAGCGCTGTGTGTCTGTGTGTCTGTGTGTGTGTGTGTGTGTGTGTGTGTGTGTGTATTTGTGCGAATGTATCCTTGAGTGTGTATGAGCATTTTGTAGTGATTTTGAGACCAGCAGTCACAAGTGGCTGCAGCTTCGCTGAGTCACTTTATTAAAGTCCAGCGCTCGCCCCTCTTGTCTTCTGCAGACACTGATTGCTCAGCTAAAGGCTAGGCCCTGACAGCCCATTTTTCATTTTACCTGCACTTTGTTTTTCAGAAGGACAGCTTGCATGTTTAGATGGAGCAACAAGCCCTCAAAACGTTGACAAAATAAAATCTAGGTGGGGCAGGGAGCTTTTGTGAACACTCTCCTCCAGTGAAGGGTCTAGGAAATCATAGAAACAAAAAAAGGATGCCCTTGAAGCTCCTTGGAATAGTCAAGGGTATATTGTACCATGCACTTTGGAGAATGATAACTTTAGCCATAGCCAGACGTGACAGCGGATAGAAGGACCATCAAACCGTCCTCTAATGGCTGTCCTCGTGCTGCCATTAAAGCCATTATACTGCAGCATATTCAGCTTCACCAAGGTATGAATCAGTAAATGGAAAGAATTTGAGAAGGCGATTCTAAGAAAGACTGAAAAAACATGCTTAGGTTTGATTTGGAATTCAAGGTGTGGAAATGTATGTGTCAAAATATCACATTTTGCAACACTGAGCAAAGAGAGGGGGAAACTTTTTCTGAATAACAAAAAGGAAAGAGAGTGAGGTCTCAGTGCTGAACCCACCTCTACCTCTCACACTGACACACACACACACTCTCTCACACACATAGACACGTTGGTGTCTGAGGTACTTAGAAGAGGCAGGCTTGTGTTTCTGTGGGACAGGTCCAAAGGTCCCATGGAGAACACCAAATGGGATCTACAAAGGCACTGTGTGGAGAGAGGAGAGAGGCAAAAAGCATCTAAAACTCTCAAACAAACAGCAGCCACTTTCCTCTCCTAAGAGAGGAGCTACTGTATGTCCAGAGCCATAAGGAATCCAGAATGCAGATTGATGTCTGTCTGTTATTTTGGGATGTCAAAATAACAGACAAACTAACAATCATTTTTTTATAATATTGATTTCAGTCACTTATATGCGCTTCAAAGCACAGTGAAACAGGATCACCAACAAGATTGATAGAAAAAGGAAAATTTCATTTCACTGACAGAGATGTTAAAATATGTTTACATTCCATAACATATCCATAAAAATATTCTATAAAAAATATAACCAAAACATTCCTCAGTAGTGTAAAGCCACTCGAGATAGGACAGTGCTGCCTCTATTCACATATATGCAACTGATTGTGATGGTGATATAATATTATACCTCTCCCGTGTTTTACATGATCCTCCCTCAAATGCATATGCATGAGGCCATGAAGGCCATTTTGCATTTTTTGGTGTCCATGGCCTAGAAACTGTAAGTTTAGGCTCTTGTTCCAGGTAATGCATTACATGTGGGCAGAATGCGTCAATTTAGTTGTTGAAACCGCACTCAACTAAAATGTCAATTTAGTTATTGAATTTATTATAAAGATTCTTAAACTTGATGAAGTCTTAACATGATAAGACTGTGTTTTTGCGAGCATCGACTGTCGCACAAGGTCTAGATTTCTGCACATCCTTGATTCTCAGGCAGTGAAAATGTTTGCTGGTATCTGCACAGCGCAATAACAAGATGCTGTAAAGTTAACACATGAACCCTGCTTCATTACATGGACATAACCATGGTATAAACATCATGGTAACTGTGACATACTGTCATAATTTATCATATACATGTCTGTTTATATAAAAGTGGTCACCATTATGTTAATTGTCCTGACAGAAGCTGTTTAATGTAATGGCATTTTTGGCATGTAATACACATATAGTGTCAAACAAATTTGGAGATACATGCTGATCTCCCAGGCAAATATTTTACTTGCTAAGTAACATTGCTACATAACATTGACACAGTCATGCCATACAAATGCTATGGTAGATGTAATATAATGTCATGAGATGTGTCATGTTATGTTCTTATATTGTGGAACCTTTACTGGTAACTGTCATAACAGAAATCATAGCATCTGCCTTGACAGTTACCTGTAATAGCAAGAGTTATATTAAATAAAGTGGCCCTTATAGTCACGCACACCACAGCACAGCATGAACAATGTGAAATTCTATCTCTGTAAGTCATTCAACAAGTGAAGCAGTGGGCAGGCAGTAGCGCAGCACCCGGGGAGCAGTGTGTGGAGACGGTATCATGCTCAAGGGTAACTCAGGGGTGCCACTAGCAGTCCTGGGATTCGAACCCACGACCTTCTGATTGCATTGGCAACTCCCTAACCACCAGACCACCAGCTGGGCCAAAAGCAGTGAGCTGCCTGCAGTGCGGTGCCCGAGGAGCTGTGTGTGGGGTTGGTACTTTTATAAAAGATCAAGTGCCTTCTTTTCAGTGCTAAAAGCATCTTGGGACAATGCATCAGGAACAGCTACACATCCATGATTCACAGCTTTAACACGAACGCATATAATTCGTCATGACAACTCAGGACAGCATATGTCATCTGCCATGACAGGGTTATGTCAATGTTATGTATAGGGTTCAGGTAAAGTGTTAATCTAAGATTCATATCATGCAACATCTTACCAGCACCTTTACACCAGTATACCCCCCACCCCTAATAGGAAGGCATCCATTCAACTGTGTTGTTTTTATAGCGATCGCAGCGTTACAATAGCTTCTGGCTACATGATTCAGTCTGGTTGCATGGAACGTTATTGCTGAGATAAAAGATCAAGTGCACTGCCGTCTTTTCGATGCTAAAAGCATCTTGGGACAATGCATCAGGAACAGCTTCACATCCATGATTCACGGCTCTAACATGACTGTCATGCACCATAAACATAAACATATTTCCCCCGTGCACAATGCACAGCCTTATGCATATACTTCATTCTCTAGTGTGCCTCCTGCAAATTTGCCCCATTTACCAACAGATCCTAGTGTTCCTGATTGTAATTCATTAATAACACATCAAGAGCGGTCATAATCAAATTCTTAGTCAGTGTGAATGAGAGGCAGCGTTAACATAGAGAAATGCCCTGTGCACAGGAGGATTACTTTCGTATAACTAATAATGGCTAATATTATGCACTACGACTTCATTACGTTCCCACAGATTGCATATACATCTCACTGTACACACAAGTGGCCCCAAGCCACTGTCTGAAATGGGGTGAGATAAAGATAAATTGATAGGAGATGAGAATGTGTTCTGTACTGCACTCCAGCACACAAATGAAATCCCAGGGCTGATTCTAGAATTCTATAGGAGTCAGGCTTAGCCATTCCTCTGCGTCTCTGGTGACTTCAGCCGCAGGCCGTTTTCTCTTTTCTTCAGGCTGGTGGGCGCTGAGGGACTTTTCGCCCAGACTTTCCAGTTCCCGCACTCATTTTTCACAGCGCTTTTCGGGCCGCAGCTGGGGGGAGGTAGCACTCAGCCCAGCGAGACTGCTTCTAAGAGTACAAGGTGTGTTTGAGTTGGCTCTCCTCAAGACTGCTCTGCAGGTTGGCATCGATCATACAAACGACAAATACACACACGCGAAATTGATCAACCCCACCAGTTCAAATCCCCATAGAGCATGCCAGTGCTTCAGGGATTAATGGCACTTTTATAGAAACAGAGGCTTTTGGATTGAGAGTCAAATTCGAAGGCTTTTTCTCTGAGCTCCTGCTTCTGAGTAATGTGTCTGTTCTATTGGACCCTGCTTGCGTGCTGTTATGCTTATTTGTGGTTATTATGTGTTACATTCTTGTACTGTACCTCATTTTTAATGCTTGATGTTTGTCTTTTGGAAAGGCTGTAACACAGCTAATCTCATAACACAGATGCTCGGCTACGCTTTTGGCCACTGTCTAATGACTTTGAGCAGCATCCCTTACCCCAAATCTACAATTGCGTGACAGCTGGGATCATCAGATAGAAAAGCTCTGACACCATTAACTTTAGGCTAAAAACAAAGAGCTCAAGCAACTGCAGAATTTGGTCTCACTTCATTACGTGTGTCTTATAACTACGAAGTTACACATTAACAATCTATTAAAAGTACATAGAATACTAATCAGAAGTGCAGAAAACGTATGTAATTTCAGAAGTTGTATGGCTGTAATCCATTGCACACATTGTTAACGTCTGACTACGTGGTAATTAGGGACACTTATTATAAAGTGGTACAATCAGGTGCTAGATTTGGATTTGCTTGAAATCCAAATGTGATAATTCATGGTCATACAAGGTGTAAACTCATGGTGATAAATGGTGAAACCAATATTTGCTGATGTTGTTTTTTTATTTGAAGACTCCAGTGGGCAAACAATGCTTTATCTGTCACCATCAATTAGATATGTATATGTATGTAAGTATCACTTGAACTTGTATTCATATAAATGTGTGCTAGAAATACAAGTTGCTGACTTGGAAGTTGCACATAACCACCCCCTCAAATTTCTAATTTCTAGTGGGAAATTCTGAGATACATTGAAGAAGTGCAGAGAACAAACATGACAGAAAAGAAGACAGGTTCATGCTGTCCAACAGGTGGCAATGCCATAATGCATCACTCCATCAAAAATAGGGTGGAGTCTTCTTCTGGGGGGTTCTGCCCTAAAGGTAATAATGAAACAGACCACAAACCACCTAGTCTCTCCAGCGTCTGCCTCTAAAGTGTATGTGCTAAAGTAAGGTCACCATCTTTTGTCTTGAAGCAGACAAAAAACTCCAGAGAGGGAACAAAGGAACTTTGTTTCAGTAACTTAGCTTAGACGTCTGATCAATGTCGCAACAATCCATCAGCAAAGCTTGCAGCAGGCATTTCTGTGAAGGCCTTCATTTGAAAACCTGCAGAAACGTCAGTGGGACCAAATGAATTTTCCAGAAGTGACTGCATGGAAACTACACTCCAGACGTCCACTGAAAGAAGGCAATGCACTGAAATTTAGATCATTGCAAAAATATCTGATCACGTGAGGTTGAACTTTTTTAATGGGTGGGCATAGCATAGCATCACTTTTCTTTTGAAACAAATGCTGACAAAGTACTTTTGTGAATATGTTCATGTTATAAACTGTTTGAAGAATCTAAACTCAGTATAAAACTCAGAATAAAAGCTCATCTGATCTCATTGACGTACAGCGTAGTTCACAGCAGTGCCATGGCGAGAAATCAGCTATACATTTTCCTTTCTCTCCAGAGAACAAAAGATCACATTTCACACATTCCTTCTACACTTACATCTGTGAGTGCCATCTTTATCATTCAACTTGTGCCATTTTTTCATACTTTTTCCTCACATGAACAGGAATGAAAACTCCAAGTTGTCTTCATTTCACTGCAATACTGGATTATGCCAAATTATTTCACATTCCAATACAATCTTTAATATTACCTTCTTTAGTTAGACATTGTAATTTTTATTTGATTATCCTAATAATACTGGTAAATTAATGAAACTGATTTATTTAAGTAATTCATGAGACTGATACAGCTGTTGCTTGTATGCATAATTTTAATATGTAATCAATTTTAATAGAATTTTTGTGTTTTTACCAATCCGTTGTTATAGTTTTGTCGCAGCTTATATACACCTTTATGTCCCATTTCATGTAAATTGGATTAGTTGACAAAGAAACACTTATGCCTTTATCTTGTTAAGCAAGACACCCTTGACATAACATAAAATGACTGTACTCTGATATATTTCTATAGTATACTTTAATATATTTAATATATTATTAACTTTTTCTACTTCTGTTAGTCAACATCACCATCTGAGCAAAGAAGCCGATATTTCTTCAATGTTACTACAATGTTGAGGATGCCAAAAGAACAGAATTTGCCTTCTCTTGTGATGTCTGAGCATTTAAACAGGGAATAAACAAGCCAAAATTCCCATAGCAAGAATTCATATTTTTGGAGATATGAATCCCTGATTTTTTTTACCATGTTATTTATAAATATTAAATATTAATTAAATATTAATGTTTTTTACGACAGTGAAAAAGGAAACTTAGTGATGTTCAGCTGAAATACCAAAAAAACTTTGATTTAGGTCACAAGTGACAAATAAAAAAGAATGAACAAAATCGGAGATCTGCAACAGCCCTATTTGAAGTGACACTGAATGACTGAATGAATGTTGTCAACAGAGAACTGTGAAATGTGACTGTCAGTTCTTAGTTGTCACATGTCTTAAAGTGAGATCAACTGCAAAAACTCAGTGTCGCTTTATAAATAAAGTAAATTGCTTATAAATAATCTAAATGTTGTTGCCAAGGGAAGAGACTTTTGAGCGGTTTTGTTGATTACTGTAAATTAGTTCCTGTTTTTCACTTTTCCCTCAGTTCTCGTTTCATAAAAATCCTAATTAAAAGACATTATTAAAATGATCTAACGCTAAAGGTTAGGTTTGGGTGCATTTTACTCATGTTTATTATTATAACCAAGTGTTTTGTGTTCAAGTTTACCAGCTTGTATTGCAGTAGTAAAAAGATGACTGCCAAATGAAGCCCATGACTGCCAAAAGAGTGGAAGAGGAATATGAGACCTATACTAGTGGCATCCTTTCATGAGCAGCTTTAAAGTAACATTCATGCTTTATTGGTGAATGCTTTGCAGATAATTATAAAAAAGCTATTAAAATTGTTGCATGCGTTTTTAATACTTGGTTATACATCCTCCTGCCTTAATGACAGGGTCAGTCTTATCAGGTAAGGGTTACAACGTTTTCTTTTTCCCACTTGTCTACTAATCAAGTGCATGTTTCAGCTGAACTTCATATGCGCACTTCACCTGCTGAACCTCATTGAGAGCTGAAATTGAGATCTGGTCATTTTGCTGTTCAGTGAAGGGGTCACAGTTATCATTCTGGCATTCTGTTTTCTGCTTGATCATGAAACTTAAGGGTTGAAAAGAGTGGCCTAAAATGGATGAGAGTTTTTTTCAAGAGACGTGTAAAGTGCCAGGATGGATGTTACTATTAAGTAAACAGTTAGTAAAAAAATTGTGGGACAGTTTTGTTTTGTCTTAAACGTATATGGTCCGGTAGACCCAAGACAGAATGAATGTTGGGCTGTAAAGAAAGGAGGTGATTATTTGAGTCGAACATACTTTGCAACCACTCAGGTGACCTGAATGAAATCATGCAATTTGACGAGGGCTACGGAAGTGGCAGCCCAGAATATTACCGCATTGGCATTCAGTAAAAAAACACATCTACCTCATCCCCCTTTGCTACTGTTGCTCTGTCTGGCCAGTTTTCGACACCCCCAGCCAGTCAGCTGTTTTTAATGGGGAAAGCAATCCATCACACTAAATCTAACAAGAAACATTTCATTGCCAGCCAGATTTGGAAAGCTAATTTGTGGCTGGATTTTGACGGGCTTGATAGGTGATGCAATCTGCCACAGTGTTAATCCAGATCCTACATTTTGCCTAGTGTCTTTGGTTTAGAAAATTAGTTATTTGGAGTGCAATGTTATAAATTTGCAATGCACAGCCTTGTTGCTATACACCACAATTGGACACTATTTTAAGTTTCACATAATAGAAAGTGACAGTACTCTGCACACAAGTGGCCCACCCACCCAGATTTTTTTTCCAGCCAGCAACTAGTGGAGTATAGTGTAGTGTATATCAATATACAGTATAACAACAATAGCTGACAGTGTATTATTTTATTAGCTCGAGCCACCTAGCTATTTGTGATAGTGCAAGTAAATCAATCAAAATGTGAATGTTCTAAACTGGGGGGCATATAAAGATTGTTTTAAGGGGGTGACACCCTCATTTCTCCCCTCATGGTGCCAGGCTTGTTTATTGCATGACTAATAAATGGGTTGTGGGTATTAGATTGGCCTTGAACAGTGTTCCTTGGTGTGCATTTTGTGAACTAGTGCCTTCTAGTCTCTAGTGTCTCCAGCAGAGAATTGTGATGAAGCAGGCATGTGTATCAGGGAACACAGGGGCTCTGGGGCATGCATACTGAGGAGAGCAGAGGATGGCACTTCGTCTGAGACGATGGGTGAGATGGAGTCATCTCAGAGACAGAAGCCTTTTAAATGAACCTGCCAGCCCCTCAATGCCTCACTCACCTTGGGAACCATCCAGGAAGAGCAGAATGGGTGTTGTGAGGAAGACGAGAGGAGCTGTCAGCACCTGGAGAAAGGCTGGTGGTGGTGATGGAGGGAGGGGAAACCATGGCAGCCTGTGTAAAGTGTCAGACAGTGGGGAACAGCTGCAGGGCAGAGTGAAGGGCCTGTATTGTGCCCCGACAGGTAACGTGACACAAGCTGGGAGGAGGCAAAAGGTAGCCAGATCATCCGGACACTGCTGACACAGAGCTGAGGAACTGGTGACTGTCGCTGCATGGGTTGAGGTACCCAAGTTGCAGCTCAGTCATGCTAATACTCGCTACCTGTGATTGGAAGCAATTACACTATTGTTCTAAGTTCATTATTTTATTATTTGTACAAATGTTTTGTTATTCTATTTTTCTCTGAGGCCATGTGAGTAAGTCTGACGTGTGCCTTAGACGCTGCCCTGTTGCGCTTGTTTTCACTTTATTGATCAGTTGATCAGTGGCCGAGTATTGATTGTGTAGGAGAGAGACACACGCAGTAGACTCATAGACACCAAAGCTCGGGTCAGTTATGGAAAAAGATGCATTTCACTGGTTGTTGTTGTTTAATTAAAAGTAATCAGCCTGTGAACACAGCTATGGGCGCCTGCAGCTGTCCTTAACCATAAATGGCTTGGTAAGAGGAGGTAAAGCACAGCCTCTGCATCAGAACAGGATATTTATTGGCCCATGAAACAAATTGTTTGTCTCCAAACACTGTTTTTCTAGCAACCAAGCAATCACACTTTGCATTTTCCTGCATAAATGCATCTAGTTGCTAACTGCTGTCTGACCTGATCTTACATCAAATACATTCCCATGTTCAAGATTTCAGTGGACACTAATCTTCAACACAACAGCACAAGTATTTAGGGACCCACGGCAAACCAAAAATGTTAAGCACTTATAGATTTAAAAAAATTACCATAGAAGTCACCATAATATTCATCTCAGCATATTGTCCAAAAATCTCTGAATGTCTCTGAAGAGTGATAATTAACGATTGTGATTGTTGCTGTGAGCTACAGATGGAGAATACACCTGCTGGAGTCAACTGTTTTAATAGAAATGGCGGGAGTAGAACAAAGGAAGTGTGGAGAACAAGCACACAGCTCTAATTCACAGTGGAGAAGCTTCCATACAGAGTACAAACTGCCAGAGTGTTGTACAAACTTCAATAGGCAGCGCGACCAATGTACTCAGTCGGTGGGAATGAAGCCAATGCTATACGTGATCCTCCATGACTTGTTCACTACAAGGCAGGGGCACAATGGTGAACAGACAGTGAGTTCCAGGTTGATCTGGGCTTCAGTAAAGTACAGTTGAAACCAATCGGGGTCATGGGAGAAACCTTAAAGAGGACTAAGGATGGGGAGCCCCCAGAATCTGTGCTCTGGAGACTGGGACCCTCGGGGGTGGGGAAACCCCTGAAGGTCCCGGGACCCAGGCAAAACCCTGTAAATGATCAGCTCTAGAACTCTGGTTACTGCAAATGCTACTTGAATGTTTGCGGTCCACAGTCTCCTGAATGTAGGCCAGGTATCTAATATTTCTAACTACAAGATTATTGCTTATAACTTTATTTTGAGCTACACTTCGTGTCCTTTCATTAGTAGAAAACCAATTTGGTTTGCATAAATAACGTATCTAATACTCTAACCCTGTGAAACTTCACCAGTTTCACATTGTTAGCCACTAAGAATCTGTAAAAAAACAGATTGTAGAATCAAAAATGTAGAACCTTTAAAGGTATAAAGAACCATTTCATAACCTAAAGGTTCTTCAGTGGCATCATGCAAAGAATCCTGACACCCTTAACTTTGAGTATAAATGTGAGTATATTATTTATAATTTAATATGATTTCTGTTCACAGAATTCTTAAAATATTGAATAGAATATCGATAATTATATTTATAATAGTAAGCTCACGCTGCATAATTATTACATGATTATTTTATATATAGTACAATTATTAATGCTTTTCTTAGGTTGAAAAAGCTTAAAATTTGATAGCAATCTCATTATGGATGATTTAAGACATATTGCCTTTCAAGATATTTTCCCACATCACTATATCACTTTTCTTAAAAATGTATAATTAACAATATTATATGTATATTTAAATAAAACATGACCTAATAAGCAAAACTAGCATGGACTATTCTGGCAGCGTTGGTACCATTATGAACTCATTAGTATCATGACTATTTTGCCAGTTACAGACAAAAAGTGGACATTTTTGTATGATCTGCACTTTGTCAGGAACAGAAAATGCTGTTTGAGTATTAAATCATAAACCCTTGTAAATGATTTGCCAAAATGAATGTGAGTCAGACTGAACAGTAAGTGGTCTTAACTGGAAACCCTCTGTTCTCTGGCAACTCACATAAAGAACCATGGAGGCACTTTTCCTGTCTAGAATAGGGGAGAAAAAAAAAACTGTGCATTTGAAATGGAACGTGACTGACATTGTTGAGAGTCTATCGCTGCTGCTGCCTTGGGAATATCAGCTCCCCATTGTTGAAGTTAACCCTCATTTGGGGTTTTAATGTTTTAGCCTTTTAGCACTGAAAAGGCCCTTCTGCACATTGCAATTGTAATAACATGAACTCATCACTATGATGGAGAAGAATTGCCTGAAAAAAGTTCTTTTCTGTAATATTAAGTCTGAAGCGATAAGATAGCACTAATTTCACAATAATTACTTGTGCGAATGGATGGCTTTTGACATATCTGACCATGCAAAATCTCTTTTTTTTTGAAGTGGACTTTAATTAAAGCATACAATGAAAGCAGCTGGGGGCACGAAAATGCTTAAATTAGCAGTTCTACTACTTTGATACGTGTTTTTCTTTTTTGGGCTTCAGTCCTTCACAGAATACTAGTAAACTTTATTCCTTAATTTTTTATATGTTCCATCCATCTGTCCGCCTGCCTGTCTGTCTGACTGTCTTTTCTGCTGCTTTTTCTGGGTCTTCTGAAGCATTTCCTTAAAGGCAGCCACTCAGGAGGCCAACTCGTTAATACCTTAAAGACTTTCTCGGCTGCTGAGGATGTGTCAAAGCCTGACGGAGGAGATTTAATCACACAAGACAAAGTGCCATCTTGATTCCTCAGCCTAAGGGAGGGTTAGCTGTGGTGATTCTCTGGTTGCGCCCGTCCCTCCGTCGCCACTGTGTGAAGTGTGTGCAGCAGATGCCTCGGCCCCAGTGGGATAGAGGGACTAAAACTAAAAAGCATGGATAAAGAAGTCTGACGTGCCAGAGAGCCACATATTTAGACATGAGCCCAACTGCTGATGAACACATTAGCCTTTTATCTAGCTTTTTCTTTTAACACTTTCAAAACATCGGGGGTATTAAACCGCACTGGGATATCTTTATCTGAAGGGGCAGCGTCAGCTGCATCGATTTTGGAAGGCTAGATCTGAGTGCTAGATTACAACATAATATTCTACTAATTATTAGGCCAACATGGAAAAACATGGAAAAAGCTTGATGTGCTGTTTTTGTCTTACTGTACAGTATATTCTGAGTATTTCTGAATATACTAGAACCACAATAATGGAAATTTTGCTTTGAATTGCTTCTTACAAAATTGTAATCAAATGTTGTGGACGATGACTCCTAATAAGCAGTTACTGTAAAGATAGGAGGGTGCGAATTAAGTGCGTCTAGCCTAAAGTTATGGTATTCATCCCGACAACCATTTTTTGCATTTTTGAATGAATTGCATGCCTTTTCGTCAAAAATGGCAAAACTCAGCATGTTTCCCTATATGTTTCTTGTTTCATGTTTCTCTAAACAAGCTATTTTTGTTGCTGTTACGTCCCCCCTAGCGGCCACCAGGGGTCGCTGTGTGTTGTTTTGGGGTTTTGTGTATTTTGAGTTGGGACTTTTGTATTGACAGGGTGGGGTTTGGTTTAATCATCAAGAACAGTTGTTTTGAGTTTACTTAAGTGATTGTGTTTGTTCATTGGGTCTTGGTTTGGGGGGTTATAGTATTTAAGTCTTAGGGGTCGGTCCACCATCACCTTTGGCTTTGTGCTCGTCTTTAGTTAGAGAAACCATAGTTTATGTTGCTTTGGGGTTCTCATACCCCTTTTGTTTTCTGTTTTACTAAATAAAGAAGAATGAATGGTAACAAAGGCTCTTGGTCCTTTTATGCACGCCCGGAGGTCACGGTATGGGCACGTCGACGTGACAGTTACCATGTCTTTAAGTCTGATAAATGTAAATGGGGTCTGCTCTGAATGGCTGCACTGTATCAGTCAGGACTGTAGAACCTCTTATTACTCTCTATAACTGAAATTCTTGAGACTAGAATATGATTTTCTCAACCCTATACAAAAAAAGTAGAAGCAATATTATCTCATCTTTGTCGCTTTTGAAAGCTACCGCTAAAAATGCAATTCCTCCTTTAAATATGCAGACAATAAGAGATAATCAGGTAAGAACAAGGACATAACAATCAAGTTCTCTATCTGCTGTCCACCATTCTTCCATTAATTCAATTGCACTTATTCACAGGACTACAGTTGAGTTACAACAGTCTCTACATACAATGTTTCACGTCCCAATGTTTTAAGTCCCACTCCCACTCGGCTTACACCGTTAGCCTCATACTTACAGACAATGTGGGCGAACTAGAAAGAAGGATTTTTCCTTTTCTTTTTCTGTGGCTTAGTTGTGTTTTTATGATTTTACAGCTGTGTTAGGATAGTTAAATGACTTAGATTAGTGTGTGTTTCTACTAATGGAATTATTTCAATTTCATGATGCATTGCATTGCTTCTTACAAAATTGTAACGAAACTGAATTGTTGTGGTTAATGGCTTATTAGGCATTTAATGAAATTCGGGTTACATCACTGTCAAAGAAACAGATCTGTGTCGTAAGTCAAGGACCCCCTGTACTTTGCACACATTCTGGGAGCCTTTAGACTCACAATATAAAGGGAAACTGCAAAGCTTGAGTGCTGTTAATGCAAATTAAACTTGCTTTTTCTGAGTTTGTTTTACATAATTTACAGTGTGTGCACCAGTCATTCCTGACTTTCATTATTTCCCACTCCATTATTCCCCACCAGCAGTTGTCTCCTAGACAAGCTTAGTTAAGGAGAGAGCCAGTCCATCTCACTCTCATATTAACTAGCTATTAATATGGGACAGGAGTGCT
This sequence comes from Brachyalestes nurse, assembly GCA_037974405.1. NCBI lineage: Eukaryota > Metazoa > Chordata > Actinopteri > Characiformes > Alestidae > Brachyalestes > Brachyalestes nurse. The sequence continues at coordinate 18,302,784 of JBBPCY010000037.1, read as the reverse complement.
CCGACAGACTTCCTCTGCTAATTGTCATTTATCGGTTCCTTTGTCAGAGCTACCCTGAAAAGACCCAAAAGGTTTGATTGTGAATTTCACACTCCACTGTGCTTTTGCATTTTCCTACCAACTCTTAAAGGAATACCACCCCTGCCAAACATGGATCTGTAACACATCTCAGAATCCCTTTAACAGACTCCAATGGACCAAATGCATCATTTGAGCATTTTCCTATCTGGTCCTCTATCACTGTAGTTATGATAATCCATAAAACATAATATTTCAAAATGTAAATCTAAACGAAGTGTCCCACCCAAAACTTTGTGTTTAGAGCGCTTCCCTTTCATTTCTTAATCAAATAGGTAACTCAAATGTTATCTCAAATGTTGTTATATTTTCCATGAATGCACTTGGCACTATCGTAATACCTCTAAAACAGTAATCCTATAAAAGAAGCAGAAAACAGGGACCACTTAATAGTGTACATGTCCAGTTCTATTAAAACTGGTCATTGAAATTAAGCAAAATACTTGCAATTAAAAATGGGCAAAGTCTTTCTTATAAAAAGCTTGTTTTGTTTCAGCATCAAATGGGTGCGCTCTCTCTCTCTCTCTCTCTCTCTCTCTCTCT